>OX463232.1:1200000-1685000 GCA_949820135.1 Sylvilagus floridanus
CTCTCTCTCTCGGCTTTGTAGAAAGGCTGCCCTTGGTGGTGGTGGTGGTGGGGGCTGTGGATGGACTCAGCACTACAGATCTTCAACTGGGCACCAACCCAGGAAAAGTGACAGAAAGTCAGGGATCTCGCACCCCCTCCCTGGGCATCCCCAAGGTCAGCCCAGGGCATGAGCGGGCTGGGAGGGCGCCCGGCCCCGCTCAGCGAGCACCGCCCGCAGGCTGGTATCAATAATGAAAGGCTGCAGCTACTTATAGAATCACACCATTCGCAGGGTGCTCTCCCATTCTCTTTGATTTCTCCCCGGCACCTGTGGAGGGTCCACCACGTGCCTTCCCACCTGCCGGGGCGGCTGGGAGGCAGGGCAACTGTTTGGGGCTGGCTGAGGACAGGAGCTTGGTTCCTGGCTTTTGCAGTGTGTGGGATAAGTGTGTGGGATGAGGCTTCGGACGTCCGGCAGCAAAACCAGATGCGCTGTGCGCTCCCAGCTTGGGCTGCAAAAGCTGGGATGGGAGTGGGGGAGGGTGGCTGCAGGGTGGGGGAGGGGGCCCTTTGTTCACACCTGCCAGGGAGCCCAGGTGGGCTCCTGCAGGAGAAATGCTCATGGAGGCGTGTGACAGAGGAGGCCTGGTGAGGAAGAGACTCCTCCATGCTGGGTGTTTGCAACAGAGCCTGTTGGTGACTCAGGTGAGCAGAGAGGGGAGAAGCCCCAAGGGCACAAATGAAGCAGCCCAGGACTGGACTGGCAAGACTGAGGGAAGATGGGGGCCATTTGGAGGGAGATGGAGCGCTGCCCAGCTTGACCCCCCAGGAGCTGGGACCGAGGAGCGAGGGGCCAGACATCTGGGGTGTGGTCATCGAGGACTCCACCCAGAGGGAGGAGAGGGGGCAGGTGACCGGCTTCTCCTTTTGGTTCTTTGATCAATGATGGCAAAACACATGCCACGTGCGAGCTTCTCTGGCCCACTTTGAAGGAGACAGCTGAGTGGTACACACTCTGCACAGCCGTCGCCACCGCCCACCCCCGGCGCCTGTCCGTCTTGCAGAGCTGAGGCACTGTCCCCCTCAGACATGAGCTCCCCGTGTTGGCCAACTCCCAGCCCCCGACACCCACGACTCCTGCATCTGTGGCTTCGGTGGACTCCCGTGCCTCAGGTAAGTGCAGTGACACGGCACTTGTTCTTTTGTGCCTGGGCTATTCCACTCAGCGTCGTGCCGTTGAGGGTCCTCCATGCTGCAGCAGGTGTGGGACGTCCTTGCCTGGTGAGGCTGAGCAGTGTTCCCGAGTAGGAGCGGATACATTTTGTCTCTGCACCCAGCCGTTCCCTTCTTGGCTTCTGGGAGCGAGGCTGTGTGCAAGTGTTTCTTTGAGGCCCTCCTTGAAGCAGAGTTGCTGGATCATATGGCTTCTCTATTTTTAACTTTTGAGGAATCTCCATACCGTTTGCCATCGTGGTTGCACCATTTTGCATTCCCGCCCACAGCGTGCAAGGGTTCCAATCTCTCCACATCCTCTTGGCTTGGGTGCCAATTCTTCTGCCCTGCCTCCCAGAGGGAACAAACAAGCCTGGAGTCTGAAGCCATTGCCTCCGTCTAAACCGCGCAGAACAACGACAACGACAGGGTTCTCGACTTCTGTCCGTGGTGGTGGTGGTGATGGGAATGTCCCCCACTGCATTTCATGTGGTTCAAGGAGCGTGACACTATTCAACCCCGGGCTCATCACTCATCTCATTTTTCTGGTCATAGTGACAGTTTGGGCTCTGAGAATCTTGCCAGCATGGGTGGACAAGAGGGACCACCTTCCCCGGGGGGAAGGTGGCCAGGATGGGCTAAGAAGGAGCCATTGTAGCACTGGCCTGCTTGAGAACCATGGGCTACAGAATAGAGTCGTGGCAACATTGTTCACAGCTGTGCCTGCCGCCGCCCCGCCCAAGAGCGCTAATGCATCCCTCCTGGAGGCAAAACCAAGTTGTGTTGAGATTTCTGTCCCTTGCCGACTGCAGTCATGACCAATGGACTTGCCTTGGCCCAAGCCCTGGCCATCGCAAGCCTTCCTTGTTCCGCGGTCCTTGGATGGCAGCAGATAACTGGTCCCTTTGAGTGCCGCACAGGACTTGGTTTGCACGGAGACCAGCAAGATCAGAATCGCACCTGCCCCAGTTCCCAGGCTTGGCGACTTGGCAGAAAGCTGCTTGAAAGATGGTGGGCGGAGCTGAGACTGAGCCAGGGGGTGTGGCTACTCGGTTGCTTTGCCCACCCCTGGACCCCACTCCAGCCCGGGCTGGAGGTGAGTTCTTTGCTCAGCCGGCAAGACAGAGGGCTCTGCCTGTTTTGAAATGGCCACACAGGGGAAAAGGATCCTTTCCCTGCTTGGTGACACGGTGGAGGTCTCAGTGGCTCTGCCCTTGCTGGGATTTGCCCGTTGCCTCCCCGGGGCACCCGGGAGGCCCGCCACAGGGCTCCTGTCGCTTTGTGCTTCAAGGACAAAGCTGGGCTGAAGCCCACACAGCCCAGGGCTGCCTCGGCCCCGTGCCATCGCCCGCCCTCCCCGGGCACTTGGCACATTGAAAAGCTATTCTAGAAGAGGCAGCACATCTGATTCTCTCTAATGCACTTCCAGGCAGCACAGCTGTGCATCAATGAAAGAATGTTCCCTGCACCAAAGTGCTTCTGTGGGCCTCCCGATCCTGTCCCCCGGCACCCACTCTCAGGTCAAGAGCGTCCTATGAATCATGCATTAGACTGCCGCTTGCAGAAGTGGCGGTGGCTTTTGCAAAGGGAGGAGTTGGCATTGTCTCCCAGTCTGCAGTGGGAGGTGAGGGGCCGGGGGTGGGGGAGTGGGGGGGCTCTGACTGGGGGTGGGGAGGCAGGGGACGCAGACCCTGGAAGGCGGAGAGAGAGGTTGGCTTGTGCTGTTGAAGCTTGTGGCGTCCAGGGCCCTGCCACCCGTTCACGTGGCAGCGGTGCCCAGGCTACCGCACTTCCTGTGCAGGTGCAGCCCCGACAGACTTGAGGCTGAAGGGAGGACCAGGCTCGTGGAGCGGTCCCATATGGAGCCCAGCTAACGCCAGGGTGCCGAGGGAAGGGAATTGGCAGATAGAAAACAAAGCACGGGCAGTGGGGAGAGGAACGGTGCTTCCGCAGGTGCCGAGACTGCGAACGGACACTCAGACTGTGGAGGGCAGCTTCCGTGGCTCTGGGGCAGCCCCCATGTCCAAATGACTGTGCAAAGCTTGTTAAACCAGGGCGTAAATCAAACACTGCCACTGTCTCTCCCTAAAACGTGTCAGTCAGACAGATGTCCGAGGGAAGACATCTGATGTTTCCGTAGTTTGCAAAAAAAGACAGTGTTTCGATGTCGAGGGGGAGGTACGAAGATTCGTGATTCAACTCTGAAAGCCATTTTCAAAGTTTTTTTTTTTTTTTCTTAAGCTCAAAAATGTCCCTGGAAAGGAATAGGCAGACATGTGTTCTTAAAAGAGGAGAGTGTCTCCCTTCAATGAAATGAAGGAGAAACATGACGCTGATGACGCACACGCTAAACGCTCCAGGCTTTCTCCAGCCCACCATGTCGGGCTGCCTCCCAGAGGTTTGGGGCTCCCTGTCTTTGGAAGGGGCCTCCCCCAGCACCATGGCTCAGCACTTACTAAAATGAAGACTCAGGGGAAACCGGCAGGAGAACGTGTGAGGCTTGCAGCAGAAGTTTACAGGATTCCCTTTGGGAAAAAAGACATAAATACATCATAAACTAGGGTTTTGTATGAGTCTGCTTTGTGTGCATGGGGTGGGAGGGGAGGAGAGCGCTTCTGTTTGCTGGGTTCTTTCCCCAGACGCCTTCAAGAGCCCGAAGCAGGAGCTGGGGACTCCGTGCAGGTCTCCCACCTGAGTGGCAGGAGCCCAGGTCGCACAGCTGTCGCTGCTGCCTTCCACACTGTGCAGTAGCAGGAAGCTGGAGTCGGGAGCCAGCGCTGGGGATCTAAACCCAGGAGCTCCGACAGGGAGGCGGCAAAGCCGTGAGGCTGAACACCCGCTCAGAATGAGCGAACTTGTGTTGCTGGGAGAAGAGGGGTCTCTTTAGCTCGTGGTTTGGGAGTTTGAAGGGCAGGATGGCTGCATCGTCTGGTTCCGGCGAGGGCCCCGCGGCAGATGGCGATGGCACACTGGCAATGGTTGCAGCATGCGTCGAGGCTGGTATTTGTATCTTGAACCAGGAGGGTGGGAGTGAGGCCAAAAGCAGTCCTTATGGCAGGGTGTTCGGGGAACGTCTGGCCTCAAATACAAAACCACTGGATCCCCCCAGGCCAATGCAACTGCAGGCAGGACTTGAAATTCAATACAGCTAAGCAGGCCATTTTTTTAAAAACATATTTATGCATTATTTATTTGAAAGGCAGAGTTACAGAGTGAGAGGAAAGAGGTCTTCCATCCGCTGGTTCACTCCCCAGTTGGCCTCAACAGCTGGAGCTGGGCCAATCCAAAGCCACGAGCCAGGAGCTTCTTCCAGGTCTCCCACATGGGTGCAGGGGCCCAAGGACTTGGGCCATCTTCTGCTGCTTTCCCAGGCCATAGCATAGGGCTGGATCAGAAGCGGAGCAGCCGGGACACAAACTGGCACCCATAAGGGATGCCAGCCGTGCAGGTGGAGGCTTAATCTATTAAGTGGCGATGCTGGCCCTAGGCTGGCTGATTTTTAAGTTGATAATTTTGTATGGCCTGTAAATGATTAAAAAAAAATCCAAGTGGCCCTTGGCAGAAAAAAGGTTTCCTACCCTTGCGAGCAGAGCTGCAAAAGGGGTCAGAACACCCCCCTCCAGTGACCTAAGCCTCCCCACAGGTCCGACCTGGGAGCTCCCAGTCTCTCTCAATAGCGCCACCCTGAGGATCATGCCTCCAACTGCAATGGGCCCTGCATTCGATCCACAGCGGGTAGGAGAGTGAACCTTGATTCAGAAGGAGGAAAGATTAAAAAATAAATTAATAAAATAAATAAGAGAAAATAAACAGCGATGCCCTGGCCCTTCAGGGGCCTGCCTCCTGGAGTTTACTGGAGACGCATGCCAATTCCAGCTTGGCTTCTCACCCTTTCTAGAATGTTCCGTGCCTCCCAGGAGCCCTGACGTACTCTGGCATTGTTGCAGCTTTCCCAAAAACCTGCCTCTGGAAACAAGGCTGTCCAGAAAAGCCGGCTCTTGGCCGTGGCTGGGATCTGCCCTCCCAGGAGGGGCTGCAGGGTGCGTGAGTGAGGGGCCACGCTCCAGGGAGTGGGGCCAGGAACCGGCAAGCAGCCTGGCTGGGGTTTGTAATTTTAGCGGATGGAAGCCAGGCCAGTTGAGAGAGGAGCAGGTGGCTGAGCCAGGGGCCTGGAGACAGCCCAGGGCAGAGCCATCCAGCGGGGCCCCAGCACAAGGCAACGTGGCTAAGGTGTTGAAGTTTTCTGGCATGGGCTCATCCTTGCTGTGGGCAAGGCCCCAAGCTCAGAGGCTCCCGCCCACATTCACCTTGCTCTCCTTCTTCTGACTGTAGGCTAAATGGGCCAATGTGGCCATGTCATTCTCCAGGAGGCCGGCCTGCATGCGTGTGGACGAGAACATATAATCAATGTGCAAGAGGGTCTGTGCTGGCTGGAGGTCCCCTGGCTCTCCCAGGAGCCTGCCCGAGCCACGGCCGGTCACCCCACAGGCCCGAAGGCCCCTCTCTCAGGGCGAGTCGCTAAACTGGCACTGAGACGTGTATTCATCGGCTTCTTTGAACTTGGTTCATGCCAGGTCACTTCCAAGAGAGCTGGAGCCATTTTACTGTGCCCAGAAAAATCAACATCTGGTGTGGAGCCAGCGCTCGATAAATAGCGCCCGAGTGAATGAAAATTAGATTTCTGAGCAGGCTGGGGAGGGCCGGAGCCAGACAGGAGCACATTTCCAAGGAAATGGTTTTCTCACTCGGGCCCGGCTGGGGAGCAGCCGGCCTGGCCTGGGCTCTCGCCGACGTGTCCCAGGGCACACTGGCTTCCTGTGCAAACTGCGGCGGAGGCGTGAGTGGCCATGCCTTTCGCCCCCTGCTGACCACCGAGGTGATGGCCAAGCACTGGCTCCCCCTCACCCCGCTGTCCAAACAGACCAGCCTCCTCCGCTCTTAAGCCCTGGACCGACTACTTTCATTCAAGGCTCCAAAGGCCAACCTCAAAGCCCTGACCGTGGCACCCCCAGTCCCCTCCTCTGCCTTGTCAGCCACACTGCCCCTTCTGATCCTCTTCAGGGCTCCCCCCAACCCCCACCTGCAGCTTCAGACCCCAGGGACCTGGTGCGTGACCTCGCTAGGGCTGCTGTGACAAAGGAGCACTCGATGGGTGATTGGCAGAAGCGGCAGAAGTCTACTCTGCCACGGTCTGGGAGAGCAAGGGTTCAAATTCAAGGTGCTGGTTGGGCTGCTTCTGGGGACTGTGAGAACCTGTTCCAGGCCCCTCTCCCTGGCTTGAAGATGACCATCTTGTCTCTCCCTCTCTCTCCGTCCCCCCCCCCCAATCTGAGCGGCAGAGAGATTCAGAAACACGGACCGCTCCCATCTGCTGCTTCGCTTCCCAAATGCCTGCAAGGGCTGGGCCAGGGTGCAGCCAGGAGCTGGGAACCCAGTCCACATCTTCTGCGGAGGTGGTGGGGACCCAGTCACTGCTGTCTTCCAGGGTCTGCAGCAGCAGGCAGCTGGAGTCGGGAGCCAGCGCCAGGCCCTGCACCCCGGCATTCCAGTACGGGGTTCCTGCGTCTTACCCAGGGCTTTAGCCACTGGACACTTCAAGCTGTGTCTCTTTATAGTGCTCTAGGTGTGCATCTGTCTACATTTCTTTTTTATTTTTTTTTTTCAGGTGTATTTATGTATTTGAAAGGCAGAGAGTCAGAGAGAGAGACAGAGAGAGAGGTCTTCTACCTGCTGGTTCACTCCCCAAATGGGCGCAACAAACAGGGCTGGGTGAGGCCGAAGCCAGGAGCCTGGAACTCCATCCTGGTCTCCCTTGTGGGCGGCTGGGTCCCAGATGCTTGGACCACCCCCTGTTCCCTCCCAGGGAGCTGGATCAGAAGTGGAGGAGCCAGGATTCAAGGTGGTGCCTTAACAGGGGATTCTGGCCTTGTAGGGCACAGCTTATTCTGCTGTACCGCGGCACCAGCCCTATGTCCTCCCCGTTTAAAGGGATACCTGGAATACTGGATTAGCCCCCACCCCAATGATCTCATTTTAACTAATTACATCTGCAATGTCCCTATTTCCAGATAAGGTCACGTTCTGAGGCACTGGGGGCAGGATTTCAACGTATGCGGTTTTGGGGACACAATACAATCTGTGACACTTGACATGCCCACACACTCACCCTCGGCGTGTTCTTCCCCGGGCCTTTTCTGCATCATTCTGGAAGGGACCGGCTCTGCCCTGCACTGTCATCCAGCGGCCCAGGTGGCTCTCTTTGGATCAGGAGCCTTCTGAGCCCAGGAAGAGAGCCCAGTCCGGGGCCTGCGTCAGCGAAGGTAACACAGGCTGCTCCCACACCTGCGCCTCTTGGCCTCCTTGGCCAGACCCCCCAGAAGCTGGGGCGGTTCAGGCTGCCAAGTACATGCCAGCTTCACCGGGGGCTCCAAGGTGCCGTGGGTATGGGCAGACATCACACCAGCCCACCCCGGGGCAGAGAGAGGGCGAATAAAGGGTGGCTTGCATGGGCCAGGTCTTCTTGTTCCACTGGTCAGACTCAGCCATAGATCTTGCATCCTGTGGACTGGGCTGGCTGGGAGATGCCGTCCTGGGCTGCAGCTGGGGAGCACAGGTGTTACCCGGCTGAGAGCCCATGATAATGGGGGGAGGGGGCTTCTGGAATGCAAGGGCTTCCTTATTATGTATTCCGAAGCAGAGCCGCCGGAGTCCCTCCCCCAGGTCCTCCCCCTCCCCATCTTTCCCATTAATTCGGGTCTTCATCTTCCCACTCCCTCAGCACTTGGTTGTTTCCAGAATGAGTGAGACGTACATTTTTTTTAGAAGGTTTGGGGGATTCGCAGACGTCCCTTTGGGATACAGGCGGTGCCCTGGGTTGGGGAGGGGGGTGTCATCTGCTGAGCCTGTTCACCAGGGACCAGCTTGTGACAAAGCACTGCACTGTTCCCTTGTGATCTGACTCTTATTAAGACAAAAATTCCACCCTGGTATTTTCCTGTACCCATTTTAAAGACAGAGGAACTGAGGCCCAGGGAGGCCAGCTGGCACCGACCAGGTCAGCCTCATTGGAACAAGGGGAAGAGAAAGCAAAGGTGGCTTGGAGTCTTGGAGGAGTGGGGACAGAGGGGGAGTGGGCGGAGGTCCTCGCACCTGTCTCGGTGGTCAGACATCTGCCCCTCTCTCAGCACCTGCGGCTGCCCACCGACCCCCGTCTCCCGAGAGGAGCTCCGTGGACCCCAGCCTCCTGGCTGGAGTGTCCAGGGAGGCGCTGCCACCCACACTCGCCCCGCCATGGCTGTCAGCCGCGCCGGCCCTGGGAGCCCAGCTTGAAGCAGTGAACGATGCTTCTCTCACACTCGCCTGACATGCTTTATGTGTGCTCGCTCGTACGGCAACAGAAGGTATATAAAAAGGCTCAGTTACAGTTTCGGGGAAATAATAAAATAACTCGGAGGCACTCGTGTGCCAAGGAGGCAGAAGATAAATGCCCGGCAGTAAAGGAAGACTCACTTCATATTTCATCTGGCTTCCGAGGGGCCCGGGCAGGTGAGGCGCCGGAAGGGGGGTTAGTTCCAGAACACTTTATGGCGCGTCCGGAGTCAGCCGGTTCCTTGTGTAAACAACACTCAGACACGAAGGAAGGAGGCGGGCGTGTGGGTTTTCTCTCCCTTCCTGCAGCCTTGTGGGAGGCAGCAGTTTTAGGGCTAATGGACTATCACATCGAATGATCGCCAGCTCCCGCTGCGTCTGTAGGACGTGCTGGGCGTGGGGCTAGCTGGGAGGCGCACCGTGACTTCCGCACAGCATCCAAAAAAGAGAGAAACAGAGCTGGCCGTCAGCCCCCCGGAGCAGCCAGCTTCCGAGTCTGTGCCCTGTGGGGACTTCAGGGTGTCACCGTGTAAAAGCTGATCTGCGGCAATCAGGTTAAGCTGCCACTCCAGGTGCCGGCATCTCCCATCAGAGAGCTGGTTCTTGTCCTGACGGCGGCTCCGCTTCTGATCCGGCTTCTGCTCGTGCATCCTGGGAGACAGCAGGTGATGGCTTCAAGTACGTGGGTCCCTGCCACCCTCTGGGCAGAGCAGGATGGAGTTCCTGTTGCCTGGTTTCAGCCGAGCTCAGCCCTTGGCTGCCACCGGTGCTTGTATCTGCAGCAGCCCCTCCCCCCCCCCAAGATTTATTCATTTAATTGAAAGGCATAGTACATACACATATACACACACACACACAGAGAGAGACCGATATCTTCCATCCACTGGTTCACTCCCCAAATGACCGCAGTGGCCGGAGCTGGGTCAGTCTGAAGCCAGGAGCCAGCAGCTGCTTCTGGGTCTCCCGCATGAGTGCAGGGGCCCAAGGACTTGGGCCATCTTCTACTGCTTTCCCAGGCCACAGCAGAGAGCTGGATTGGAAGTGGAGCAGCCGGGACTTGATCCAGCTCCTGTATGGGATGCCGGCACTGCAGGAGGCAGCTTTACCTGCTACGCCACAGTGCTTGCCCCTCTCTCTCTCTTTCTCTCTCTCTCTCTTCCCCCTCTCTCCCCCTCTCTCCTCCTCTCTCCCCCCTCCCCCCACCTCTATGTCTCTATCTTTCCACCTTTCAAAAAAAGTGTTTTATAAAGCCGCTCATTAGAATGTAATAAGATATCGTCATTAAAATTATTAGTTCCTCAGTACTTCTGTCCTTGCTAATTTTAATTTCTTTACATTGTCGAGACAAGTCTGGAATTATTCATTTAATTTATTATGGTAACATCTCGGTGTTTAATGCAGCTTCAACACCTTTCTAAGGCAATGTCTCACGTTGGCGGTTTTTCTCCCCTTTTGCATCTAAAATTAGAAGTGAGGTTAAAGGGACGGGAAGGCAGGGCCGCCGGCGCTCGCTCCGCAGTTTTATCCCAGATCCCGGAGCTGAGGCTTCTCGCCCAGCATTACTGAGGTGCATGTGAGCTGCCCGTTCTGAAGCGTGCCCTTTGATGGGTTTTAACAGGCAGTCACGCGTCTGTGAACCGCAGGGCTGAGAAACGCGTCGCTGGGCGAGTCCATCGCGGTGTGCCTGGAACACCCAGCGAGTCCAGCCCGCCGCTCCCGAGGCCATGGGTCTACACCGTCCCCGAGCGATGGGCTGAGCCGAATGCTGTGCAGAAACACACCTCTGTGCAGCCATCAACTTCCCGATCGCTTTGCGTCTCCTGCATTTTTATATACATGCAGTCGCCCAGCGTGTGTTCCATCTGTTCCCATCTCTCCTCTCCTCTCTCTGGATGGAGATTTCTGGATTCACCCGTGTTGTTGCGTGTCAGCAGTTTGCTCCTTTTTATTGCTGAGTCGTATTCCACTGTGCAGATGGGTCACAACTTCTTCACCAGGTCACCCACCCATGGGCCTTTGCAGTGCCCTTGGGTTTGTGGCTCTTGCAGATAAAGTTACTTTGGAGGAGCCATTTCTCTTGGGTGAACACCTAGGAGTGGGAACACTGGGTGTCTATTTAAGAAAGTAATTCTTGGAGCCGGCGCGGTGCACAGTAGGTTAAAGCCCCGGCTGCACAGCCAGCATTGCAAGAGGGCACTGGTTCGCATCCTGGCTGCTCCACTTCCAATCCAGCTCCCTGCTGATGGCCTGGGAAAGCAGAAGATGGCTCACAGATGGGTGATAGCTCTGACCAAGCCCCGGAGGAACAGAGCCCAGCAGGCTTCACCAGCGGGATGGGTGCTAACCAGGGCAGGTGTGCATGGGGAGCCATGGAGCAGGGTGGGCTCGGGGAGCTTGCGACCTGGGCCATGCACCCCCCACCCCCGCAGAAGGACCCCCAACAGGTTTCACAGTCTGCTCTCGTCCCCCAAAGTTCTCTGTGGCTTTGGAACGAGGGCCCTGAATTCTTTTGCACTGAGCCCTGCAGATTACGCAGCTGCTCTTGCCTAGGGGTCACCAGCTATGTGTTCCTCCAGGATCAGACGGAGGCCAGCAGCCCTCAGTGCCACGAGGCCATAGAACCGCCCATGCAGAGGCCGTGTGTACAGGATTGGGCTGAATTTGTCCCCTTCTCCCTGCTCCACTTCCTCCAGCTACAGAAGTTGTGTGTGTGTGTGTGGGTGGGTGCCTGAGAGGAAGATGAGGTTATGTACAGCCGTTATTTATGGAGGAATAAAGTTACACTCCCACATCTGCACGCGGGGTGGATGACCAGGCGACCCTGCTACAAATGAATGCGTGTGTTTCTCGGGCTTGTATCCGGTTAGCGAGATGGGTAAAATGTGATGCTAGTCTGGTCTTCGAGGAATAAAAGTAGCAGTGGGTGAAAAGCAACCGAACAAGGGAGGAATTGAAAAGGTGCAGTGAGGTGTTTGTGGACTCGCGAGGCAGTGACCTGGCTGCTTCTGGCCAGGGGAGAAACTGTGACGTCCCCTCTCTGGCAAGCTGGGGAGAGGCTGAAGGTGATAGAATTTTTTATTCCATTTTGGGGATGCAGCTTTTTTTTTTTTTTAAAGGTGTGTATTTATTTGAAAGAGTTATACACACATACACACACACACACACACACAGGTCTTCCATTCACTGGTTCACTCCCCAGATGGCTGCAACAGCCAGGGATGAGCCAGGGCGAAGCCAGGAGCTTCATCCGGGTCTCCCACATGGGCGGTAGGGGCCCAAGCACTTGCTTGGGTCATCCTCCACGGCTCTCCCAGGCACAGGGAGCGGAATCGGAAGTGCGCTGCTGGGACTCCCATGGCAGGCCTTTGGGATGTCTGCGTTGCAGGCGACAGCTTTGCCTGCTGAGCCACAGCGCCGGCCATGGGTGGAGTGTTTGATCAGGAGGGGAAGCCCCAAGCAACGTCCTCCAGGGAGGGGAGCCTCGGACCCAGGGACGGAGACCATTCCGACAGTGACAGGAGGAGACGCCGCTGGCTCAATCGGCTCCCTGTGCTGGGGAGGCTCCTTACCCCAGGCCTTGGGGCTGGCGCCAGCTTGGGGAAGAAAATGAAGTCAATGGCAGGAGGGAGCCACCGACCCTTCCTGCGGAGAGAACAGGGTCCCAGGTTTACCGAAGACGAGGTGAATCCTGGGAGAACCAGCCTGGTGAGAGGCTGACGCTGGCCACATGCTGTGTTTCTTTGCCTTAGATAATCTACTGAGTGAGTTTTACCCGGAGGACAGCGTTTTGTTTGGATAGGAGAAGTTGCTGCCTCCAGGGTCACTCAGCGCCATCTGGTCAACCCCTTGCTCTGGGTAGAACCGTCTCCTGCTGACCCCAGACGAAACCTGTGCTGTGTCTAAGGATCTGCTGAGAGAGAATCCTCCAGAGCTCTGGAAGGTTCCCCTCATGTCTCCCCTACATCTGGTCTGCAGCACTGCTCCTCTGGTTTGAGGGGAGAGGGAGAGAGAGGGAGAAAGCAAGGCCTCCGGCTGAGGGCTCACCATCCTGTCTGCGGGGGAATTTTTTTAAAAATGTATTTATTTATTTGAAAGGCTGAATGACAGAGTACATGGGAGACAGACATACAGAGATCTTCACCCACTGGTTCACTCCCCTCAAATTCCTGCAATGGCCAGGGCTGGACCAGGAGCCTAGACCACCACCCAGGTCTCCCTTATGGGTAACAGAGACTCAAGGACCGTCACCCGCCGCCTTCCCAGGCACATTGGCAGGGAGCTGGACTGGAAGCAGTACCGCCGGGCCTCAGGATAGGATGCCAGCATCGGAAGTGGTGGCTTGACCCTCTGTGCCACAGTGCTGGCTCTGGGGCAGGCATGCTTTTTTTTTTTTTTTTTTTTTTTTTTTAGATTTTACTTATTTATTTGAGAGGTAGAGTCACAAACAGTGAGAGGGAGAGACAGAGAGGTCCTCCCTCCACTGGTTCACTCCCCAGATGGCCGCAACGGCTGGAGCTGCGCCGATCTGTAGCCAGGGGCCAGGAGCTTCTTTCTGGTCTCCCATGCGGGTGCAGGGGGCCCAAACCCCCGGGCCACAGTAGAGAGCTGGATTGGAAGAAGGGCAGCCGGGACTAGAACCAGTGCCCATATGGGATGCCGGCACCGAAAGTGGAGGATTAACCTGCTGTGCCACGGTGCCAGCCCCATCTGGGAAGGCAGTTTTAATGGGGAGAAAGTCAGGGTCCAGGCACAGGTTCATCTGGGCATTGAGTAGGAGGATCACATGGGTGGGAGCTGGGAGCGCTGACATTGGGGGCAGCAGGAGGAAGGGGGCCCCTCCCCCCAACAGCTATCAGTGGGAAAGCCTGGTCCAGGCAGCCGGTGGACACGGCGCCCAGGGTGGTCACTTGCAAGCGGGGAGACCGCAGGGGTGGCACCCTTGCTGCCCGCGTGTTCCTTGCTGCAAGCTGAGTGATCAGTGACACGGGGAGACCCCTATTGCTTCCGGAGAGATCCCCAGCGAGGTCTGGGGGAGGGGAACGGTGGTGTGGGGCCGGGAGTTTGCCCGCAGCAGCTCCCACCGGGTGAGCATTTAAGGGACGAGATGAAGTCAGCTCGGGGAGACCATGAGGGAGAAGGCTGCATGTGTCACCGTAATAATGACGAATAACAAGTGACCAGGATGCTGCTGTAACTCACAGAGCGGGAGAGGAGGCGAGAAAATTTATGGCCTTGGAGTGCCCGGGGAGAGAGTGTCTCAGACGTGCTTGGATCTTTTGACGAGGAACCTTCTGGAAAATGGCTCTTGTCAAGACAGAGCCTGCATTTCCGTGAGACCGAGGATCTAATGCTGCAAGGGACCCCCTCCTTTACGACCTTGCCAGCCCCAAGTGTAGAAGCTGCCCGGCCAGACCGTGGTCCCGTCCTCGGCCACCTCCCCCGGTGCACAATCGGAGCAGCGCGTGACCAGGGCGTCCCTGGGCCATTGTAAGGACAGGCAGAGGCAGCCCCTGGCAAAGGAGGTCGGGAAGTGCAGACAGCCGGCCTCCAGGTCAGGGGCAGGGCTGCTGACTGACCGGCCACTCTGAGCAGCCCTGGGAAAAGACCCGGGTCAGAGGTGAACTGAGCTCAGGCCTGCGGATCGGTGGGGGCTTTAATCATTTATTCATGGGAAGCAGCGGCACAGGCACATCATGTGTGAGAAGATACCAGAGGGGGCATGACAGCCCCGCCCCTCCCTGGGCATCCCTCCCCACTCGGCCCTGGGCTGGACTGTCTGTCCTCCAAGTCGCCACCGGGATCCAAGCCTGCGTCTCTGGTCACCTCCCCTCTCGGCCTCCTTTCTTTCCTGGCTTCTGGGGCCCCGCCTTTCCCTGGGTTCCTGGTCCATGCTCGGTGCCACCTTTCTTTCCTGGCTTCTGTGGCCCCGCCTTTCCCTGGGTTCCTGGTCCATGCTCGGTGCCACCGAGCAGTCAGCACCATTGAAATCCAAGCTGGGCTACGGTTGCCATGAGGGGCGGGGCACCCCATGGGCACATGGAAGAGGGAGATGCTCCAGCTATGTTGGCGGTTTATTACCCGGATGTCAGGGACCGCAGACAGAGAAGTGCGTGAGCGAGGGTCCCAGCGGCGGGAGACCCTGTCTCCAGGCACTCCCCGAGCCCTGTGGGTCAGCGCGTTTCTGTGGGGGCTTCTTCATCACCTGGGAATGATTGCTAACTCCCTCCCCCAGTGGCTCTCCTCTTCCTGAGATCAAAAGATACTCTCAGGGCCCAGCTGATGCCAAGAAGCAAGAGCGCCAGGTCAAGAGTTGGCGTCAAAGATGCAGTATCAGGGCCAGCACAGAGGGTTAAGCCGCGGCTTGAAACACCACAGCCCATATTGGAGCATCAGTTTGAGCCCCGGCTGCTCCACTTCCGATCCAGTTCCCTGTAACGCACCTGGGAAAGCAATGGAAGAGTACTTGGGCCCCTGCACCCACTTGGGAGACCCGGATGGAGTTCAGGGCTCTTGGCTTCAGCCTGGCCCATCCAGCCATGGCTGTTGTTGGCATTTGGGGCGTGGACCGGCGCATTAAGATTTCTCTTTGTCTCTCCCTCCCTCTCTCTCCATCACTCTGCCTTTCAAGTAAATAAGTCAGTAGTAGAAGATGAAATGTGGGAACGGAAGATGTTCCTGGCACCGCCGTGTCTCAGGACAGCACAGGGCTTTCGGACTGTGAGCTGGGGGAGGGAGGGGCAGGACCCCAGCAGGTACTTCCTCCCCGGATTCTCACCTGCCTGCAAAACAGGGCCACAGGGGGGATGCAGAGGGCTCTGGCTGCTGGGATGAATGGACGCAGAATCTCAGCCAACCCTCTGGCAGCTCTCCTGCCTTCCGGGCTAAGCCTGGCAGTGTTGGCTTCTCCCGGGGCTGGGTCCTCCACATACACTCGTCCTGGAGAAGTCTCCTAGCACCAGGGACCTGGGGGCTCCCTCTGCTTCGGGACAGCCCCACACTCGTTCTCCTCTGGAGGAACTCCGCTCCAGGTACCCCACCCACATTTAGCCACAGTGGGGATGGGGACAGGAGGGCTCCTGGAAGGTAGGTGCCTAGGGGCGGAGCCTGGCTCAGCTGCTCCCTTGCTGTGGCCTCCTTGTTGGGCCTCGGCGTCCCCTCTGCTCCTTGGCTCATTCTCAAGTTCCGGGCTCTTCTGCCAGTGAAGAACCTGGGCGTGGAGATGGGTAGAACCTGGACAAACCACATTTGTCAAACTTTCCAGAGGTTTACCAGTTGGCTGGAGTCATGTGGGCGGCTTGAGATAGAATTTACAGCAAAGTCGTTGGAAGCGAGGTTTTCTGCATGAGATCCTGGGGGAACAGGGAGTACAGAGGACCAGCCGACGCTCCCTGTGTTCTTCTGTCCAGGTTTCTTTTTGGGCTCCATTTCACAGAGGGGAAGGTGGAGGTCCCGAGAGGTCGGGCGCCCTGCTGTGGGTGACCAGTCTGATTCCCGGAGCCTGGACGGGGCTCCAGGGGGTTTGACTGCAAGCTCGCTGACAAAAGAGAGCAGCAGCGGCCAGCGCTGTGGTGTAGTGGGCTCAGCTTCCACCTGTGGCAACAGCATCCCATATGGGGGCAGGTTCGAGTCCCGGCTGCTCCACTTCCTGTCCAGTTCCCTGCTGATGTACCCGGGAAAGCAGTGGAAGGTGGCCCAAGTGTTTGTGCCCCTGCACCCATGTGGGAGACCCGGAAGAAGCTCCAGGCTCATGGCTTCAGATCGGCCCAGCTCTAGCTGTTGTGGCCACCTGGGGAGTGAACCAGTGGATGCAAGACCTCTCTCTCTATCTCTCTTTTAACATAGTTTACATCTCAAATAAATAAATAAATCTTTAAAAAGAAAGAAGCAGCAAAGAGCAAGGTGGACATCCAGAAACATGCAGACAGAGCCTCTCCCAGACTCGATAGTGTCCCGAAGAGAGGAGGAAGCCGGGGCTTGCAGCCTCTGGGGCCAGCGTCTGGCCGCCCAGCCCCCTCTGGGTGGGGGTGGGGGGTGAGACCCATCGGCCTCCTCAATAACAGAAGAGATCAATCCTGAAATAAGGCACGGCCGCCCGCAGCCACACCAGGCGCATCGTATCCAAGATGCATTTAGGTCAATTTTGCGTCTCCTCTGCCACGTTACCCAAGTGAGAGCCTTCCTTCAAGGCTGAGCCGCAGAGGGAGGGAAGGGCAGAGACGAAACGTATTTGCCTCACAGACAAGTGGGCCTCCGGTTCCAGAAAGAGGCCATGCGTCTTTGCCAGGGTGGGCATCTCAGCATCTCCTACGGCAAAAGTTAACACGTGCTCGTTAGCCAAGCTTCGGAACCTGGGAGGAAATTAAGTCGCTCGGAACTTGGCGATGACTGTTAGCACTTCTATATATATAATGTGTATTTTTAGAAACTATGAATGAAGGAACATTTATTATATGTATTATGCATGAATAAGCATCAGTATTATGTATATGCAGAATATACATAGCAGGGATGTAGACATACGTGGAGCAGAACAGAGGATGCTTACTGCAAATTAAGGGTGGCGATTAACTGGGTGGGGGGCTGGGAGGGGCACGCACAGGCTGCTGGGAAGAGGCCCCGCCCGTTCCTGCTTTGCACTGAGTGGCAGGGTCTTGGGCGTGGGTGTTATTGGAGGGGTTTGATGCATCTTCGGCTATATGACACGTGTCACAATTAAACCAGTTTGTTCCTATGGCGTTTCTTCCCCTCATGTGATGAGCATTGCTCCAGGCTCTGAGACCCACAGAGTGTGCCCCCTGTGTGTTGGGCTGGAGGAGAGAGGCTGGGGTGGGGGAGACCCACAGGGAGGCCTGGGGAGTGTCGGTAGCTTCCCTAGGGTGGTCAGGGGGTCCTCATGCAGTGACGACCTCGGGGCAAAGACCTGGAGGAGGGAAGGTGAGGGGCTGAGTTTTGCTGGAAAGACAGACTGGCCCGAGCAAAGGCCCTGGGGCAGGAGTGCTGTGTGTCGTCAGAGAATGAGAGGAGGTCCAAATGCTAGTGAGTCGGGGCATGGAGGCGGGCGAGAGACAAGAGGCTGGAGAAGGCACTGGAGGCTGGAGTGGGCCAGGGGGCTTGTGGGGCCTCACCAGGGCTTTGAGTCTCCTCCAAGCGGGGGGGGGGGGGGGGGGGGGAGGGGCTGGCTTGAGCTGCCTCGTGTTTTCCCAGGGTTGCACTGACTCCTATTGCAAATGGACTTCCCTGGGGCAGACAGAAGTCGGGGGTTGGGGTGGGGCTCTTGGGAGGCTACCACAGCACCCGAGAGAGAGGTGAGGCCGGGCTGTGCATCCGTGCTGCTGCTCGGGGCAGCAAGCGCCCGGCTGCTGGCCTGAGCAATGAGGAGGAGGGAGTGGCCAGGTCAGGGCTGGGGGAGCCGACAGGACAGGCCCAGGACATGGCTGGAGGGAGACGGACATGGGGGCGGCTGCCTGCGGATATGGAGGCACCGGGGAGTGGAGGGGGCCCTGGGGGGACTGGCAGGAACTTCCCGGCAGGGAAAGAGCCGGGGAAGAGGTGGGGGCACCCTGGCTGCAGACGGAGAACCAGCACGAAGCCCGAGATGGGGCCTGCCACTCCCGCGGGCGTGCTTCCTCCGGCTCGTCTGAGGGTTTGTCTGGGGCTGTCTGACACACAGGCGTGTTGCACGGAGTGCCCTTGTACCAGTTAATTCACTCATTCCACCGGGCACCTCCAGGGCACCAGGCATCCTGTTAGCGTCAAATAAAAGGACCGATGGCCCAGCAGTTTGTCCGCCGAGGCCAGTCGTGTGCGTGATTGACCGCAGGCCTACGGGTCCCTGTGGACACGAGGTCCTTGTGCAGAACGACGAACTCAGCCCTTGGCTAAAATAAGCTTTCGTCGCGGCCTCTTGCGAGCACGGGGAACCATCCATCAATTCCACACTGCCCCCCGCCCCCGCTGTCCCCCGCCCCGGGACCACATCTGGAGGCAGCTGCCAAGTCTTCACTTCTTCCGCCAAGGGGAAAAGGCAGGTGCCCTGGGACCCCACTGTGATCCGTGATGACAGCATCCACATCCTTGGCGCCGACAGCACCCAGCCCTCTGTCCTCAGCGACGCTCCCGGGTGCTGCCCTGCAGCCGATCAATGCCATAACCTCCACGGCGCCGCTCTCCCGTTCCCTTCCTGGCCCGGACTGGGAGGCATTCCTAATAAGACATTTGTCTGCCGGAAGGCAAGGAAGCCAGCCCTGGCTTTGTGTTACCAGTGTGGGTTCTCATTGTTATTTCTAGCGTGTGTCTGGGACAAGCAGAGCGCAGACCTTCCAGAGTGTTCCACGGCAAGCATCAGCACACATTCAGAAAACAATGTTACGTCTGTCTGAGCCAGAGGCCACCAAGGGGAGACTCGCTGCTTTTTATTGGGATAGGCGGGAAAGTGCCCGAATGCTGGCAGAGTTGGTATGAAGAGGAACCTAAGTGGAAACTTGAAAGAGTTCGTGGGAAGTGGACTTAAGAGGTCGTTTTAAGGTCAGGTGTGTAGCCTTGCGGTTGAGACGTCCTCAGATCGCCGGCATCTCTTGGCGGGGCACCTGGGCTGGACGCCTGGCTCCAGCTGCCTGCTCACGGGAGGTAGCGGTGATGGCACAAGTAACTGAGTTTGTGCCACCCAGTTGGGGGACCTGGATTGTGTTTCTGGCTCCTGGCTCTGGCCTTGGCCCCACCCCAAATGTTGTGGACATCTCCCCGAGCTCTCTGTCTCTCAAAAAAAGTGATTTTTTTTTTTAAAAGATAAGTTTATTTTTGCAGGGAAAAAAATGGAAATCTACACAGAGAGGGGACCTCAACGTCCACAGAGGATAAAGTGATCTTTTAACTCTATCCTGTCCGTGAAGTTTCCGAGGTCCCCTTGCACGAGTTCGTGGCTGTGGCTGGTGGCCAGGCTCTGCCCTGCCCCACTACTGCTCAGATTTTACCGTGATGTACTTCGGAGCAGAAGTCACAAGTCCCCCAGTTGTTTCTGCATCTCATTTCCAGAGTGAAGTTGGTTCCAGGCGGGACACCGCCTCCTCCCCCAGGGGTCCTGGCTAAGTGCAGTGCAGTTTCTACTTCCCCAAGGCGGCTTCCTTTAGGGCTGTGCCCAAAGATGCAGGATTCTGAGGTCGCTGCCTTGCCTCTGCTTCTCTGGGGGGCGGGATGTAGAAACACCACGCCTCTGCTTCTCTGGGGGGCGGGATGTAGAAACACCATGGGGCTCCAGCCGCCTTCCAACATCTGTTTGATTAATATTCAATGAAAGTGCTTTTGGCTGGTTAGAAAACGTGGCTGTAAAATCTGTGAGTGTGATGGCTGCATCCACCACTTACGAAGTCTCCAACTCGGAGAACAGGTGCCGTCACTCTCGCTTTCTTATCCTGTGCCACGGTGGCAGGAACGGGAACAGGCGTCCACCAGGAACAATCCGAGTAAGATTTGCCAAGTCTTCCTGTCGTGAACGTCAGTTTGGGTAGCATTGTGCCCCTGGCTCTGTGCAATTAATCTGGGCTTATCATCCGGAATATCAGTCTGGCTATGAGCTAGGGGAGAATCGCGCTGCTCATTGACGGGCGAGAGAAGATGGTCCCGGAACCCCTTGAGGGTTCTTGAGCGCCGGATGATGATCTCGCTGGAGCTGGGTGCCGAGGGCCTGGCTTGCCACACACTGAGAGTGCAAGCTGTGGCCGGGGGTGAAGGCAGCTTCCCACGCAGGCAGGCGTCTCCGAAACAGCAGACAAACCAGCGCCATCTCCACGTAGCTTCTCCAGCTGGGCGAGGAGCGTCCGAGCCTGCCAGAGACCCGCTGCAGCATTTTACCCACCAGGAATCTGGATCAAGGAGACAAACGGCGACTGATCTCTGTAATGAGGACCCTCCGGCTAGAGAGAGATCCTGGTGAGCCCGTGTTTATCAGAGGCAGATTCAATTACGGCCACCGAGGTGTTCGTGTCAAGTGCATTTTGCTGTTTGAGAGTTCTCTGGGCACAGGGGACTGGTGGAAGGCAGAGACGAATGCTCCATTAGCCGGGATATCTGATTGAGACAGAAAGTCTTGTCCGCCAGCCTCGCTGGAGAGCACAGTGGGACAAGCGCTGCCTGCACAATTTCCAGGTGGCCGAGCGCAGCTCCCTTTACGTGATAAGACAAGTCAGGAGGTGGGCAGGGTCCCCCAGCCCACTTGGTCTCCACGTGGTAGGGCAGCACCGAGGGCAGTGGTCCCGGCAGAACGTGACATGTGGACATAACGAGTGTCTCCCCAGCCCCCTCCCAGGAGCCAGCAGGCACAGGTGGGCGTGGCATGGTGCAGGTGTCAAGGCAGGCAGTCCACCTACAGGCTGAAAACCAAAGACCCACGTCCCCATGGCAACACCGGCCTAAGCAAGGACAAGCATTTCTGGCCCCTGGTGGTCCTGGGAGGCGGAGGGTCCCGTGTCTTAGAGCAGTGAGGGGTTGTGGGCCGCCTGGACATGAGCATGACAGCAGGACTGAGTGCCCGGGCCGGGCGGTGTGGTCTGCGCCTTGTCCGGCAGGTTGCTCTGGCCAGGCCACCCCAATGCCCTTTCAGATAGTGAAACTGAAGCTCCGGGCAGCTAAGTAAGTTGTCTAGCCAAGCTGGCAGGTAGCAGAGGGTGGACTTGAACCTGGAGGCTGATATCCGAGCCTCCCTCTGGGCTCCCGCTGCACAGACCGAGTGTGAGACCCCCGGAGGGCTGGTCACAGGTTGAGGTGGCCCGAGTCAGGGTGGAGGCGCCTCATTCCCAGTCCGAGACTGAAGGTGATGACAGGGTTCGCTCTCATCTGCTGGCGGTTGGCAATGTCCCAGCAGGGCCTCCCTCTGTACTTGATAGAGCTTGAATGAGCTCAGATGAGAACGCACTTCGTTCAGCAGGGAGAATATAACATCTCCATCAAAGGACCAGTGTGGTGAGAGCCTCGTCTCCCCGCCCCCCACCCTAGGCTGATCGGACAAATTGCAAGGAACAGTTTTGAGTCCTCCTTGGTTCATGATGGAGGTCATGGCCAGGAACTCTTCTGCTAAGCTCAAATCAGGTGGCCCAGCAGGCAGTATGCGAGATAGGGCAGACCCAGCAGCACAGCTAGGCTCAGCCAGAGGGGGTCGCAGGTGCATGGAGACGGTGTGGGAGGGCAGAGTCAGGGGGGTGATGGAGGATCTGGACGGAGCTGGTTCAAGTCCCTGTGTGACCTGGGAAAGTTTCCTTCGCCCTCTCTGAGCCTGAGAGACCCTGGGTCAGCCTCAGGGCTGGAGGGTCTGGGGGGGGGGCCCTCGGAGGGCCGGGGATCTGGGGAGGGGCTGTCTTGGCAAGTGCAGTTGAATGGTGCTCCCACAAAATTCACATCCCTCGTGGACCCTCTGAATGTGAACACTCTTGGACTTAGGGTCGCGGCTGATGCAGTGGGTTAAGAGAAAGGTCATACTAGGGTGGGGGCCGTCAATCCAACATAACTCCTATCCTCAGCATAAGAGAAGCAGCACACAGAGATGTGCAGAGGAAAGATGACCGAGCAGGGACGGGGCAGAGATGGGAGGGACCCAGCTGCAGGTGCAGGAGTGCTGGGATTGCCTGAGGCCCCCAGGCACTGGGGAGAGGCCAGGAGCACCTTGACTTTGGACTTCTGGTCTCCAGAAACAGGAGCCAATGCACCTCTGTTGCTCTCAGTCACCGGGTGTGTGGCTCTTGGCTGCAGCAGTCACGGGAAACTGAGACCGGGGCCCTTCAGAGGGTGGGGGGAGGGGGTCTGCAGAGGAGGGGGCTCTTGAGGCCCCACAGACAGAACAGCAAAGATAGGAGGCACTCCCACAAACAGCACACATTGGCTATTCAATAACTAAGCCCACAGCTGCCGAGGAAGCGCACGGGTCGATAGGGCACTGGGACGCAGCATCCTGGATCAGCGTGGGGGGGGTGTCAGACTGGAGCAGTGCGCGCTTGGACAGCCTCGAACAGTCAAACTGTGGCCCCTGGAGGAAAAATGAATTCTAGATGAATCAGTGATTCACACGTCTTATTAAAAACCTACGAAGCAGGGCTGGCGCTGTGGTGTAGTGGGCTAAGCGTCCGCCTACAGTGTCAGTATCCTCTATGTCCCGGCTGCTCCACTTCCGATCCAGCTCTCTGCTATGGCCTGGGAAAGCAGCAGGAGATGGCCCAAGTGCTTGGGCCCCTGCACCCACGTGGGAGACCCGGAAGAAGCTCCTGGCTCCTGGCTTCGGATTGGCGCAGCTCCGGCCATTGCAGCCAATTGGGGGGTGAACCAGCAGATAGAAGACTTCTCTCTCTTTCTCCCTCCCTCTGCCTCTCCTTCTCTCTGTGTGTAACTCTGACTTTCAAATAAATAAATAAAAATTTTAAAAAAGAAAAGAAAACGCACAAAGTCATCAGGCAAGTCTGCTGTCTTTAGCCAAGGACAGAACAGGCTGGACCACGGCCGCTCCCTTGGGCCCGTTCGCTCCTGCCACAGATGGCCGCAGCCTGGGAGGCTCTGCAGCTGTCCGCGTTTATCCTCACCCTCTGGAGGCTGGGCAGAGATCTGGATGGTACAGAGGCCGTGGCTGGCATCATGGTTCTCAGATGATGCCTTTCACCTGTGTCTCCTCCACATGCTGGGAGAGGAGCCTCCAACCCCTCCCGAGGGAGCATTAACCTCGTTCACAAGGGCTCCAGTCCCATGACTGATCACCCCACAGGCCCCACCCACACCATCACATGGGAGGTTAGGTCTCACTGATGAATTTGAGGGGGGCTCTCTCAGTCCCCAGCACCACCGTGCTCCTCCTGCTCCCAGTGGAGCCTGAGAAGAGTCTGGCACCCCACTCTATGCTGAGGCCCCCAGGGATGCATCTAGACTAGGAATGGGAGCGGATTGGGGAAGTGAGGTTTCTTACAACCCAGTTAAATGCCGATCCCTGTAGACTAATCCATTATGCGTCCTCAGTAGAATATCCAAAGTAGCCACTAAAAAAGTGCTCAAAGAGATACACAGAAAAAAAAAAAAAACTGTTTATCCATCAAAATGAAATTCTAAAAAAAAGTCCAAATGACTCTCCGAAAATCAGAAAAAAGAAACAGAAAAATGAACAGAAAACCAAAAAAAAAAAAAGACTTAAGCCTCAACCTGTCAATAATTGCATTAGATATAAACGGCCTAACTATACAACTTAAATGACAGAGACTGGCATAATGAATGACAAGAGAGCTACTCCAGGAAATACTTGGGAATTCCTTAAAAAAATTAAACATACACATTCTACACAACCCAGCAGCTGGACTCTTGGATACTTATCCTGGAGAGGAAAACCTATGCCAGTGAAAAGCTTGGATTGTTCACGTGCGTCTTATTTGTAATGGCAGAAACTGGCAACAAACCAAATGCCCTACAACAGGTGAGCAGACAAGTAGATGGTAGGACGTCCCCATCACGGAAGGTTGATCAGCAGTGAAAAGACCAAATATGGACCAGGCAGGTGGCAATGTGGATCTCAAGGACACCACGTTGAGTCAAAAAAAAAAAAAAATCAAAAACAAGCCGATCTCCAAGATCATCTGTGTGGTGGGGCTTTCAAAAAGTTCATGGAGGCTGGCACCGCTGCTCACTAGGCTAATCCTCCGACTGCGGATTCTGTCCCGGTTGCTCCTCTTCCAGTCCAACTCTCTGCTGTGGCCCAGGAAGGCAGTGGAGGACGGCCCAAGTGCTTGGGCCCTGCACCCACATGGGAGACCAGGAGGAAGCTCTTGGCTTCGGATCGGCACAGCGCGCTGTCTGTAGCGGCCATTTGGGGGGGGTGAACCAATGGAAGGAAGACCTTTAAAAAAAAAAGTTCATGGAAAATGTGTATCATTGAAAAAATGGTGCCTGGATTTCAAAATTTTTTTTGTATCGAAGTTTATAAACTTACATGCATTTAACATTTATTTGAGAGGGAGAGAGAGTCAGAGAGAGGAGAGAGAGATCCTATCTCCTTGTTCGCACCCCAAATGCTGGGAGCCAGGAATTGGAGCCAGCTTTCCCCCGTAGGAACCCAGCCACTGAGCCATCTACTAGGCCTCCCGGAGGGGCACATCAGCAGGAACTGGAGTGCAGAGGGTACCCTGGACTCCATCATGAGTTCCAAGATGCGGCGCAGGAGGACCGTGATAAGCTGCCATGAAACCACACACACACAGCCACTGCACCGACGTCAGTTGCCTGGTTTTCCTATTGTACCGTGGCTATGTAAGCTGTAACCATGGGGACCTACACGAGGGGGTGGAACTTCAACTTCCTGTGAACCTACCATTGTTTAAGACAAAGAAGGGACAAAACCTAGAGGAGAGAGCATAAGTGAAATAAAACACAAAGCCCAGAACTCAGAAAGGAAACAAAATGTTGATTAAATTTCGCTAGACAAAAAATGTAAAATTTCCATTTGATGGTCAACCAGCAGACAGATGAAAGGCTGGGAAAATGTATTTGCAACACCTGGGGCAGACAAATGCGATGAGCCAAACTCCCTGCTTGACAGAGCGTTCCCATAAATCAGTAAGAAACAACTCGGGCCGGCGCTGTGGCGCGGCGGGTAAAGCCGCGGCCTGCAGTGCTGGCATCCCATATGGGCGCTGGTTCGAGTCCCGGCTGCTCCTCTTCCGATCCACCTCTCTGCTATGGCCTGGGAAAGCAGCAGAAGGTGGCCCAAGTCCCTGGGCCCCTGCACCTGCGTGGGAGACCTGGCTCCAGATTGGCGCAGCTCCAGCCGTTGCAGCCAATTGAGGAGTGAGCCATTGGATGGAAGACCTCTCTGTCTTTACCTCTCTCTCTAACTCTGTCTTTCAAATGAATAAAAAAAAAAAACTTAAAGTAGAATAGTGTGCAAAAGACATGAACGGGCAAATTATGGCAAAATACATACAAATGGCCAAAAAACACAGGCAAGAGTCCCAGTCTCTTTCTGAATGAAACATGGAACAAGCGACAGTGAGATTTTTTGTTCACATCTCAGGTTAGCAAAAATGAAAAACCGTGACACCCCCTGGGCAGGGATGTGGTGTAGACGCTGTCTACAAGGATCGTAAATCCGTGTGCTTTTTCTGGAAGACAACAGGGAGCAATTATGAAAATTGGCAGCCCCAGTGCTGTGGCATCATCCTAAGAATACAGTCTCCAGGGTCTCTCAGGACGCTCGCCCCAGGATGTTTCTGCACCAATAAATGAGCTACACTGGAGAAGCTCCTGGATCCGTGCCTGGTGCAGAACACGTCCCATGTAAATGTTTACGAAATAAATCAAGAGGGGAAATTAAACGTGCAAATCTCCCCAAAAGGAGCAAGCGCACCATAGGATTCCTCTTTGTGTTTAAACAGACGTACACTGGGGTAGGCGTTTGGCGCAGCAGGTAAGCTGCGGCTAGGGTGACGGCATCCTGTGTTGATTGGCGTTCCGGGGTAACGGTCGCCCTTGGCTCTCATTCCCAGCTTCCTGCTAATGTGGGGGGAGGCATCAGGTGACCACTCGAGTAGCTGGATCCCTGCCACCCACAGGGAGACTTGGATTGAAAATGCATGCGCTCACCTCTTCCAACGTTGAAACCCTTGATGACCTAACTACCTTCCACTAGGCTCCGCCTCTTAAAGTCACACCGCTCCAACAGCACCCAGCTGGGGAACCAAGCTTCTAGCCACACACAAGCCATCTGCAAAGCAAAGCAACAGGTGCTTAGGGCATTGTTTTTCTTACAGCCGCAGAAGTCTCGTCCCAGGGCATCCAGAAACCCAGCCACTGTACCACCAAATCTTCCCTCACTCCCCCTTTCCCTGGGGGCCCAGCTCGCTGTGCTCCGTCTCCTGGGAACCCTGATCTCACAACGCAGGCAGGTGAAGCAGGTTCGGCAAAGTGGTGGCTGGGGCCTGCATCCAGTATTGGAACTTGGGCTGGAGCCCTGGCTGCTCCACTTCTGGTCCAGCTCCCTGCGAATACACCTGGGAAGGAAGCAGAGGAGGCCCAAGTACTTAGGCCCCTGCACCCACGTGGGAGACTGGATGGAGCTCCTGGGGGCTTTGGTCTGGCCCAGCCCTGGCTGTTGCAGGCAAGTGGGGAGTGAACCAGCAGAGATGTAAGGCATCTCTCTCTCTCTCTCCCTCCCTCCCTCACTCCCTCTCTCTCTCTCCCTCCCTCCTTCTGTTTCTCCCTCTCTCTTTCACTCTGCCTTTCAATAAATAAGTCCCCCCCCCCAAAAAAAAAAAAAACAGGATGGTCACACTCTTCTGGGCTCACATTCCTGAGTCAGGTGTGACTGCTGTTAAAAGTTGGGAGCCGGACGCAGGTCTCTGCAGGAAAGGCGATTAGCACCGATATTTCTGACACTTCTGTCCTCACTTAGGTCATCATTATGGAGCTAAGTAAGTCTCCCCACCCACAGGAGAGATGGCCACACACACACACACACACACACACACAGACGTGGCCGCTCGCCCCACTGGGGGACGTGGAAGATCTCACTCACGCATGTATTACAGACCCAAGTTCTCACTTCAGGTAAAAGGTTTAAAAAATAATGTTTTTCCCCTCTAGAATCAGAGCTGAATTTTGACTTGCAAATTTGCCATTCTTCTTCCTTCTTGCGTTTCTCCGTAGTCCTGATCCATTCTCTGGCTCATTAGAGGTGAAGAAAGTTCTGGAACAGCTCTCCGCACCACCTGTCTGTCTGCAGCCACAGATGCCGTCTTTGGACCAAACACCGTTGTGGGCTCTTAGGGGCTACGGTGGCTGGGCCTTCAAGACACAAATACTTAAAGAGAAGGCAGCTGCTCCCAGGTCTGAAGCTGTTCCTTCCACTCCCCCCCCTGCCCCACCCCGTCTGTACCCAGTGGAGGGGCCTGGCAGGCAGGGGAGTGGCCAGGTCTCCTGACCCACCTCTCCCAGCCCCATGCTGTTCCCCACCACCCACCCTGGAAGCTGCTCAACCTCTGTGCTTGCTGTCTGGAGCCACAGAGAACTCCAGAAAGTTCAAGGACAAATAGAATTGCAACAAGAGTTTAGGGCTAATGCAGACTTTGGGATGGCTTGTGGCAGCTCAGGTAGCTGAGCCCCTGCCCGCTGCGTGGGAGACCCGGATAGAGTTCCTGACTCTGGCTTCTGCCTGCCCAGCCCCAGCCATTGTGGGCATTTGGGGAGTGAACTAGTGGATGAGAGCTCTCCATCTCTCCCCCTTTAAAAAACTTCTTGCTGATATTTGAAAGCAAGTGATAGAGAGAGGGAGAGACAGAGAGAAAGAGATCTTCCACCTGCTGGCTACTCCCCAAATGGCTACAATGGCCAGGGCTGGGCCAGGCAGCATCTGGGGGTCCAGAACGTCATCCAGGTCTCCTTTGTGGGTGGCAGGGGCTCAAGCACTTGGGTCATCCTCCACTGCTTTCCCAGGCACATTAGCAGGGAGCTGGATAAGAAGTGGAGCAGCTGGGACTTGAACAGGAGCCCGTATGGGATGCTAGTGTCGCAGGCAGTGGCTCAACCTGCTGCTTCCTCACAGCTAAGAGTAGCTTCAGACGCCAGTGTGGTCCATGAGGAGTAAACGGACCTGCACGCCTTGCTTGCAGCCCCTCTCTCCCTCTTCGTGTGGCCTCCCTGAGTGGGGTCTTCTTTTGAGGGTGGGTGTGGGGTTGGGCTTGGGTGCCCCAAGTTCCCAGTGGAAGAAAGCAATGCTGGGGCAGTAATTCCCTCTCTCCTGCAGGTCCTGGGTCTGCCTGCGCTGTCAGCACAGGGGCGGGGCAGGGAAGGGCTGGCCAGACACATGGACAGGTGTTTCCCAGCGGTCCCCTCTCAGTCCCCCTCTGCCTGCTGGAGCCGCGGGGTCCTCCTGGCAGACGCTCTCCGCCTTCCACTGAATGCCAGCTCGTGGCTCCTACCCTGTCCCCCGCTCCACGTCTGCGTCTTCCTGCTGAAGTTCCTTACTCACAGATAGCCTTCCCCCCGGGTGTCTTCCTTCTTCATTTCTGCCTCGCCTTGGTCGACCCCTTCTGTAGGAAAATGACGTCAGTCTGTTTAACAGGTCTCTAGATGCCGGAGAGAGAGAGGCCGGAGCTGCCCTGGGCAGTCATTCTGTAAAGGAAGCCTGGGCACGACCATCCGCTAATGGGCAGCCTGGGCGTCTCTGTGTTCCCTTTATGGATGTTCCAGACGGTTCCGTCCATTCGCAACTGCTCACAGGTTTAAGACCATTGCTCAACGTGGAGTGATTGAGGGCTATCAACTCGTCTCTGAGATGCGGAGTGAGCAGGAGCTGCCCATTGGGTCAGACCCTCCCACACACTCCTTCTGTGAGACGGTTTCTGGGGACAGAGTTCTGCCCATCTGGTCACTAGGGGGGCGGGGTGGAGGATCTGTTCTTGGGGAAGCCCGGGGAGACTTGAGCGGTTCTAGAAATCTCTGCGAACATTTCTCTACTTCAGGGCTGAGCACAGTCACCGTGGGGTCAGAAAACCAGCCGTTGAAACGCGTGTGGCTGCAGGTCCTGGGCCACTCCCCCTAGCTTTTCTGTCTCCTTGGTCCATTGAGCGATTGAGCCATTGTGAGCATTTACCTCCAGTCACCTGCAGGGGGCAGCACCACCTACTCCCAGGCATGAGCCAGGCCCAAGAAGGGTGGGAGCAGAGGCCCCTTCAGGGCTGGGAGGGGTCAGGGTCAGGGTCAGCGTCAGATTCACCCCCATCCTGTTCTCTTCCCTCGGGGCCCCCCACAGCTGGGGCCTTACCGCCCAGCCCCACAACAGCTAGAGATGAGCCTATCAGATTCTTTGCACACACACCTTTGCCCTTCACCTAGGTGAGGAGGTGCACACCACAGCTGACTTGATAGAGATGAAGGCCCTGCAGGCCCTCCTGGGGGGCCCCCCTTTCCACCCAGGCAGCTCCTGGCTCTGTCTGGGGGGTTGGATTTTAACCAGGTCCCCCTCCCCTGCTTCTGAGTGGCCCTGGAAGTGCGCCCCGCTGCCACCAACAGACACAGCACCAGAGAGGAGCTGACCGCCTCACTCAAGGCCGTGCCACTGGCCTGTTTCTGGCTGGGATCCCACCGTTGCCGCCTGCCTGTCCCCCAGGCCTGCGCGCTGCGAGGCTCATGCCTCCCCCCCCCCCCAGCCTATTGGGTTGCAAGCAACCGGAGGTTCTTTGTCTTAGACAAGGACACTTGGCTCCAACATTCAGTTCTTCAGCGGAGATGGGGCCCCGTCTTTCCTGATAAAACGCGAGCTTCTGGCAAAGCCGCTGCCCCTGCCGCCCCCGCCCCAATCCAGTGGGATCACCTCCTGGGCCTGCCCGCCTCCCCGAGGGAAAAGACTCCAGGCTGAGAGGGGAGAGGCTGGGCTGGGAATTCTGGCTTCTGGGAGGGTCACCTTGGGCACCTTGCTTCACCTGCCAGAGCCCCAAGCCCCCTTCTAGGAGACGGGGTCCCGGCATGGAGTGGGAGTGCGGACGGAACCAGCAGAGGCAAAGCCAAACACCCAGCAGGTGCTCCTGGCTCCAGCTGCCCCAGTTCTCTCTGCTCCCAGGGCAGCACACGGCACCCGGTCATCCCCGAGCTGAGGGCATGGCCACAGACGGCAGGTGGGCGCACAGTGGGGCTCTTCCTTCTCCTCCTGCCTGGGCGGGGATGAGAACGAGGTGCCGGGGTGGGGGCGTCCTGCCCCCCCCGCACCTGACCGTGCCCTGCACACCTTCTTCCGGCCCCTCAGCAGGAGTTTCCTGGCTCCGGTATCCAGGCTTTGGGTCCATGGCACACCAGGGGACACCCTGATAGAAATGTTTTCTTGTGTCAGGAAGAAAACTGTGACAACTAGGAGGGAACTAAGTATTTGGTGCTGCTCTGGGTACTTGGTACTGTTCTGAGTGCTTGGTGCTGGTCTAGGTACTTGGTACTGTCCTGGGTGCTTGCTGCTGGTCTAAGTACTTGGTACTGTTCTGGATTCTAGGTACTGCCTTACGCGTTTGGTGCTGTTCTGGGTACTTGGTACTGTCCTGGGTTCTTGGTGCTGGTCTAAGTACTTGGTACTGTTCTGGGTGCTAGGTACTGTTCTAAGTGTTTGGTGCTGTTCTAGGTACTAGGTACAGTTCTAAGCATTTGGTGCTGGTCTAAGTACTTGGTGCTGTTCTGGGTACTTGGTGCTGTTCTGGGTGCTTGGGACACAGTGCACAAAGACTCAGCATCCCCTCCTCCTGAGGGAGACCGCCACCAGCAGCCATCATATCCGGGGAGATTGTGCAGCCATCAGAGGATGCCTGGGTAGTGGGAGAAGCAAAATGAAGCAGGCGAGGGTGGGAGGACGGCCGGGGGTGTGGGGGAGGGGCTGCACATCCAGGGATGCTCTGAGGAGGCCCCAGGGACAAGGTGACACTGGAACCAGGACTTGAAGGGCCCGAGAGAAGTAGCCAGGTGGAGAGCTAGGAGGAGGTCCAGGCAGGGAGCGTGGGAGCACCAGGCCCTAACTCCCAGCACCTAGGCCGTGACTGGTAGCCCCGTGTGCCTGGGGTCCTTATTCAAAGGGAGCAGGATGCAGACACACACAGAGGGGTACTGTGGAGGACTCTGGGAGAAGACGCCGTCGGCCAGGGGCCACCCTTGCCCACGCCTTCCTCTGGGACCTGCAGCCCCCAGAGGCGGTGGAATGTGAACGTGTGTGGTTGAGGCCCCCAGTCTGGTGCTCTGTGACTGACAGGCCCCTGCGGAGGGCGGTGGGCACGCTGATGGACAGGCTGGAGGCGGAGTGGGGAGGGAGGGAGGGACGGACGGGCGGTGTGGGTAGCCCTGCAGGAGCTTCCTACAGAGAAGAGCGGGTGACTGTCGGAGGAAGGGCGCCAAGGGATTGTTATTTCCCTTGAAGAACATTTTCCCCTTGTTTTACATGCTTGTTTCTCTGCTCCTGGGAATGATGGAGTCACCAGCAGAGAGGGATGACGGGATGAGCGTTTGGTGCAGCCGTTGAGAGATGCCCGGGTCCGAGTCCCAGTTCCGCTGCTGACAGCAGTTCTCTGCTCACGCGCACCCCGGGGTGCTGGGTTCCTGCGACCTGGGTGGAGCTCCTGGCTCCTGGCTGCAGCCTGGCCCAGCCCCCGGGGTTGCAGGCACTGGGGAGAGAACCAGCAGGTGTGTCTCTCTGCCTTCCAGATAAGAACTTGAAAAAGGGATGAGGATGGGAAGACGGGCTGGTCCCTGGGTGAGGGCCGAACGCTGGGGGAAGGGCGTGGGCCGAGGGCATCCATCTGCAGGACAGGCAGGGACCAAGCCTACATTCGCCGACGTTCAAGGCTTCCGCCGCTCACTACTGCATGAGGGAAGGTCTCTGACATCTGTCCGTTTGGTATTTGTGTGAGCATTGGTATTTTACCCTAAAAAAAAACCTCAGCAAAATGTTGACAGGTAGGTGGCGGGTGCCTTTGGGTGTTTTATTTTCTGAGGGGCTTCCTGTTCCCATAATCCTAGAGATCCCAGCAAAAGCAGAGCCCTCTCCCAGGAAGGACTGAGTTAGAGAGGGAGACAAGCCACCGAGAGGGCCGCTGCAGGTGCACTGCGCGCCGAGTCCCCACCAGTGGCCCAGGCTTCCTGAGAGGGACGACCTCTTGGGCCTTGGCCAGGCTGGGTCAGGTCTCCGTTTGTTCTCTCCCGGTCACCCACTTCCCTCCAAAACTCTGGTTGTCTCCTGGTCAGGACCGCCTTCTGTCCCCTGCACACTTGAGATGGACTGGGATCTACACCTGCCTCTCCTTCTGGAAGGAGAACCGTCTAGAAGGTTTGCTGGTCACAGGCAGGATTCTGATGGCCGTGGCTCCTGGCTGAGGCTGGCTCACTCGGTGTGGGGCCCTAGCGGGCAAGCCTTTGCCCAGCGTCCAGCTGTAGAAAGTTCAGGAATGCTGGAGTCAAAGACCCCGTGGAAGTCCACACTCCATTCTACCCAGCCACGGCAAAAAACGTCTTTGCCTCCTTCAAAGAGAAGCCAAGTTTCTCTCTCACCCTCTCCTCCCACCTTCTCCAGCCACAGTAACTGGAATTCCTCTTCCCCAAGGCAGGAACCACAATCTCTTCATCGCTCTAATTTGCACCACCTTCCTGGGTGGTAGCGGCCCATTAAGAACACCCCTGAGCCACGTGGTTGGACTGCCCACCTCCTGCTCAGTAAAGTGCATCCAGGCCCAGAGGCCCCACCCCCACCCAGCGCCTGGGGCTTCTCTGCATTCCTAGCAAGAGGCACCTGCTGCCCCGGTAACAGGTGTTTGGTAAATAAAGCCCATCTGATCGCCTCGCCAGCATTTAAGTGCCTCCTGTTTGTTTAGATTTTACCCATGCCTTTACTAGATCACCCTTAAATTGAGCTGTCTGGCTTCTTGCTCTGTGAGAGAACAGGCAGCTGTGAGGGGCTCTGGGCGCTGTCATCAGAGGTGGGTGTCTCCCCAGCTTCTCTGGCCAGGGGGCTCCAGGCTGGCGAGGCTACCCCCTGCTGGCCCTCTGCCTTGACTCTGGGCTCCTGCAGACAGGCAGAGGCCAGCAGGCAATTTCCAGAGAGGCATGGTACTGGTTTCAGGCTCTGGTGTCCACTCCTTCCCTCCCTGACCATGCTTGGGGCTCTTCTGGGGAATCCTCCCCCCACCCCGCCCCCTTTCCCCATGGTGCTGGGGCGGGGTGAGCAGCAGATGTGGGGGGGGGGGGGCTGCAGGGGCTGCTTCTTGACCGGGGCAGGCAGAGACCCCAGCCCAGCTGGCAGGGCCCCCTGCTTTCCTGAGGCTCAGCATCTGCAGGGGCGGGGCAGCTGGGGCGTGCCCACTCATCCAGGCTGGCCTCACCTGGGTGGGCGGTTGGTGCGTTGCAGCTCTCGGCCCTGCTGTGGGCCCTGGTCTCCACGGGCTGCGTGTCCTGGGGCCGTGGGCTGGAGTTGTGGTCACAGACTCCAGGGAGAGAATCCATGGTGGCCAGAGAGGCTGCACCGGTGCCTGCCATCCCCAGCGTCTTGTCCTGGTGAAGCCGCCTGCCCTGGGCACTGTGCCTGCGGCCCTTCTTGCTTTCTGGTCACCACTTAGGGCTCTGGGGAAGGCCCTGCCGGGAGCAGGTGCCAATATTCTCGTCCAACAGGGAGCGCTCCTTGTGTCTCCACAAGGCGCCTTAAGGTAGCAGGCTCCCAAGAGTGGGTGAGACCAAGCAAGGAGCGCCACCCGACACCAGGCTAGGGTGGTGTTCTGAGCTGATGGACGGAGCACTGGGGTTGCTACACCCACAGCACACACACCCTATGGCTCACGGCAACAGGGGACCAGAGACCCAGGTGTCAGCAGGGCCTGGGTTATGCCCCCTGCAAACTCAGGTTGAATCTTAGTGGCCACGCTAACAGGGTTAAGGAGATGGGGCCCTTGACAGGTGATGGAGCCATGGGGGCTCCGTGGCATTTTTAAGTGTAGAGCGACACCCATGGGTAGCTCGGCAGCCACTGGGGGCAGGAGCTCTGGCTGTTGACATCCATTTCTGTGTTGTTGCAAAGTCGGGGGGCGCAGTGCTGTGGCATAGCGGGTAACGCTACCCCCTGCAGTGCCAGCATCCACTATGGGCGCTGGTTTGAATCCTGGCTGCTCCTCTTCCAATCCAGCTCTCTGCTATGGCCTGGGAAAGCAGTAGAAGATGGCCCAAGTCCTTGGGCCCCTGCACCCACGTGGGAGACCCAGAAGCAGCTCTTGGCTTTGGATCGGCCCAGCTCCGGCCGTTGCAGCCAATTGGGGAGTGAAGCAGCGGATGGAAGACTTTCCCTCTGCCTCTCTAACTCTGCCTTTAAAATAAATCTTAAAAAAAAAAAAGTCAGCTACATGTCACAAATGTATTTTTATTAAAAAAAAAAAAAAAACACAGCGACTGTGACGAGTCCATTTTTGACTGGAGAAAGGAAGATACCAAATGCCTATGGGGAGAAAAAGTTAATTATTTCTTTTTAAAAAATATTTATTTTATTTGAAAGGCAGAGTTAGAGGCAGAGACAGACAGACAGACACACACACAGAAAGGGGGGGGGGGTCTTCCATCCACTGGTTCTTTCACCCAAATGGTTGCAACTGCCAAAGTTGGGCCAGACTAACTCCAGGAGCCAGAAGCTTCTTCCGGGTCTCCCATGTGGGTGCAGAAGCCCAAGGACTTGGGCCATCTTCTGCCACTTTCTCAGGTCTGTTAGCAGAGAGCTGGATCAGAAGTGGAGCAGCCGGGACTAGAACCAGTGCCCAAGTGGGATGCTGGCGTGGCAGATGGTGGCTTAACCCACTAAGCCACAGCACCGGCCCCTGAGGAAGGCCATTCGTAACTGGAACCCTAAGTGCAGGAGTCAGAGTGGGTGTCGCCGTGCAGCTCTCTGATGCTCACCCCAACCTCTGGGTGAGATGCTGCAGCGAGAGCAGTGGAGGGTGGGCCTGTTTATGCTGACAGCTCTGGGCCCCCAGGCGGGACCCAGCCCTGCTGCGAGTGAGCTCCTCCTCTGAACACAGACCTGGCCTATGTGAGTTTGGGGGTAGCCCAGGGGTCTGGGCTCCAAGGACACCCAGGCTGGGACCCTGTCCTGTGCTTCCAGCTCCGCCTCTCTGAGCTCTGGGGCTGTTCCCAGCTCTAAGCCGGAGGTAAAAATCAAATGCCTCCTTCAAGGGCAGGCTCAGCACAGTGCGGGCCCCTTAGCCAGTGGTCCTAGCCCATCTTCTGCTGTTGTAACAAAACGCCCAAGGCCAGGACACTTAGAAGGAATAGAAGCTGGGGCTGGCGTGGTGGCACAGCCGAGAAAGCCACCGCCTGCAGTGCCGGCATGCCGTATCGGGTCACGGGTTTGAGTCCTGGCTCCTCTGCTTCTGCGCCAGCTTCCTGCTAAATCACTCCCGGAAAGGCTGCAGAAGACGGCCCACGTCCTGGGCCCCTGTCGCCTGGATGTGGGTGACCTGGGTGGAATTCCAGGCTCCCGGCTTTGGCCTGGCCCAACCCTGGGCTGCTGGGGCCATCTGGGGAGTGATCCAGCAGGTGCAACATTGATTTCCCTTCTCTCTGCCTTTCCAATAAGTAAATACATCTATAAACAATGAAACAAAAAGAACAGAAGCTGGCTTGTCTCCTTGCAGGAGGCAGGGAAACCCAAGAGGCTGATGTGGCTGAGGGCAGGAGGTGTGGACAGAGAGGAGGCGAGAGAGATCCGGGGAAACAGGGTCACAACCCTCTCCTGGGAGAAGCGCATGGGTCCATTTCTGTCCTGTTGCTTTCCACAGTGCCCCTCCTCCCAACACTGCCACCTGGGGACCTAAGAACCCAACGCGTGAGTTTGTGGAGGTCACACGTCGTTCAGTGGACGTCAGCGCCCGTTGTCCACACTCGCGGGACAAGTGGGTTAATTTGAAGTTATCGATGGTGGGGGATGGGCGTCTGGCCTTGGCCTTCTCCCACCCTGCAAGTCCCCTGGGCTGCAGGAGGCTCTGTGGACAGTCGGCGTCCAGCCCTGGGAGCCGTTCAGCAGCGACTGATCCTTCGCGTGGGGTTCTGTCCCGTAATAAATCAACAGCCCGTGCACACCCTGAGCGCTTCCAGCTTGGAGGATATAAATACTCCCGTTTGTTCTCGGCTGCTGGAGCGGGGAGGGCCTCTTTTAGCACGGGGAAGGGTTGACTCACGCTCCTGGGGTGTGCGGTTGGCTCGGCTCCTCGGAGGGGTCAGGTGTAATTTTAGGGTAGAGTGAGTGTGATTCGTGATAGAGCTGTTACACTCAGCGAAAGAAAAAACGATGAAACTGCCTTTGCTTTTGTTTTAGTCCTAAGCGAGGATTACTGCACTTTTTATGGAAGGACTCCCCGTGGGGTTGAAGATGCGCATTTGGAGGGAGAGGTTTGGGAAAGGCCGGTTGGGGCTGGAAACTGGTCTCTGCTGAGCAGGGCTTCGCTCCAACCAGCTGAGATCTGTCTCATCATAGCCTAGGGAGGGGTGGGGGGCTGGTGGGGGGCTAGTGTGGGGCTGGGCTGCCTCCCCAAGGGGCCACCTCCCACCCTGTGCTGTGGATTCACGAGCCCCTGAGGTCCAGTGGGCTTCCTCGCTATTTTTGTGGTACATGTGCAGGACTACAGAGGGAGTGGTGAGGACCAGCTGACTGGTGGGAAGTGCTGGAGAGAGACCCCCATCCCGGACAGGTGGGAAGGGATTTAAAGCCACAGGAACATTTTAGACCTGGAGGAAGGAGGAACGCCATTCAAAGACCTCCACCCTGGAGGCAAAGAGGATGAGGGTGTGGAGCAGAGGTGAGGTTTGGGTCTCTAGGGAGCGCTGTCCTTGGGGACCACTACCTCTAGCCCTTCTGTGGTTTCCAAGGGTGAGAGTCTGGGGTGGGCAGAGACTTGAGAGCTTCCAGAAGATTCTCAAAAGTTTCTTCCTTCCTTTGTTTGAAAGGCAGAGTTAGAAGGAGAGACACAGAAAGAAAGGTCTATGTGTTGGTTTGCTCCCCAAATGGCTGCAGTAGCCAGGGCTGGGCCAGGTGGAAACCAGGAGCCTGCAACTCTGTCTGGGTCTCCCACGTGGGTGCAGGGTGCTGAGCCATCATCCTCTGCTTTCCCAGGTGCATCAGCAGGGAGCTGGATCAAAACTGGATTCAAACCAGCACTCATATGGGATGATTCTGGGTCTCTTGACAAAGCCTACTTCGAATATTTATTTCTTTGAAAGACAGAGTGACAGAGAGGGAGATAGATACACACACATACAGAGAGAGAATCTTCTACCTAAAGATTCACTCCCTATATGGCTGAAATGGGTGGGGCTGTACCAGGCTAAAGCTAGGGGCTAGCAACTCCATCCGGGTCTCCCACATGGGTGCAGGGGCTCAAGCATGTGGGCCATCTTCCAGTGCTTTCCCAGGTGCCTTAGCAGGGAGCTGGGTTGGAGGTGGAGCAGCTGGGGCTGAGCCAGCCCTATGGGATGGTGGTGTTCTAGGCGGTGGATTAACCCCCTATGCCGCACTGCTGGCCGCCCGCCCACAAAAGCTACTTGGACTTGGAGCTGGGTGCCTCTTTCTGGGCTTATTTTTGGGGAAGGAAAATTTGGAGTGAAAGCCCAGTTGTTTGAACGACTTCAAATTTATTTTTCCCTAATCCCCGGTCGGTCTTGGTTGAACCACGCCCACCCCACTCTGGCTCTCCCCTTCCGCCACCTTCCCCCTGCACAGCCTCACTATCCCAGGGTGGTTTCTGGGGACTTTAAGACGGGGTGGGTCCTTACCCTGGGATGGTTTGCAGCTGAAGGAGGGGGAGCCAGCACACAGATGGGTCCATGTCCATGTCCGTGTGATGGGGCGGCCAGCGGTGCGTGATTCCTGGCTGATCTTGAAATTATTCCGCTGAGTCCTTTCGCGTGAGGGTTTGTTTCTTTCCTGCGGTGTTAGCAGCCGGCGAGGACTTATTTTGCCAAGGTAATTTGTTCTGCTCCGGCCCGAGTGAGATGCACCGAGGGGAGACATGAAATCTTCCATGTGGGAGCGGAAAGAGCATAAATCCTAGGCACAGCCCCTGCCTTCCCGAGCCCGTGCAGGTCCCCGGGGAAGCCGTGAAAGAGTTCTATAAAGTTTTAATAGCTCCAGACCCAGAGCAGCGGAGTTCGATGCAAGCCTGGGGACCAAGGTTTTTCTTGATCCTATAAAACGGGGAGATCTCAGCATCAGCTCCGACAGCTGCCGGGGTCTTTGCGCAGAGCGTGGATGCGCTGGGATTGGGAGGCCCGCGTGGGTCCCTGTGGGCTCCGGGGGGGGGCGTGTCCTGGGCACGTGGGACAGCGGGATTACCTGGTGGCTACAGGACCCGGCCAATGCTGAACACAGCCGTGGGGCAGACGGCTTCAGCTTCCCGGGGGTCAGACGTTCCCATGAATGTCAAGGGCGAGTGTCCCTGGCAGTTAGGCTACCTGCTGCCTCCCTACTGAGCTCTCTCCTTACCTACACACCTACTACCTACCTACTCATCTGCCTACCTAGTGAGTTACCTGGTTACCGGAGTTCTCTCCTTACCTGCTTCCTCACTTATCTACCTACTGAGTCGGGTTCTTACCTAGTGAGTTACCTACCTATTGAGTTATTTTTTTTAATTAATTAATTTATTTGAAATGCAGAGTTACAGAGATCTTTCATTTGTGGGTTCACTCCCCAGATGGTTGGAACAGCCAGGATTGGGCTAGGCCAAAGCCAGGAGCCAGGAGCCAGGAGCCAGGAACTTCTTCAGGGTCTCCATGTGTGTGCAGGGACCCAAGCACCTGAGCCATCTGCTGCTGCTTTTCCCAGGCCACCAGCAGGGAGCTGGATTGGAAGTGGAGCAGCTGGGATGTGAACAGGTGCTCATATGGGATGCCAGCACTACAGGCGGTGGCTTACCTACTAGGCCACAGCAGCGCCCTGCTGAGTCATCTTCATTCCTGGTCACCTCCCTCCTTCCCAAGCTACTCACTTACCTGGTTACCTGCTACCTACCTCCCTGCGGCAGTCTTTCTGTGCCTGATCTTATCCAGGAACCGTGCATGAGGACTGAGACAAGGCTGGGGTGTGGGAGGGGGGCTCCTGCTGAGTTGGGGGAGCCACCATCCCTCGTGACAGGGGCCCTGTGTTAGGGCCAGCCTCGCCCACAACAAAACTCGTCACTGGGGATGGGTCAGCCACAAAGGCTCCCACTGGCAGGCCTGGGCTCCCCCAGCAGGACCAGATGCCCACGCTGGCTGCACAGGGCTGCGGCTGGGCGCCATGCCTGGGGTCAGGGTTCTCTCAGTGCCATACTGAGCACATCGGGCATCCTCACCCAACACAGGGAGCTCCTTGGGGGCACCCGGGATCAGGGCAGAAGCTCTAGCCCGGTGACCGATGCCCTCTGGATCTGGAGGTGTCTTTCTTGTGTCCTTGTCCTGCAGCACCTCCCCCTGGGCTCTGTGTCTACTGCAACGGACAGGTCACCTCTTCCTGGTGCCGGGCTGCACCGCTCCATCTGTGTGCCGTGCACCTGCTCTCCCAGCTCCTCCGGCACCCTGCCCCACTCTGTGTCGAATTTTTAGCTGTTCTGGGGCTGGAGTCGTGGTGCAATGGGTTAAACCGCCACCTGCGACACCGGCATCCCATATTGGGAAGATGGTTCGAGTTCCTGCTCACCCCAGGAGGCTGGCGCCAGAGCTGCATGGCTGTGTCCCCTGGTGTCCCCACTCCACTCCCAACACCTCGCGGGGAACAATCCTCGGAAGTCAAATTCCGTGCCGTGTCCACTCCCAGGCCGAGGCCGAGGGCCACCAGTGGGAATCCTTTCTTACAGCCAGGAAAGACCAACTGCCCACTTTAAAAAAAAAAAAAGTTATTTATTGGAAAGGCAAACACACACACACAGAGCCAGAAAGAGAGCTCTTGTTGGCTGCTTACTCCCGAAATGCCTGCCTCGGCTGGGACTGGGCCACGCTGAAGCCAGGGGCAGAAACCCATTCTACGTCTTCCACGGGGCTGGCGGGCACACGATTCCTCCAGCCATCCAGGAAGCCGGCGTCTGCAGCCTGAGCCGGGAATCGAACCCGGGCACTCTGATGTGGGGTGTGGGCGGCCTAGCTGCCAGCCGATGCTTGCCCCGTCACCGGCTTCCTGTGTTCTACAGGTGCTGGAAAGCCACACCAACGGCCAGAAGCCAAAGGCAGAGAGGAGCGTGTTCCAGCCGACCCGACTGTTTCTGAGATGAGCATTCTTGCGCTTCCACTTGAGAATGAGAATGTGCCATCTCTTTCCGTGCGGCTCATTTCGTTAACATAACGTCCTCTGGTTCTGGAGGGAGGAGGGGCAGAGGAGGGAAAGAACAGTTGGTTTTTTGGGTGTAAAAATGCAGTCGGGTAAGAGGAGTGTGTTGTGGTGTCCGGTTGCACAGTCGGGTGACCGCGTGAGCAACAGCGGGTTGTATGTTTCAACACAGAAAGGATGCCGAAGGTCATGGGAGGAAGTGTTTGTAGGGGTGGGGTACGCCCGTTGTCCTGATCTGATCATTCTCTGCCTGTGTCAAAATATGGCACTGCAGCTGAGAAATACGTGCACTTATTATATGCCACTTAAAACAACAATAATAATTGAAAAAGTAAAATGAGGGCTGGTGTTGCGGCGTAGCAGGCTAAGCTGCCACCTGCAGTGCTGGCCGGCATCCCACATGGGCGCAGGTTCAAGTCCCGGCTGCTTCACTTCCCATCCAGCTCCCTAGGAAAAACAGCAGATGATGGCCCAGGTGCTTGGGCCCCTGCACCCACGTGGGAGACCCAGACGAAGCTCCTGGCTCCCAGCTTTGGCCTGGCCCAACCTTGGCCACTGGGGCCATGTTGAGAGTGAGTCAGTGGATAGAAGCTCTTTCTCTGTAACTTTTTCAAATAAATTAGTTACTTTAAAAAAAAAAAAAAAGTAAAATGAGCCCAAAGTTAGCAGCTACAGGTGCCTGTCCTGAAATACCTTCCCAGAACGACAGATGAGCCCTGTCCTGTGCTATGGTGAGTAGAGCCGGCATCCCATATGGGCGCATGTTCGAGTCCCGGCTGCTCTACTTCCGATCCAGCTCTCTGCTGTGGCCTGAGAAAGCAGCGGAAGATGGCCCAAGTGCTTGGGCCCCTGCACCCACGTGGGAGACCTGGAAGAAGCTCCTGGCTTTGGTCTGGCCCATCCCTGGTCATTGTGGCCATCAGGGGAGTCTCCAAGGCCATCTGCTTTGTCTGGGGGTGACTGTACCCCCCACACCCTGAGTTTAGGGCCAGGAAGGGTAACCTGAGCAGCCCCCCTGTAGGCAGAACACCCGGCAGGGCTGCATTGGCGGGACTGCTGCTTAACCGGGTGATTTGCCACGTGGCCGTGGAGATCTCTGCTCTCAGAGCGGCCTGAGAATTACACAGTCCCTGTACCTGCCAAGAGCTGCTCTTTCTATGTGGCTAAAAAAGCCAGACACCCAGACCCTACTTGGCGGGGCTCCCGTTAGGGCATTTAAACCCCTCTGCCCCTGTGGGGCCACTGGAGACAAAGGCCGGGCTTCCTATGAGGAATGCCACCTGCGGGGGCGGGGGGAGCTAGCACCATCCCCACCCCCACCGTGAAGGCCCTGGGAGCATACAATGCTCCCGAGAAGCATCCTGGCACATTGGCATACAGTCGGAGCCTAATATATGCTTGCTTCTTGTGCACGTAGGTTGCCTTGCTGGTCCCTGCCTCTGGCACCCGAGTCCGTGTCCGGGTGACTGTGAAGGGGGAGGGGGTCTTTGGCTCCGGCCCCATCCCCGGTCTCCCTGTGGCTGACATGGACGGTCACCCTTGCCTATCAGCCAGGCCCCCGTCCAGGCACGAATCTGCGGGCTGCCCTCCTCCCGGCCTCGCAGCCGACCTTCTGCAAGGGTTTGCTGATCCTGCTCAGCCTTCCTTTCTCCTTGAAAATCTTCCCCTGTGAGCCACGGGCCGCCACACCTTCTTTCTGATATTGCTTGACTGGAGTAGCAGCCAGTTGGAAAAAAAAAAAAAAAAAAACCACTCTGTTTTTCATCTAAGTGAGGGAAAATCCAATCACAAAGGAACTGAGCCATTTGCACATCCGGATCCTTTTACCACAAATGGCTTCAGCACTCAGACACGCCGCTTCTCCCTGGCTGGGTGCTCTCAGCGCCCCGGCCAAATGTAATTCCGGGCGGCCGGGGACAAGGCTCTCTCCGTCTTCCTGGAAGTGTGGCCGCCAGTGCGACTTGATGCTAGGTGGTGACTGTAAGTGGCGAGGAAAGAGGCCTGGAGGAGCGAGCGCCCGGCAGGGACGTGCAGAGGACCTGGGCAGGCTGGGAACCAGGGAGAAACACTCAGTGTCCGGTGGAGCAAGTGTTCCCAGCATGCTTCGGGGTTTGCTTTTGGGAGGAACAGGGGTGTTGGGAGCAAACAAAGTTTGTGCAATTGGGGGCTAGACTTGTGGCATAGTGGGTAAAGGTGGCATCCCACATGGGCGCAGGTTCAAGTCTCGACTGTGCCACTTCCGATCCTGCTCTCTGCTAATGAGCCTGGGAAAGCAGTAGAGGAGGGCCCCAGTCCTTAGGCCCCTGCTACACCCACAGGAGACCTGAAAGAAGCTCCTGGCTCCTGGCTTCAGTCTGGCCCAGCCCTGGTCGTTGTGACCATCTGGGGAGTGAGCCAGCAGCTGGAAGCTCTCTCTCCCTCTGTATCTCTGCCTTTCAAATAAATAAATCTTTAAAACAAAACACCATGCAATTGAAAAAGTCTCACCCTGGTGAGTGCCAGCCGCAGACGGGGGGTAAGGCTCTGCTTATAGCAAAGCAGACGGCCCCTACACTTGTAGCCTATTTGCCTCGGGGTAGGGCAAGAGAGCCCCTCTCTGCCCCCGACTTCTCCTGTGGGCCCTTTGGCTGGATCTAGGACCCCAATGAACGCAACACTGATTAACTGAAGTATATACATGTGTTGTTAATTTTACCTGTACGCGGGATCTTCGTGACAGAGTCCGAAGCACGAAGCTAGTGTAGACCAAGAACGAGAGCTTTGGGAAGAATGGACCACCAGGGCTCAGACTTCTAGGGCTGTCGGAAGCGCGTGGACAATGGAACGCAAACATCGGCTTGGGGAAAAATGTGCATTGTGCAAAAACGACGCATGGATTTCAAAAGTCTTGTTGCACCAAAATAAATGTCTCTCTCCATCCACTTTCCAGGAACTTTTGGAAATAGGCTGGTAGCTGAGGGCGTGGACAGGCACAAGCACGCTGAGTTTGTCCAGATTCACTGCCCTCTCTGGTGATCTGAGCCTTTTCCTGGCCTGGGCAATGGGAGGACACTCCTCCCCCCTGCACCCTCTCTGTGGCTGGCTACACTTAAAACAGGCCACCCCACCCTTCCTGGAGTTCCACTTCCCCCACTGATTGTAAGTAAAATAAGCAACTGTTTAGCAACTGTTGCCATAACGCCCCCTTCATCCCTTCACCTGTGTGTAAACCTAGGCAGAGCAGCCCAGCCTGGTCTGTGCCCCAGGGACTGTCAGCTGTACCTGGGTCTCTCTCGCCTGAAAGCCTCGATTAACCTTGGATGCCAGCCATCTGCTTCTCTTTTGCACAAAATATGGCTTTTCATTAGGTTAACGAGAATGGAAATAATAAGCACCTATGGCTAACAGTGGTTCGCTGCTTCCCACCGAGGGCCCTGTCGGCAAGACAGAGGAGGGATCACGTGAGCCTGGCCAGCCGGGGCTGGGGTGATGGGGGCGGGGCTGCTGGACAGTTTTTTTGAGGCCATTGCTGCCCATCCCACCACCCTAGGCCCTGTCCCTGGAAGCCGACAGGCGACAGTGAGGTTAATTTGAGCTGACCTTGGGGTTAGTCCCACAGGCCACCTTCCTCGGAGAACCAAAGTCACCTTTTCTTTATGACGCCGTCGGCCACGAGCATCCTTCCTCCGTGTGGTGCCCGGGCCTTCAGGGTGCTTCGTGGCAGCTCAGAATCCCTGCTGTGCAACTGCAGGGGCTTCCCCACATCACACACCTCTTGAGGCGTGCTCTCTGCTGCTCTCACCGTGCGCCGGTCCAGACTGCGGTATCAATGACTGGCCACGTGTGTAGCGCCTCTGCCCTCAGTGCGGCCGCCTCCTGACAAGCCACCGTCAGGCGGTGATACCGCAAGTGGGGAAAGCGTCAAATCCGCCCACGGCTCAGCTGCCCTGCACGCTGTGGAGTCCCCATTGTCTCCTGTGGTGGTGGGGGGGGTGGAGCCGGCAGAAATCACGGCTCCACAATGCTGCCAACTTGCAGCCAGCACCAGTTGGAAATAGCCAATGTCTTCGGATGACTTTTAGGTCATTAGAATATCATTATAATAAAATTACCATGGGGACACGCCCACTCCTGCCATGCACCTGATATCTGGACACTTCCTCAGATGGGCACAGAAATGGGCGGTGCTTAAACCGCTTCAAAACCCCACCCCTTTTGAATATTCGATTGGGCTCCACCCACCTTTATATCCTCGGGATATAAAGGGAAGGCGTAAGCTTGTTAAAGGGAGTTTTGTTTTGTTTGGGGGCTTTTTCCTTTGGGGAGGGCCTTTCACTTCTGGACGTTTTTCCTCAGAGGGGGTTTTCTTGGGTCGTTCTGCATTTTCGGCTGTGCACGCACGACAAGGTTCTGGAGCTCGCACTCTGAGTGAACCCTGCCCTCCAGTGTGTGTCTTGGCCGCCCCCTTTGAGTGCTTTTACGCCTGGAGGGAAGCACGTGCAGCCCACAGCAGGCTGAGCCTGGGGGATCCGGAACGGCCGCTGTGGTGCACGGGCACAGGGGGCTCTGGCTGCGCTGGCGGCGGGCAGGTGGACAACTTGTGAAGCCAGGTGCTCGGTGGGTGTCTGGGGGTTGCCGGCGGGGGCGGGGCTTCTTCTCCACACTCCCAGGGCTGAACAAACAGCTTTGTGCATTCGCAGAAGCAGCAGAGAGGCTGGTTGGCGGCGTGGACGAATTCCTGGCCTCTCAGGAGGGAAAGGACCCGATGGACAGGCTCTCGAAGGACACTGTGTCCACACTGTTTCCTGGCGGACGTTTAGCCAATACCAGGCAGCACCTGGGGCTGTACCTGCCGGGGTCATTCCAGCACAGGGGGCCTCGGGCCGGTGCGAGGGTGGGGCGGTGAGCAGCACCAGGCCCCGGCCGTGGTGGCCATGGGACAACTCACCCAGGTGGGGTCGCTTGGACCCCAGAGTGTTCAGCAAGGTGCTGTAGTGGCCAGGATCTAGGTTATCTTCCAGGTGTCGGTGTGTGGGAGAGAGAATGCTTTAGTGGCCAGGATCTAGGTTATCTTCCAGGTGTCGGTGTGTGGGAGAGAGAACGAAGTCGGAGGCCACAGGTATGACCCCGCCCCTGGGTACCCCGCCCCCTTCCGCACTCTAATGCCCTGGTGGGCAGGGCCATGGACGAAGCATCAGGTGGTGTTACTCAAGGCAGCTAAAGGGTTGTTCCTGGAAGAGGGTTTCAAGGCACCAAACACCACTGGTATCAGTGCTGTGTGTGCAGGAGCAGCCGCCCGACCTTGGGCGTGGTGACCCCCATGCAGGCCTCTGGACGGCCCCCTCGTCTCTCTCTGCCCTGATGGGCTCTAGACAAGAGGCTGCATGCGCAGGTGTAGCTGCTCCAGGCGTGCGCTGCAGACATTGCTTTCCGTGGAGATGGTGAGCACAGGTGCTCACGTGGGCTTTGCAGCTGTGATAGGGTGGATGGAACTCAGGCCGAGGGTCCCCAGGACCTGGGGGTCCTGCCTCCTGGTCTCCCCTGTCCACAGAGTCAGAGTCTGTTTTGCCTCCCCCACCTCAGACCCCAGAGGCTGTCCCTGAAACACCACTCAAATTCCAGGATGAATGGGAGATCCGTGGGCAGAATGAGTGGAATTATTCCGGTGAGAGGTGGGGTGTGGCTGGGTTGCTCCCAGCAGTCACACCTCCTGTGAAGCATGCTGGGAAGGGGACTTGCTTGGGCAACTTTAAGAACACCCATGAAAGAAGAGGCGGCTTCCTTCTTAAAATTTTTTAGATTTATTTATTTGAAAGGCAGAGTTACAGAGAGGCAGAGGCAGAGAGAGGTCTTCCATCCTGCTGGTTCACTCCCCAGATGGCTGCAACGGCTGGAGCTGTGCCAATCTGAAGCCAGGAGCGTCTTTTGGGTCTCCCACGTGGGTGCAGGGGCCCAAGGACATGGGCCATCTTCTTCTGCTTTCCCAGGCCATAGCAGAGAGCTGGATCAGAAGTGGAGCAGCTAGGACTTGAACTGACACCCATATGGGATGCCGGCACTGCGGGATGCCCCAGGCAGCTTCCTTTAACAGCATAATTAACCCCTGCTGTAGTTTCGACATTATGCACATTGCTATGGGGTGGGGCTTCTCTGTGTTGAATGTGTCCACTAAAAGCCCCCATGCGGTCAGCAGTGGGAGGGGTGGAGGTCGTGAGTGGGGAGTAGAGCCAGTTATGAAAGGACTGGAAGCTGGGGGCGTGAGCTCTGTCCTCTCTCCGCCCCTCTCGCCTGTTGGCCCTGGGAAGATACAGCCCGGCCCAGAGGTAAACTCTTCCATCCTGCACCGCCCCCCTCCGGAACCGTGAGCCAGCACCGTTCTAATTTAAAATATTTATTTTCATTTTTCCTTGAATGGCAGAGCAATACAGAAAAGAGAGAGACAGATCTTCCGTTTGCTGGCTGACTCCCCAAATGCCCACAACAGCCAGGGCTGGGGCAGGTCGGGAGCCCGGAACTCCAACTGGGTCTCCCCGATGGGTGGCACGGCCTTGGGCCATCACCTGCCGCTTCCCAGGGTGCGCGTTAGCAGGAGGCTGGATGAGAAGCAGAGGAGCTGGGACCTGAACCGGGTGCTCAGATACGGGGTGTGGGCGTCTCAAGGGGCACCTTTTCCACCACATCAAAGGCCTGCCCGAGACACGGCATACCTGCTGGTTAACGGGCTGCCAAGTGTCCGGCAAACACCCCGTGGGTGGACGGCTGGATGGAGAGAGAGAGTGCATGAATGAGTGAGGAGCCGGGTCCGAGTCGAGTCTTTGAGCCACCAGTGCCTCCTTGGCGGGCCGGGAGGGGTGGGGCTCTCTCGCTGGTCTCGTCTGTCCTAGGGAGAGGACGCCTGCCTCTTCTCTATCCCCCCCAACACACACCGGGGTAAGGCCCCAGGAGTTCCTCCTTCCCCTGTGGGCACCCTGACTTTTCTGGGTTTCCGTTCCCTCCTCAGTGACACCAACAAAGTGGGAGCCGCACAGCGCAAACCACAGGTGTCTTTCATCTGCAGAACCGGTGCAGCCAGGGACAAAGCCACGGACCCATCCCCGTGGAAATCCAGGTCAGCTCATGAGCCTCGGTTCCCATGGCAACAGCAGGGTGCGCCTGGGGGAGGGAGACGAGTCAGGGTGTCCTGGAGGAAGAATCTCGGGGTGCCGCTTCCGTGGTCCCAGCCAGGGCTGCAGAGTTTCTGAAAGAGGGTGGGAGCCAAGCTGCCTTCCTTGCGTCCTGATCCTAAATGTTGGACACCAGAAGCCAGGAAGCCCACAGAGGATTCCCACCACCATCCCTGCACGCTCGGGGCGGGGGGGGGGGGTTCAGGGTGAGGAGGTACCGGCGCTCAGCCCGGACGATGCTCGCAGGTCACCCTGGCTTCCAGAATGTCCTGAGGAACCATTAGTTGCTGGGTGGGAAGTGATGGTGGTGGTCGAAGTCTGTTGCCTCCCACGGACATTTATACACAGGGGCTGATCCTGTGGTACAGTGGGTTGCGCTGCTACCTGGGATGCCAGCATCCCCCGTGAGCAGTGGTTTGCGCTCCAGATCCCTGGGAAAGCAGCGGAAGATGGCCCAACTACCCGGGCTTCTGCACCCCTGTGGGAGACAAGGGTGGAGTTCCAGACTCCTGGCTTCAGGGTTGTGGCCACTGGAGGAGTGAACCAGCGATTGGAAGATCTGTCTCTCCCTCTCTGTCACTCTGCCTTCCAAATAAGTCATTGAAAAAAAATATATATAATATAAAATTTGGTTCGCTAATTTAAGAAATGGCACAAACCACGTGTGCTTTGGGGGGCATCTTTGGTCCGCAGCCACTGACCGGCCATCTCGGGCTGGCCTGGAACTCCTGCCTCTCCCTCGGCGGGGCCTGCCCTCCTGGTGTTGCGGGGACTCTGGGTGCTGAGCCCGACTTCCTTCGCGCTGCAGCAGCAATTATCGCACAAACAGGGGAGGAGGCAGCCCGCTGTGTACGTCTTGCTCATCAAGGAGTGCGATCTTGTGACTTGATGGTGCTGGCGCGTTCTCAGGAATCTGTCCGCCCAGGACAACAGTGGCCTCCATGTGTTTCTTTCTGCCCAGCCTCTCCTCCCACCCCTGAATCTCAAGGGAAACCACACGGGCTCCCCTACAAAGGGACACAGACGGCAGCCAGGGAGCTTCGGCTTCTGATTCTGTGTTGGTGGGGGAAACCGGTTTTTTTATTTAAATGCTGCATCTTCGTGCGCCGTGCGGTTTTGAAGTGTTTGCCCCCTGTGACTGCCGTGGTGGAAGGGACGTGGATTAATTTGGAAATACGGGCAAACTTCGGGCGAGGTGGAGGCAGAGCCGTCCCCGGCAGGGGGTTAGAGGCACAGGTCCCAGGCAGCAGAGTTAATGGGGCTTAATTAGCTGCCAGGTTGGCATAATCAGCCGTGCCCTTGGCAGGCGGCCAGGACCCAGAAGGCCTGGCCGCCCCTCCCGCCTCTCAGAGCTCCTGGCTTGTTCCGTGCAGATGGCGCAGCAGGGGTGCAGCCCTCAGCTCACGGCTGTGGATGGGGCACAGCTTCAGCGTCACCAGCGGACAGCGGACCTGTGTGAGGTGGGCTGACCTAGGAAAATACTGGGTCTCAGCTTTGCTGCTCGTGGGCTGGTGAGCCTCAGGGCAGCATCTCAGTGCACCTCAGTCTTCTTATCCATAAGATGGGCACAGTGACAACATCCACGTAACAGGGCAGTGGTTTCCAGTTACAGACGTGCCCGTGACACGTGTGATGGGCATCTCGCGTTTGCAATGTTGTTTTTGGGCGTTGCAGAAGCCACTGTGTCAAGGGCACCCCTGGGCAAGGAAGGGGAACAGGGTGGGGGTGGAGTCCTAGAGGAATGGAGATCCACCTGCCACTGCTGGGTTCTCCCGGCCCTGGCCGGGGAGGGAGGCCTTGGGGCACTGTGCTGCCCATTGCTGACCCTAGTTAGGGGTCTTGCGCCTATCTGCAAAAGTGGGCCTCATACTCCTCTGGGCTGCCGCGCTGTGCTGAGCACCTGGGCCAGGGAGCTGTGGCCATGTCCTCGTCCCACTCCCAGCCACACACTGCTGGTGACCCAGCTGCCCTGCGGACAAACGGCCACGAGGAAGTCCCCTTGGCCATCTTGCCAAGGAGACCAAAGGTGGTTTTTCCCTTCTCCCTGACTTGTAATAACCCGTAAACACCCCTGGTTGCTACAATGCTGTTGAAACACACCAGCACACATTGCTGGGCCTCTGATAACCTCCGGAACAGGGAGAAGGTGAAGAGGCCACAGCACGGGGCCATCAGCCCCGGCTCCCCTTCCCGTTAGCGTCCGGGGGGCGGGGAGAGCACCCCCCCCCCCATACTGAAGGTGCAGCCAACATGAGGAGCGGCTGAACACAGCAGCCGGAGGCACTGCACCTGCTCACAGGCGCGGCTCTGTCTGCACACGCTGCATGCGGGATCCCTGCTGCAGGAGCCACAGGTGTGTGTGGTGGGGGCGGGGTGGCGAGAGGCTGCCGTGCTGGCCCCTGAACGAGGACGTGCCTCGGGCGAGATCTGCGCAGCAGCCCCCAGCCATTCACGCCTGAAGAGAGTCTGACTCACGCCCTTGAGTGAGCCATTGTCGGGTCCGTGGTGGGGGTGGGGGTGGGGCGAGTGGGAAGATGCGGGAACGTTCTGTTCCGACCTTGGATGAAAAGCGCCTGCCCCGTGGAGACGTGGCGGCGATGGCGTTCGTGGTGGGGGGCTGAGTGGCAGAGGTGAGCCCCTGCGGCTGGCAGTGGGCAGAGCAGGGCAAGAATTCACACGCTCATTCGTTCATTCGACAGCCATTGCAGGAACTTCTCTCTGTTGACAGGTGCTGAGGTCGTTGGGATAGGTCCAAGATGAGTCACACATGGTCCCTGCTCACAAGGGGTGACCGTTGGGTGGCGGAGCTTGGTTGGGGGGTGGGGAGAGGACCAGAAAATAAGGGAGAGAAGTTCACCTTGGGGCCGGCGCCGTGGCTCAACAGGCTAATCCTCCGCCTTGCGGCGCTGGCACACCGGGTTCTAGTCCCGGTCAGGGCGCCGGATTCTGTCCCGGTTGCCCCTCTTCCAGGCCAGCCCTCTGCTGTGGCCCGGGAGTGCAGTGGAGGATGGCCCAGGTGCTTGGGCCCTGCACCCTATGGGAGACCAGGTAAAAGCACCTAGCACCTGGCTCCTGCCATCGGACGAGCGCGGTGCGCCGGCCGCAGCGCGCCATCCGCGGCAGCCATTGGAGGGTGAACCAATGGCAAAGGAAGACCTTTCTCTCTGTCTCTCTCTCTCTCTCACTGTCCACTCTGCCTGTCAAAAAATAAAAAATAAAAAAATAAATAAAGAAGTTCACCTTGGAGACCCTCCCACCTGCCAGGGGAGCAGGCAGTGCCACCTGGAAGACAGGCCTCCGTCAGCAGGGCTGTAATTGGATTTATGTGCAAGTCACACAAGGAAAGATGGCGTCCCGTGGGAGGGACGTCCCCCCACGCCTGCTGTAGCCCTGCCTGGGAGAGTGGGCACCTTGGTTCAGTCTCAGCGTCCGCGTCCGTTTCCTTCCTGGGGCACAGGGCGCCTGCCTGGCTCCCTGCGGTTCCGTTCTTCCTTCCTACCCTGCCTTTCCCTGAGAGCCTCTCTCCAGCCCCTCTCTCTGGTCTCTGGCCTTGGCTGGCTGTTAGCAGATGAGATGTGAGTGTGTGTGTGTCCACACGTGAGCCGCGTGCTGGGCTTGCACAGAGGGATCCGGCCCTGGGTGTCTGAGATGCGTCTAGAGATTCTTCGTCTCGAGAAGCAAATATGTTCATTCATGCCCCCAACGCGCCAGTCCTGATCACGTTCCCTGGCCCTGGAGGGGAGGATGATGGACAAGATGGACCAGGCCACTGTCCGCCCCCCCAACCTGCACCAGCCACGAGGAAGGAACTTGGGCCTCTTTGGGGGTAGCCTGTGAGTTGGGCAGGAGCTTATTTAAATGCCCAGCGTCGGCTGCGGCTGAGCTAGAGGCTGGATCCCATGGGACAACGCAGCTCGGAGGTGCCCCACACGACAGGGGCAGGCAGGGAAGGGCCGTGCTGTCTGTTTTTCCTCGCGGCCGCCCAGGCCCCAGACCACTTCCGAAGGTGCCTTGTCCTTATTCCATCCCTTTAAACCTAGAAGCCCATTTGCATTACGTTCCGTGCACAGGGGAATTCACCGGGGCCGGGAACCAAGGTGGAGGCCCTGCTATCCAGGTGCCAGGGACCAGTGTCGCTCCCATTAGGGGACCAGGAGGGGGGTTTGCTGCTGGCGTCACTCGCGGATTTTTGCAAGGACGATCACCTGCAGTGAACCTGTCCCCGGCAGGATAGGAGCCAAAAGGCGCTCGGCAAATACAAGCCGACTTCCCAGCATCGCTTGCACCCGGTGGCGGCGGCCGGGACCCCCATGATTCCTGGCGGAGCTCCTCTGCTTTGAGGCCTTTGCCATCTGGGATGCCGCAGGGTCTGTGTAGGGAGGTCCCGGTGCTCTTATGCTGCAGCCTGGGTCCGTCTCAGCTGTGGGGAAAAGCAGATCACCAGGCCTGGTTACGTCCATCTTCCTAACTCAGGAATTCTTCACCGGAGTAGAAGTCATGCTTCTCAGCATATGGGTCTATGGTGTTGTTTCTTAAAGATTTATTTATTGATTTGAAAGGCAGAGTCACAGAGAGGCTGAGGCAGAGAGAGGTCTTCCATCTGCTGGTTCACTCCCCAGATGGCCATGACAGCTGGAGCTGTGCCGATCTGAAGCCAGGAGCTTCTTCCGGGTCTCCCATATGGGTGCAGGGGCCCAAGGACTTGGGCCACCTTCTGCTGCTTTCCCAGGCCACAGCAGAGAGCTGGATTGGAAGTACAGCAGCCAGGTCTTGATCTGGCACCCATATGGGATGCCAGCACTGCAGGCGGTCACTTTACTTGCTACGCCACAGTGCCCCCCCCTTAAAAATAATTTTTATTGGGCCGGTGCCGTGGCTCACTTGGCTAATCCTCCACCTGTGGCACTGGCATCCCATATGGGCACTGGATTCTGTCCCCGTTGCTCCTCTTCCAGTCCAGCTCTCTGCTGTGGCCCAGGAAGGCAGGGGAGGATGGCCCAGGTGCTTGGGCCCTGCACCCATATGGGAGACCAGGGGGAAGCACCTGGCTCCTGGCTTCAGATCGGCACAGCTCTGGCCGTGGTGGGAGTGAACCAACGGAAGGAAGACCTTTCTCTCTGTCTCTCTCTCTCACTGTCTATAACTCTTATCTGTCAAAGTAAAAAAATAATTTTTATTTATTTATTTGAAAGGCAGAGTTATTGAGAGACACAGAGAGGGAGGTCTTCCATCTTCTGGTTCACTCCCAGAATGGCTGTAATGACTGGGGCTGGGCAAGGCAGAAGCCAAGAGCCTGGAACTCCACTGGGGTCTCCCAGGTGGGTGCAGGGGCCCAAGCACTTGGACCATCCTCAGCTGTTTTCCCAGGTGCATTAGCAGGGGGCTGGATCGGAAGTGGAGCAGCCAGGACACAAACTGGCACTTGTATGGGTTGCTGGCAGTCACAGGGGGCAGCTTAACCTGCTTCCCAACACGGGCCCCAGCTCTGCGAGTTTCAGCAAGGGGGTAGCATCACATACTCCCGTGGCCCCAGATGGCCAACCCGCCCACCCGCCGCCTGCCTCGGGCACCCCTACAAGTCTGCCCTTCGCAGACAGTGATATAGCTGGGTCAAGCAGCGCGCAGCCTCCTGAGTCTCTTCTTCCCGTAGACAGTGAGTTTGAGAGTGGACCAGGCTCTGTGCCTCTCCACCTGCGTTCCTCTGCTGGCTGAGGAGTATTCCAGCGTGCGTCTCTCACAGGTCGTGTGTCCCTTCCCCAGGTGGAGGATACTGGGCTGCCTCCCGGTGTTTCTTGGTGACTATGAACACAGCAGCCATAAATGTTCGGATGCAGGTTTTATGGGAACATCTGCTCTTGTTTCTCTCCGGTCAGTTCCCAGGAGGGGGGACTGCTGGTCCGAGGGGAAGGAGGTACCTGAGTGTATGAGAAATGGCCAGGCTGCTTTCCCAAGCGGCTCCCATCACTGCGTGTGAGTTTTGGTTGCTGGCATGCTCGGAGGCATTTGGGCCTGGGTTTTTGTTTGCTTGAAGCCTCCCGGATGGGCGCGTGACGGTTTCTCACCCTGGTTTACATTTGCATTTTTCTCATGATGAGCCATTTCTTCATGTGCCGACTTGTCATCGTCTGTCTGCTTGGGAATACAGTCTGTTCATGACTTTTGCCCCCTTAGAAAAATTGTGTTGTTGGCTTTTTTTTTTTTTCTTGAGTGTTTTAGAGTCCTCTGCATCTCTACACAGAAGTTTTTAATCACAATGCATTGCAGCCGTTCTTGATTTTTCATGATCCACTTTCTCTTAGGACAACTTAAAAAAAATTGAAGGCATCTTCTTTTTAACTGCTTTTGGAGGCCTGCATTTCTTCACGTGGATGCAGCTCTCTGTCTGGCGCCACGTTCTTCGGCCGGGAGGCTTTTCTTCAACATTTGTGGTGTTACACAAGCTACAGGTAATGATTCTCTGTGCTTTGTCTGAAGAGTCTATTTTAGGTTTACTTCTGAGAGAATCCGGAGCTGATAGGTTTGTTTCCTTTCTGTTCTGCACTGTGTGTTGGCTTGCAGTTTCTGATGAGACGCCTTCCTCTGCTATTGTTCACGTCTCCCGCGTGTTAGGTCTGCTTTGCTGAAGTCGCCTTCGAGATGGGCTTCGTCGCTGATTTTCAGCAGTTTGAATAGGATGTGTCTGCGCTGCTGTGTGTGGGCTGGCGCTCTGGGGCTGGGCTGCTCTGTCCAGCACGGTCCTCCCGTCTTTTTTGGACCTGTAAGTTGAGGTTCTGTTGCTTTGTGGAGACGACTGGCCATTACCTCCTCCACCGCGTGCTGTGCCTTGCTGCTTCTCGCTTCACCGTCTGGAACCCCAATTACACGTATGTTAGACCGCAGCTTTTGTCCCACACCTGGTCAAGGGTCTATCCTTTAAGATTTTTTTTTCTTTTTAAATTTTTCTCTCTCTGTTTCAGTTTGGGTGATGTCCATTCACCTCCCTTACAATTCACTTCTCTCTCAGCCGTGTTGGGTATTCTGATGGGCCCGTTGACAGCACTTTTCACCTTGGACATTGCGGTTCCCGGAAAACGGCCAACATCCACAGTGAACTCTGTCCTAGAGTTCCCATCTCAGTGCTCCTCAGCTCGTGCATGCCAGCCCCCTTTTCTACCTGAGCCTTTAACATACCAGTTAGAGTGATTTAAAGACCTCATCATCTTCAAATACACCATTTCTGAGTCTAGCTCTTATGATTCATTTATCTTTGGAGAAGGAGATGGCTGCTTTTCTGTTTTGTTTTTTAGTATGCTTTATAATTTGTAAAAAAATTACTTTAAAAAATTTATTTATTTATTTGAAAGGAAGAGTTACAGAGAAGCAGAGAGAGAGAGAGAGAGAGAGAGTCTTCCATCTTTCCATCTGCTGGTTCACTTCCCAAAAGGCTGCAATGGCTGGAGCTGCACCGATCCGAAGCAAGGAGCCAGGAGCTTCTTCTGGGTCTCTCACATGGGTGCAGGGGCCCAAGCACTTGGGCCATCTTCTACTGCTTTTCCAGGCCATAGCAGAGAGCTGGATCGGAAGTGGAGTAGCCAGGTCTCGATCTGGTGCCCATATGGGATGCCAGCACTGCAGGCGGCGGCTTTACCTGCTATGTCACAGTGCTGGCTCCTATTACTTTTTTTTTTTTTAAAGATTTTATTTATCTATTTGAAAGGTAGAGTTACAGATAGAGGGAGAGACAGAGAATGCTCTTCCTTTTTCTGGGCCCACTCCCCAGGTGGCCGCACAGCCGGAGTTGAGCTGATTCGAAGCCAGGAGCTTTTTCCAGGTCTCTCACATGGGTGCAGGGGCCCAAGGACTTGGGCCATCTCCCACTGCTTTCCCAGGCCATAGCAGAGAGCTGGATCAGAAGTGGAGCAGCCAGGGCATGAGCCAACGCCCATGTGGGATGCCGGTGCCGCAGGCAGAAGCTTAGCCCACCATGCCAGGTCTTGTAATGTTTGATTGTACGCCAGACATGGAGTATGGAACAGTGGAACCTGAAGTGAATACTTATGCCTGAAAATGGTAGGCCTTTTCTGTTGTTTGCTTGGAAGGTGGAGTGGCAGAGAGAGGGAGACACAGGAGAGGCCGAGAGGTCTTCCCTTCGCGGATTCACTCCCCCAGCCGGTAGCAGCGGCTGCCCTTCACCCCTCATCTCCAGCCCCAACCCTGACTTGCCGAGGCTCCTGCCTCCCCCAGGGCTGCTCAGTGCTTCTCCGTCAGCTCCACGAGCCACTCGCCTTCCTTCCCTCTCTCGGTCTCTCTAAACTTCGTCCACCATTTTACTCTTTCCGAGAAAACAGCTTTGGGGGCAGGTGTTTGGGTCTGGCAGTAAAAGCCTGGTGAGGACACCCCTGGGTTCCATTCCTGACTCCTGACTCTGGCTCCCTGCTAGGGTGCACCCTGGGAGGCAGCAGCGACGGCTACGCACTTGGGTTCCTGCCACCGGCGTGGGAGACCTGGATGGAGTTCCCAGCCATGGTTTTGGTCCCAGCTGTTGCAGACATTTGGGAAGTGAACCAGTGGGGGAGATGCCCTTCCTCCTTTCTCTTTTAAATAAATTTTGAAAATTAAAATCAAGTCCACACAATTCATCCACTAAAAGCGTACCGTTCAGCTTGTGTTTAGCATATCTGTATGCACCAATTTCTTTATGTCCTAATGACTTCCAAGGAGGACCCGGCAAAATTAAACACAGGGTAAATAGGACAACTAATAAAAACAAGACAGCTTCCCCCAAATAGAATTTGCCAGGCGTCCCAATGTTTGCTCCGATTGCGCATTTATTTTATCTAAAGTTCCCTGGCAAAGAAGAAAAAAGAGGGGATGGTTGTGTAATTCATGTCGTCTGATAAAACAACGCACAGAGATTTCGCAAGAGAAGCCCAAGCCCTGTTTCCTGGCCAAGAATCCAACAAAGACTTGTGCATACAGAGCCATTCGATGCGATTCTACCGCTGCACAGGAGAGTTTATTCGGAACAATGCTGCTGTTTCTCCACTTAAATAAAGTACGGACTCCGTGGGCTTGGCAGGAATGATTGTTACAATTAAGGACACAGGTTTTGAAGTCAGAAAAACATGGGCGATTCCTATCTTGTGTAACTCTGCCCCCGGTTATTCTGCCTCTGTTTCAGCTGCTTCGTCTGTCAAATGGGGTTCATGAGGGTCTTGCTATCACAGGATTTTGTGTGAGGGCTGACTGAGAGAGTGAGGCTGGGGAGGGGTCGTCCTCTGTAGTCAGCACCTTTCCGGGGGGCAGTTTGTGTGAATCTCCTGTTCCTCTCCAGGCTTCCCCACCCCGGCACTCAGCAGCCGCTGGCGGTCCTTAGGCAAGCCAGTCCTTCCTGGCACAGCCACCGGACGGCGACCTTCTGTGCCCGCGTTGCCCTCTGCGATTGTTAGTTGACTTCCTACAGCAGGAAAGAGCATTAGGAAGCCAAAGGAAAGATGTGCGTGCCCATGGCTCCGGTGACTTCGTGCCGTTAACGGTGATAACAGTCGCCAGGCTGATCTACAGGGGCAATGAAAGCCCCTTCAGCATGCCAGCTGATTGGTGTTGCAGAAATCAGCAAGTGGAGCTGACCCTAAGATTGATACGAAAGTGCAAGGGGCTCTCAGGAGCCAGAGCAGTCTCGAGAGAGAACAAAGCTGGGGGACTCACACTTTCTGGTTTATTTTTTAAAACTTTAATGGAGATGGAGATGGAGAGAGAGGGAGGGAGAGAGAGAGAGAAAGAGGGGAGAGGGGAGGGGAGGGGGAAGGAGGGAGAAGGAAGAGGAGAGAGGGAAGAGGAGAGAAAGAGGCGCGTTCTCATCCACTGGTTGATTCTCCAAATGCCCACAATGGCCAGGGTTAGGCCAGAGGCAAAGCCAGGAGCCATAGATTCAATGCAGCTACTTGAGCTATTGTGGCTGCCTCCCAGGGTCTGCACTAACAGGAAGCTGGAGTCAGGACCAGAGCCAGGACTGGTGCCTAGCTCTCTGCTGTAGGACGTGGGCATTCCTAACTGGCGTCTTAACCACTCGGCCAAGTGCCCGCCCCACACTTTCTGATTTAAAACTTAGCTCAAAGCTGCAATCATTGAGACAGAAGGATAAACATATGGCTCAATGGCAAAAAAAAAAAATATTAAGAGTTCAGAAATAAACTTTTAAAATGTATTGACACTTGATTTTTGACAGCTGCCAAGACAATTCAGTTGAGGCACGGGGTGGGAGAGAAAGTCTTAGACAAATTGGGCTGGTGCAGCGGGATATCCACACACACACGTGTGAAGTTGGCCCTCGTCCTGTGTCACCTATGAAACAGTCAAGATGGATCAGCGTTCTAAACATTCGAGCTGAAACTATGAAGGTATTAAAGGCAACAAGGGAGCCAGTCTTCCTGACCTCGGGCTAGACAATGACTTCTTGGCTATGACACCAAAAGCACCACCGGACCTGACCCAGCGTAAAACTTGGGAGCTGCAAGTGAGGCCGTTCACAGCATCAGAAGACAACACGTAAGACAGGAGAAAATATTTGCAGGTCGGACATCTGGTAAGAGATGGATGATTCAGAATGTGTAAAGAAGTCCTACAGCTCAATGCCAAGACGCTAAGTAACTCACCCCCAAAACGGACAAAAGATCTTGATAAACCCTTTTGCAAAGGGGACCCACAAGTGGCCACCAGGCACGTGGAAGGATGCTCTGCGTCACTAGTCCTTCCTGGAAGGTAGGGCAAAGTCACGAGCAGGTACCATTCTGCACCCAGTAGGACAGCTGTAATGACAAGGGTAAGAGGATGACCATAAACCCTGGCGCTCATACACTCAGGGCTGAAAATGCCGAACGTAAAAACAGCACCAGTCTGGCAGTTCCTGAAAACACGAGGGTCATGCAACCCAGCCAAGTCACTCCTAGTATGTTTTCATTCCTGGGGGCAGACCTCTCTCAGATGTTCCTACAAACACGTGTACATGTGCACGTTCATGGCAGCATTTGCTCACAACAGCTAATTGTGGAAATAACCCACGTGTCCATCAGCTGGCGAGTGGATTCACAAGAATGTGGTGCAAGCAAACGACGGAGTACTATTTAGCCACAGAAAGGAACGGAGTGACGATGCGTGCTACCGCGTGGATGGAGCCTCTGCAAACACAGGGAGAAGCCAGTGCGGGGGATCACATGTTGTGTGACTCCCCCATGAGACGGATCATGAGACAGATCTGCAGAGACAGGAAGTAGATTAGTGGTTGCCTAAGGCTGTAGGGGATTGGGGGTGGCCATTAATAGTGTTTTCCTGGGGGTGAAAACTATTCTAAAATTAGATGTGGTGATGACTGTGCAACACTGTGAATTCAAGCCTACATTAAAATGTCCATGGAAAATGGAATTAAGGATGTTGGTTTAGGTTTCATTTGAAACCCAGGCATATAAGGGGTCTGCAGAAAGTCCAGGAAAATGCATATTACGAGAAAGCTATGCATGGATTTCAAGTTTTTGGCATAAAAATAAACTTATCTTTTAATATCAGTTTCCACAAACTTTTCAGAGTGCCCTCATATGCTAAAACAAATTGTCCACTTTATTTTTTTAAAGATTTTATTTATTTTAGAGGTAGAATTACAGTGAGAGGGAGAGACATAGAGAAAAGTCTTCCATCCACTGGTTCACTCCCTAAATGGCTGCAAAGACCAGAGCTGTGCCGATAGCACTTGGGCCGTCTTCTACTGCTTTCCCAATCCACAAAAGAGAGCTGGACTGGAAGAGGAGCAGCCGGGACTAGAACCGGCACCCACATGGGATGCCAGCTCCGCAGGCAGAGGATTAACCTACTGTGGCACAGCGCCGGCCCCAAATTGTCCACTTTAAGTGAGTGAATTGGAGGAAGGCGTTTGGCGCAGTGGTTATGAGGCTGCCTGAGATGCTTACGTTCCACCTACAGGGCACCTGGGCTTGAGTCCCAGCTCTGCTCCATGCTCCAGTTTCCTGCTAATGCAGACCCTGGGAGGCAGCTCCAGTATGGGTCCCTGACACCCACAGGGGAGACCTGGACTGGGTTCCATTGCTTCTGGCTTTGGCCTGGCCCAGCCCCAGCTGTTGTGGGCATTCGGGAGGTGAACAAGCAAATGGGAAATCCCTCTGTGTCTGTCTCCATCTTTCAAATAAATAATTAAAATAATTTTTTAAATGAGTGAATTGTATGATACGGAAATTGTATCTCACTAAAGTTGCTTAGAAAGCACATTAAGGGGCCGGCGCTGTGGTGCAGTGCGTTAACACCCTGGCCTGAGGTGCCGGCATCCCATATGGGTGCGGGTTCTAGTCCTGACTGCTCCACTTCCGATCCAGTTCTCTGCTGTGCCCTGGGAAAGCAGTAAAAGATGGCCCAAGTCCCTGGGCCCCTGCACCCATGTGGGAGACCCAGAAGAAGCTCCTGGCTCCTGATCAGCACAGCTCTAGCCATTGCAGCCAACTGGGGCGTGAACCAGCAGATGGAAGCCCCCCCCCCCCGCCTCTGCTCTCTCTCTGTGTAATTCTGACTTTCAAATAAATAAATCTATTTTTTTTTTTTAAAGCACCATAAAACATTACAATACCAGGTGTATGACGAGAAGTTCCCTCTGTTTGTTTATTTAGATCAGTGTGGACTTGTGGAGTCAGCACATTGTAATCCTTTACCATCATGGTTTATTTTGACACTCAAACTGTCCCATATTTTGCCGGGGGGACATCTTCAAGCCTGGCCCCCGTGTCCTGCTGATCTGTTACAATTGACTGAGAATTTCTTGCTTTCTTTTCTTTACTTCTTGGTAAAACGTAGCCTGGACTTAGATTCTCCTCATCTCAGCCTGGAGTGAGCCATTTCTCCAGAGAGCGCTGATTCCTTCGGTGGAGGACAGGGGTGGTTTTAGAAAGCAAGATCTGGATGCTGGGTGTGCTCGTTGCTAGTGGGCTGTTAGCACTCACCTCAGCCCATCGACCTGGGACACAGACACAAGTGCTATCCCTATGTGTCTGTGTACATGTGTGCACACATACACGTGTGCGCATGCATAAGTAAGCCCTCACAGCCTGTATGTGTCCCCATATCTAGCTACCGCGAATCCCCCGAGTTCACACCAGTAGCTCCGATGCCATCTCAGTAACACACGGCTGCTCTGTCCCCCTTTCCATAGTCGTAACAACCTCTGTGAGAGTAGAAACCTCCCATCTTCCACGACAAGTGAGCTTGTTTGCTGTCTTCAGACACTCGGGAGTCCCTGTGGAACTGCTGGCTCATGGTGCTGAGAGAAAAGGGGCTACAGTGAGTCCTGTTTCTAGCCTGAGGGTGTATGGTGCAAAAGCAGCTTTTGAAGGTTACTTGGGGCCAGTGTTGTGGTGCAGTGGGTTAAGCTGGCCTCTCATCTGAGCACCAGACTGCTGCTCCTCCAGTCCCGCTCCCTGCCAATGCACCTGGGAAGACAGCGGAAGGTCGCCCAAGTGTGGCCTCTGCCACTTGTGTGCGACACTTGGATGGGGTTCCAGCTCCCTGGTTTCAGCCTGGCTGTTGGAAGCCACTTGGAAGTGAACAGGTGGATGGAAATTTTCTTTCTCTCTCTGTAATTCTTCCTTTCAAATAAATAAATTAATTAAAGCACTTTTAAGTTACTTGGGCTTGTCCCCCACCCTCTGACCTTTTCCAGTGTGGCTTTAGGATCCTTCTAAATTATGGCCCAGTTTGGTTCTGTGTTCAGTTCTGGGATTCCTTCCCCATTTTTTACTTTCTTCCTTCCTTCCATGTGAAATATTAACACAGTTCTGAAGGCAGGATTGTTTTTTCCCCTTTATAAAAATCCATTCATTTATCTAGTTGGAGAGAGAGAGAGAGAGAGAGAGAAGAGGAGAGGGGAGAGGGGAGAGGGGAGAAGAGAGAGAGAGACTTCCATCTGCTGGTTCGTTCCCCAAATGGCCACAACAGCCAGGTCTGGGTCAGGCCAAAGCCAGCAGCCAGGAGCTTCTTCTGGGTCTCCCACGTGGCTGTGGGGCCCAGGGACTTGGGCCACCTTCTGCTGCCTTCCCTGGTGTGTTAGCAGGAGGCCGGTCTGAAGGGCCGTAGCTGGGACTCAGATCAGGCTCTGATACAGGAGGTGGCATCAGAAGCAGAGCTGAACCCTGGCACCCCCCAGGGCAGGGCTGTTAGGCCATTCAGGGAAGCCTCATTACCCTTCCTGTCCCTCCCGGTCCTCATCGCACCCTGTAGGGGCGGCTCCCAGGAGCTCATCCTTCTTCCATGTCTCTTTGGTCAAACGAGCAGAGAAATGTCTGTCTCCTAACCCCTTTATGCTCAAAGCAGCAGGTGACAGATGCTCATTTTACCCGGAACAGTCTGTCCTACAGATCAGTACCAGGCCACTGGCGAGTACCTCCCCCTTTTCTGCTGCGTAGTACTCCACGGAGTGGGAGTGCCTGCCAGTCGCTAGCTCCGCTGTGTGCGTGCGTTCAGGCTGTTTGCGGGATTTCCCGCTGTTGGACGTGGACCCTCAGGAAGGGTTTCCAGGAGTTAAGTGATGAAAGTGTGGTGAGTGTTGCTCTTCATGACGACTGTGTGGTGAGCGTTGCTCTTCATGACGACTGTGCGGTGAGCGTTGTTCTTCATGATGACTGTGTGGTGAGCGTTGTTCTTCATGATGACTGTGTGGTGAGCGTTGCTCTTCATGATGACTGTGTGGTGAGCGTTGTTCTTCATGATGACTGTGTGGTGAGCGTTGTTCTTCATGATGACTGTGTGGTGAGCGTTGCTCTTCATGACGACTGTGTGGTGAGTGTTGTTCTTCATGATGACTGTGTGGTGAGTGTTGCTCTTCATGATGACTGTGTGGTGAGTGTTGCTCTTCATGATGACTGTGTGCTGAGCGTTGTTCTTCACGATGACTGTGTGGTGAGCATTGTTCTTCACGATGACTGTGTGGTGAGCATTGTTCTTCATGACGACTGTGTGGTGAACGTTCTTCACGATGACTGTGTGGTGAGCGTTGTTCACGATGACTGTGTGGCGAGCGTTGTTCTTCATGACGACTGTGTGGTGAGTGTTGTTCTTCATGATGACTGTGTGGTGAGCGTTGTTCTTCATGACGACTGTGTGGTGAGCGTTGTTCTTCATGATGACTGTGTGGTGAGCGTTGTTCATGATGACTGTGTGGCGAGCGTTGTTCTTCATGACGACTGTGTGGTGAGTGTTGTTCTTCATGATGACTGTGTGGTGAGCGTTGTTCTTCATGATGACTGTGTGGTGAGCGTTGTTCTTCATGACGACTGTGTGGTGAGCGTTGTTCTTCATGATGACTGTGTGGCGAGCGTTGTTCTTCATGACGACTGTGTGGTGAGTGTTGTTCTTCATGATGACTGTGTGGTGAGCGTTGTTCTTCATGACGACTGTGTGGTGAGCGTTGTTCTTCATGATGACTGTGTGGTGAGCGTTGCTCTTCATGATGACTGTGTGGTGAGCATTGTTCTTCATGATGACTGTGTGGTGAGCGTTGTTCTTCATGATGACTGTGTGGTGAGCGTTGTTCTTCATGATGACTGTGTGGTGAGCGTTGTTCTTCATGATGACTGTGTGGTGAGCGTTGTTCTTCATGATCACTGTGTGGTGAGCGTTGCTCTTCATGATGACTGTGTGGTGAGCATTGTTCTTCACGATGACTGTGTGGTGAGTGTTGCTCTTCACGATGACTGTGTGGTGAGCGTTGTTCTTCATGATGACTGTGTGGTGAGTGTTGCTCTTCATGATGACTGTGTGCTGAGCGTTGTTCTTCATGATGACTGTGTGGTGAGCATTGTTCTTCATGATGACTGTGTGGTGAGCGTTGTTCTTCATGACGACTGTGGTGAACGTTCTTCATGATGACTGTGTGGCGAGCGTTGTTCTTCATGATGACTGTGTGGTGAGTGTTGTTCTTCATGATGACTGTGTGGTGAGTGTTGCTCTTCATGATGACTGTGTGGTGAGCGTTGTTCTTCATGATGATGGCAGCCCAGTTGGCAGGGGAGGGAGGGTTGGGGAGTGACCCTCTGAGGTTAACAAGGAGCAGTACTACATGCGTGTGAGAGTCAGGGTGGAGTGAGGAAGCACCGTGTGTTGTGGATGACAGGTCTCGGGGACTCCAAGGCCCGTGGGAGTGTAGACCCCTCTGGAGTTCCTCCTGCAGTCTCCAAACGGCTGAGTTAGGTTGTGCACTTATTCAGTTTTCTATAAAGCCGCGTGGTGGAGACAGGAAATGTTCCCCAGTAAATTGCAACTTGTATTTTCCTAAATTATGTTCTGAATCATATATCATCTTTCCAAAGATAAATTAGGCTAATATTAGTAGTATTACTTACCATTAGCTAACAGACTGAACATTTTCATAAACACTTCTATTTTTATAGAAATAACACAATTGAGTAGGAAAGCAAACTTTTTGTTTTTTTGCCTGCTAACGATTTTATTTAAAAACTTTTTTCAAGGATTTATTTTATTTATTTGAAAGGCAGAGTGACAGAGAAGGAGAGACAGAGACTGAGAGGAAGAGACAGAGGTCTCTCAATCACTGGTTCATTCCCTAAATGGCCACAGTGGCTGGGGCTGGGTCAGGATAAAGCCGGGAGTCAGGAACTTCATCCTGGTCTCCCACGTCGGTGGCAGAGGGGCACATTAGCCGGGAACTGGATCCAAAGTGGGGCTCCAGTATGGGGTGCCAGCATTACAGGTGGCAGCTTAATCTGCTGTGCCACAGCGCAGCCCCCACCTGCTGACTGGAGTCAGCCCCAGTATAGAAGGTGCAATAATTTGGGTCATAGCCATCATTGATCGCTGGAAGGGAACAGGATATCAGGCATGAATCTAGAAAGAAAGCAACCGCTTATGCCCATCAGATTTGTCAAATCCATCCCACAGTGTGGGCCAGTGCTAGTCACCAGGGCTTCATCCCCAAAACCTCCCAGAGCAGTGTGCTGGGGAGGCGGGGAGGGTACCCAGGTAACTGGAGCTGTTGTCATCTGTAGGGATTGAACAGAGACACTGCAGACAAATTCTTTACTGTTTTGCCCAACACAGGCCTCCCCCGGACACCCAAAGAGGCCATTGTTCCTATCTCCCGTGGTGTCTCCTCCCTGTACGAGGGGTTGCCCTGAACCCGGCGGGTCAAGTTCGGCGGCTGCTCACTCCAGCAAAGCAGGGATGTGGGTCAGGGCAGGGCTCGGGAGGAAAGGCTGGAGTAGCTTCAGGTCTACTTTTTGCTGTCAAGTTTAAATTGCTTTAGGGTCATCAGCCAACCTTCGTGGAGTCTTCCCACATAGTAGGAAGGGCCCGTGTGACAGGAGCAACCGTATTTTTTGGACAAGAAAAAGGAAGGCAGAAGCTGAGTTGCTTGGTCCTCCCACATCCTCTCTCCATCACTCACATAGTGAACGCCTGTCATCTATTCTGTGTGCTTGGAATTGTGCTAAGTACCCCAATCTCATAAAAATAGTGTGTGTGAGACTTTGCTATGCCATAAGAAAATCAGAGTTGTCGCAGGCGCCGTAGCTCACTTGGCTAATCCTCCACCTGCGGCACTGGCATCTCATGTGGATGCTGGGTTCTAGTCTCAGTTGCTCCTCTTCCAGGCCAGCTCTCTGCTGTGGCCTGGGAAGGCAGTGGAGGATGGCCCAAGTCCTTGGGCCCTGTACCCACATGGGAGACCGGGGGAAGCACCTGGCTCCTAGCTTTGGATCAGCGCAGTGCGCCGGCCGCAGTGCCCACTGGGGTGTGAGCCAACGGAAAAGGAAGACGTTTCTCTCTCTCTCTCTCACTGTCCACTCTGCCTGTCAAAAAAAAAAAATAGAGTTGTCCCTTGACCTTATCCCAGGAGGATATGTCCCAGGACCCCCAGTGCGCTCCTGAAACTGTGCATAGACTCTGAGGCAATACAAAAGGCCTGTGTTACTGAGATGATCCATCTGATACCCAAGAGGCTGCTAAGTGGGCAGTGGGTGGGTAGTGTAGACAGCGTGGACCCACTGGGTGGGACGGAGCAGAAGGACCACATGAGATCTCATCATGCCACTCAGAACGACACGCGATTTCAAACCTAAAAATCACTTCTGGAATTGCCCATTAAATATGTCCAGGCTGTGGTTGGTCATGGGTGACTGGAGCCTCGCAGAGCAAGATTCTAACTAAGTGGGGACGGTTACACTGCAGACTGGGTGGCTCAAACAGCAGGCTTTCACTTCTCAGCCTCGAAGGCTGGAAATTCAAGGTCCATTCCTGGTGGGACCCCTGAGCCACTGCCTTCTCGCCGCATCCAAACACAGTCGTCTTGTGTGTGGGCATACACATAGCAAGCTCTGGAGTCCCTTCCTCTGTCTGTCGGGTTAGGGCCCCACCTTCACCATCTCATTTCCCTCAACTGCCTCCCCAGGGGCCTTATGTGTAGAAAGACTCATACTGGGGTTGTGTCTTCCACATAAGCGTTTTGGTGGGGCCACGATCCAGTCCATCACAGTTTCCTTCTGGAATCTTAAGATGTTTTTAAAACGATTTATTTTATTTATTTGAAAGGCAGAGAGAGAGACAGAGGGAGAAACAGAGAGAGATCGATCTTCTGTCCACTGCTTCACTCCTCGAATGGTCTCAATGGCCAGGGCTGGGCCAGGCTGAAAACAGGAGCCAGGAGCTTCATCCAAGTCTCCCATGTGGGTGCAGGGGTCCAAGCACTTAGGGCATCTTCCGCTGCTTTTCCTGGGCCATTAGCAGGGAGCTGGATCACAAGTGGAGCAGCTGGGACTCGAACCGTTGTCCATATGGGATGCTGGCACAGCAGGCCGTGTCTTAACCTGTTAAGCCAGCCCCTGGAATCTTAAGATTTTTTAAAGGAAGATGGACTCACAGATTTTTTTTTGTTTCTGGTGAGGTTTTACCCATCGGCTTACAGGTCCACCATCACTTACTGTCTGTGGGACAACAGGACCAAGTAGACTAAGGATCCGTAACCTCCCAAACACGGGAGAGCAGTGAGAGGGATCTGCTGGTCACCACGCCTGAGGCACTTGCTTCTAGCTGGTAGATGTGCTCAGTTCGGATGAGGTTTAAGGTGTCCTTTGAGGCTCCTTGTGCAGGAGCCTTGGTCCCCAGTGTGGCCTTTAAGGAGTAGATCCTTGGTGGGGAGGGGTTGCTGGGGGCCTCTCCCTCCGAAGGGATTGCTCATCATCGTACAAGAGCAAGGCCAACCCACGGCTCTGTCTTCGGCTTCCTGTTTCCCCAGGTGACGTCCTCTCTTGTGCTGCCACTATGGCGCCAAGTCCTCTGGACTTGCAGCCTCCCCAGCCCTGAGCTGAACGAAGCTCTCTCGTTGTCACGTCACCCATTCTGCTGTTGTGGCCACAGGAAACGGACTCACGCTGGCGGCGAGGCGTTTCGACAGTCCTGCTAGAGATCATTCCTGTCCTAGCACGGTGCTTTGCACCTATGAGGGTACTTGAAAAAAAAAAAGTGCACGGAATGAAAAGATAAGTTTGTTTGGTTGCAAAAAAAAAAAAATATTTGAAATCCATGCATATGAGAGGTCTTCAAGAAGTTCATGAGAGATGCATATTATGAAAACACCACAGCGGGCTGGTGCTGCGGCACAGCAACTTAAGCTGTTCCCTGAAACACTGGCATCCCATATAAGCAACAGTTGAATCCTGGCCGGTCTACTTTCTATCCAGCTCCCTGCTAGTGCGCCTGGAAAGGCAGTGGAAGATGGCCCAAGTGTTTGGGCCCCTGCACCCATGTGGGAGACCAAGATGGAGTTCCAGGCCCCTGCCTTTGGTTTAGCCCAGTGCCAGCACTGCAGCCTTTTGGGGAAGTGAATCAGCAGATGGAAGATCTCTCTCTCTCCCCCACCCTCATAACTCTGCCTTTCAAGTAAATAAATACATCTTTTTTAAAAAAAGAATTTAAAAACTATAGATTTCAGAAAGTACACCAATAAGCTTATTTTTAAATTTCATTTGAAGGACTTTTGTAGCAGGTGCTCCATCTGAACTGGCTGAATGAATGAATGAATGAGCAAACAAATGAGTGTGTGAAGGGTGACTGCCACCGAACGCGGCAAGTGCCAGGTACACAGGATGCTAATGCGCAGAGACTCTGTCTGCCGGTCACATGGCCCTGAGCTGGACCTGCGGGTCTCACTTTCCAGCTCTGGGTTTATTTTACTTGGTGTATTTCAGGAAGGGCAGAGCTTCCTCCGAGTCTTTGTGCAGTGAGCCTTGGATAAACTGCGGAGGTGTGAAAAGCACCTGTCTGGAAAGATCTATAAAGCGTCTCCCGGAGGTCTTTAATCCGCCTCCTCTGGGGTGTGTGACGCTGGCGGTTCACACAGGTCCAATCAAAGGCAGACAAGTGGGAATGGGTTCCCTCTCTCCACACTGGCTAGACAGCGAGTCGCCTGCCTCCCCTCCTCCCGGGTTTCTTTGGCTTGGCACTGTTCACAAACTTATTTTGAGCTTGGTCTAAGAAGGCTGGGGCTCCACAGGCTCAGACCAAAATGCTGCTTGATAATTAAGAAGAAAGTTATTATTATTATTATTATTATTATTGACAGGCAGAGCAGACAGTGAGAGAGAGACAGAGAGAAAGGTCTTCCTTTGCCGTTGGTTCACCCTCCAATGGCCGCTGCGGCCAGCGCACCACGCTGATCCGAAGGCAGGAGCCAGGTGCTTCTCCTGGTCTCCCATGGGATGCAGGGCCCAAGCACTTGGGCCATCCTCCACTGCACTCCCTGGCCACAGCAGAGGGCTGGCCTGGAAGAGGGGCAACCGGGACAGAATCCGGCGCCCTGACCAGGACTAGAACCTGGTGTGCTGGCGTCGCAAGGCAGAGGATTAGCCTAGTGAGCTGCGGCGCCGGCCAGTGGTATTATTTTTTTAAATACCTGCTTGAGGCATCTGTCAGCTTACCTTGAGACTACACATGAATTGCAATAAGAAAAATGTTCAGCCTAGGTCTGTTTCACAATGGCTAATGTCAACAACAAAATAGTTCATATTTTTTGAGATATTTGGGGATAAATTAAGCAGATAAAGTCTATCCTGCAAAATTTGGATTCAGATAAAACTATTAGAATAGCATTCCTGCTCTAGAAAAACCACATAATTAAATGTAGAAGACTTAATAAATCTCTGATGGACCGGATGCACCTTATTTTCATGGAGTGCCTTCTCTGTATGCATAAGGCAAAAATGTTCAGTGTTTACAAAATACTTAACAGATAGCACTGGCTTATTAGGCATTTTACATCACAATAATGTACAAATATATAGTTTTTTTTTTTTTTTTTTGTCAGACTGCATTGTAGCTTTAAGAGCTCAGCTTCTCCTGTATACAATTTGATTCCTGGTGTCCACCAGAGGAGTCCGGAGGAAATGAGCAGCTGGAAATCCCAGCCTTAGGAGGCCCCTGTCAGATGCTGGTAGGGCCCAAAGAATGCTGCTCACAGCACCCAAGTACACAGGCTGTTGCAGCTGGGAGCCCAAACTGAGCAACGGAGCTCATCTTGGGGATGAGCTCCAGGGACACAGCACACGCGCGCACACATGCACACAGAGTCATTTGCCAGTCCAATTCTGTTTGGATTGGAGTGTTTCCCCTGAGCTCACAGGAGAGAGAGAGAGAGAGAGAGAGAGAGAGAGAGAGAGAGAGAGAGAGAAAGAGAGAGAGAGAGAGAGAGAAAGAAAAGAAGAAGGAGGAGGAGGAAGAGGGAGGGAGGGAGGTTGTGTGTGTGAGTGTGTGAGGAGGAGGAGGAGGAGGGAGGGAGGTTGTGTGTGTGAGTGTGTAAGTGTGGCCTGCAAGGACACAGATCCCAGGAGCTGCTCTCCTAAAGGCCCTTATTACGGATGAGACTCCTCTCCGCCCTCCTTCCCTCTGAGCTTCAAAAGGCCTATAGAAAGTCCTGGTGATTTGTTCCTTTGTCGATTCCCTTAGGGCCGGGGAGGAGCCCTATCAAGCTCCCCTGCTATGAAATGTCAGGCTACTTGATGGCTAATGCCAGCTCTGATTAGGGCCCTCGAGGAGCTGGGCGTGAGAGAAGTCAGCGCAAAGGGCCCCTGGCAGGGCAAGTCGTCCACTGTGCCGTGGAGTGGGCAGTGCCGGGCAGGACCTGCCTGCTGGGGGCTAGGGTGCCCAGCACCTCACTCCTGCTCCCTCCAGGATGCTGCCCTCCTAACATCTTGGCTCTGGGATTCCAGCGAAAAGAAACAGAGCTATCAGTGGTCTCAGAGTTAAGTCAGTCTTGAATGTGCCACCTCAGAGGTCTACAGGGCCCTGGGGGACCATGTAAGTGACACGGATTCGACTTGTGAGACACAGTGCAAGGCTGCTTCCGTAAAACCCGTGGAAATTCTGTGCAATGAAAGCTAAGTTTACCTTGGTGCCAAAACGAAAACAAAACAGCCACCTTGAAATCCATGCCTAGTTTTTTCACAACACGCATTTTCCAAGGCCATTTTGAAGAAACCTTGCCAGGAGTCGTGGTGTCTAGATTGGCCACCTTGAAAGGAACCCAAACTTGAACTCCCCCAGGCATGCAGCCTAAGCAAAACCCACGCCATCAGCGGCGGGGGTGGGGTGGTGTCAGGCCACCAGCGTGCAAGGCTTGACCAGGGTAGAAAGTGACTTGTTTCTGGGCAGGATGAAAATCCAAGCTACTTGACCCGTGATGGCACGAAGCCCACCTCATTATTTTAGCCCAGGGGGTGGGGGGCAGGAAATGGATCATGCTAGATTGCTAAGTCCCAGCCCTCCAGATCTGCTCAGGCCAAATCCTCTGTCCTACCCCCGCCCACTCCCAAGGAAAGGCCGAGAGGTGCATCACTGGGAGGGCTCAGGTGCAGCGTGGACAGCCTCCGCAGCTGGGCGTCTGTACCTGTGAGACCGGTGGGTCTCCCTCGTGTGCCTGCACTCCCAGCCCCCTCGCCTGCAGGGTGGGGATTACTACAGAAGGTTCTGTCGCGAGGATGGCGGCCTCCAGAGCGACGCGGGATGCAGACTCACCTACTGCCACGCATGCTTGGCATTGCGTCGTCTTTTGGTTTTGGTTTTTGTTTTTTACTGATGTTTTTGTGTGACGTGGTCTAAAACACCAGTGATGAGACACTCACTGTTACCCCCAGAAGGTTCCCTAATAGACAGTGGCGAAAACCCAGCTTAGCATGTGATTCACTCCGGGGAGCTGTGAGGAAAGAGCTTGTACAGCCCAGCCAGAAAGACTGACTCATGAAAGCAAGCCGAGTGCTATCCAAGGTAAACCTCTTCTCCAGCCAGGAGGGGAAGAATTAAGCAAATTTGTTCTTGAGAAAGACATGGCAGAGAGCTTTCCTGGAAAAAGAAAAACTGAACAGTCTGCTTACTGAAGTCTCTGAGAAGCTTTCAGTGAGTAAACACTTTGTATTTTTTTCAGTTAAAGTTTTTTTTTTTTTAAAGATTTTATCTTTTTATTTGAGAGAGAGAGAGAGAGAGAGAGAGAGAGCTACAGACAGAGGGAGAGACAGAAAGGTCTTCCATCTGCTGGTTCACTCCCCAAATGGCCACAATGGCAGGAGCTGAGCCGATCCGAAGCCAGGAGCCAGGAGCTTTCTCCGGGTCTCCCATGTGGGTGCAGGGGCCCAAGGACTTGGGCCATCTTCTGCTGCTTTTCCAAGCCATAGCAGGGAGCTGGATCAGAAGTGGAGCAGCCAGGATTTGAACTGGCACCCATATGGGATGCTGCTGCTGCAGGTGTTGGCTTTACCCACCATGCCACAGTGTCAGCCCCTAAATACTTCAGATTAAAAATGTGGGAAAGAGAGAGAGAGAGGGAGAGGGAGGGAAGAAGGGGAGGGAGGAGGGGGAGAGAGAGAAACATTTCTTTGGTAGAACTGAGATAGAAGCTTCCTTGTAGCTTAAACCTTTTCCAAAAAATGTTACCAGTGTGGAGTGAACTGATCCAAGAACACTGAAATGAAGATACTTTCTTAGCCATCTTAAGTGTTGCTGCCTTAGGTTGGGTTTCTGCGAGTCGAGTGGGACGTTTCTTGGGGAGTGCCACGTCTGCCCCCTGCCCCCATCTGCCCCCTCCCCACGTCTGCCCCCTGCCCCACGTCTGCCCCCTGCCCCACGTCTGCCCCCTGCCCCCATCTGCCCCCTGCCCCCATCTGCCCCCTGCCCCCCGTCTGCCCCCTGCCCCCGTCTGCCCCCCGCCCCACGTCTGCCCCCGTCTGCCCCCCGCCCCACGTCTGCGCCCTGACCCCGTCTGCCCCCTGACCCCCGTCTGCCCCCTGCCCCACGTCTGCCCCCCGCCCCACGACTGCCCCCCGCCCCACGACTGCCCCCCGCCCCACGTCTGCCCCCCGCCCCACGTCTGCCCCCCGCCCCACGTCTGCCCCCCCGCCCCACGTCTGCCCCCGCCCCACGTCTGCCCCCCGCCCCACGTCTGCTCCCCGCCCCACGTCTGCGCCCCGCCCCCGTCTGCCCCCTGACCCCCGTCTGCCCCCCTGCCCACGTCTGCCCCCCTGCCCCACGTCTGCCCCCCGCCCACGTCTGCCCCCCGGCCCACGTCTGCCCCCCGCCCACGTCTGCCCCCTGACCCACGTCTGCCCCCTGACCCCCGTCTGCCCCCTGACCCACGCCCCACGTCTGCCCCCCGCCCACGTCTGCCCCCCGCCCCACGTCTGCCCCCCGCCCCACGACTGCCCCCCGGCCCACGTCTGCCCCCCGACCCACGTCTGCGCCCCGACCCACGTCTGCCCCCTGCCCCACGTCTGCCCCCCGCCCACGTCTGCCCCCCGCCCCACGTCTGCCCCCCGCCCCACGTCTGCCCCCCGGCCCACGACTGCCCCCCGGCCCACGTCTGCCCCCCGCCCACGTCTGCCCCCCGCCCCACGTCTGCCCCCCGCCCACGTCTGCCCCGCCCCACGTCTGCCCCCCGCCCCACGTCTGCCCCCCGCCCCACGTCTGCCCCCCGCCCCACGACTGCCCCCCGCCCCCGTCTGCCCCCCGCCCCACGTCTGCCCCCCGCCCCACGACTGCCCCCCGCCCCACGTCTGCCCCCCGCCCCACGTCTGCCCCCTGCCTACGTCTGCCCCCTGCCCCACGTCTGCCCCCTGCCCCACGTCTGCCCCCTGCCCCACGTCTGCCCCCCGCCCCCGTCTGCCACAGCTGCTCTGCCATTTCTCCTTCACTACCCTCTCCAGTCTTCTGTGTGTTCTCAGGTCCCAAGAGCCCTCCCCGGGTGCAAGGGAGGGTGCTTCTGCACCCACGCTTTCCTGCATCCCATGACCCTGGGACCCAGCTCTGTCAGGTCCCAACCCTCCACCCTCCCCCGCCCGCTCCTGGCTGCAGTAGCAGCTTCTACTCCTTGGCAGGTGCAACTCTCCCCACCAGGTGTCTTATGTCTTATGTGCTGCCATCACATTCCACCCAGGGGTTGCTGATACACAAAGACAAGAGGTTGATGTGGCTCCCTGGAAGGTCCAGACACTATGGTGCCGGCACACCCTGGTGAGGGTCTGCTCTGGCTCCATCATGAAGTGGCAGAGAAGTGGAAAGCCACCTGCCAATGTGGACAGGTGCGAGCAAGGAAGCAATAGAGCCAGGAGGGGCCGGGCTCACTCTTGCTTGGCAACCTGCTCTCTGGATAACTAACCCCATCCCTTGAGAACTACGTTAATCCCTCCCAAGGGTGGTGCCCCATGATCTAAGCGTTTTCCACCAGGCCTTACCTCTTAAACAAACACCTTCTCTCAGTATCACCACCCTGGGTGAGACTTTGAGGAACAGGCTATTTCCAACCCCCTGCAACCCTTCATACTGGGCTGGAGCCAGGAGGGGAGCAGAGGGGCATCCTGATGGGGGAGTGCCTGTGCATCGGTCTCTAACGGGGATGGTGGACCACTGATGTGGGGTCAGGGGGGTTGGGAATCTTCCCAATTCTCTAGGCTTCCACCCGGGGGACCCATCTCAGTTCTTGGACTCCTTGCCCTAGCTACTCCCAGCGCTGAGCTGAGAATTCAATCCTCCAAGAGGATGGGGCTACTCTAACAATGAAAGCCCAGCCCTGACTTTTCCTGTCCTCTGGCTGCGGAAGATAAGAGTCTCTTTATATGCAGTGGAGAAGGCCCTCTGAATTTCAGGAGCTGACTTTTACGGTCTTCCTCCAGGGCCTCCAGGGCTGCTCATTAAAAAGCATCCCTTTTCATCGGGATCATGCCTTTCATTATAGCATGACTCTGGGCCCTTAACCCCTCACCAGCCAGAGAGAAGAGAGAGCGTTTGGGTAACTGGTATCCAAATCCTGTTAGGCTAAGTTCTAGTGTTCCTTAGCAAGGTAGGGTGATTACAGCTTACAACAATTTATCATGGCTCTTAAAATAATGAGAAGAAAGGAAGTCAATACAAAGAATGCTCATTACCCTGACTTGATCATTACACGTTGTATACATGAATCAAATTATCACATTGTATCCACAATGATTATGTGTCAAAAAAAAAAAAAAAAGAAAAAAGAAAACAAAAACCTCTTCCACAGATTGTTCTAATGAAAAACAAAAAGGCAGGAGAGATTGCTCCTGCCCGGGGTGGGGGGTGGGGGCCTTCCTCACCCTGCATGGCTACAGCACACCAGGTGGGATAGAGCTCCACCCACTGACACATCTCCACCTGGCCAGCAACCTGGGGCCAAACTCCCACTTCCCAGTCAGTTTCTGGGACAATGGCCAGTGTTGACCATCTGGGGCTGTTTCCCCAGAACAGGCCGTGCATCTGAGAGAGACAGAGCACCCATCACCTGTGGGGGTAGGGGTGGGGGATGAAGGATCAAACAGTTAAAGTGCATGCTGGCCACAGCAAAAGTGTCAGCTGAAGCTCTCTGCTATAGCCTGGGAAAGCAGCAGAAGATGGCCCAAGTCCTTGGGCCCCTGTACCCACGTAGGAGACCCAGAGGAAGCTCCTGGCTCCTGGCTTTGGATTAGCGCAGGTCTAGCCGTTGTGGCCATCTGGGCAGTGAACAGCAGATAGAAGACCTCTCTCTTTATCTCTCTGTAACCCTGCCTTTCAAATAATAAATAAGTCCTTAAAAAAAATAAGTGGAAGCTGGTTCCACTTGGCCTTCCCTGAGACGATGGTACCCGATCTGAGACTCCCTCCTGTCCATTAGCTGCTGGGCGCGGCTGCCCTGGGGAGGCTGTGTGACTTTGGGCGAGGACAGCAGCACCCGTCTCATCACCTCCCTGCAGCCTGCAGCCAGTGACCTTTCCAAAATGCAAATCTGCTCACGTGACCACTGCCCTGCCTGAATCTCTGTCACTGTGTCCCAGCACCCTCGGGGGCCAGTTCTGCTTTCCCCACCTGGTTTACAAGGCCTTGCACACACTCTGCACCTCGCCTTTCCATGCAGCTCTTCCAGGCTCTGGTTTTGCCCTTAGGACGGTCTTGTATTTTCCTGGCTGCACCAGGCCTGTACAGGTGTGTGCATGTGCGTGTGTGCAAATTACTCTTTCTCTCCTCAACCACTTTGCCCTGCTAACTCTCCTTTCTTCATCACTCTCCACGTCTCGCCTTCCCCTGAATGTCTTCCCCAGGGCTAAGTTGGGAGCTCCTCTTTCCTGCTGCTTCTGCTTGTACTTGCGGTATTTAGCTTACAACCAGTGTGCACCCCATGCTTTCATCGTGTGCAGTTCAGTCTCCCTGGCTGCACTGCAAGCTGGGAGAGGACCACGGCCGTGGCTCTTACTCTTTGCTGCACCTGTAGCTCCTAGCCCAGCACCCAGCTCATGGTCTCTCCCAAGGGAGTGAATATGTGGGAGGCAACAGAGAAGACAGGTATAAACCGCTGAAGCTAGTTATACTTTAGGTCAAAAAGCGAGAGAGAGAGGGAGGGAGAGAGGGGGAGAGAGAGAGAAAAAGGATGGGGAAGGAGGGAAGGAGAAAATCTTCCATCTGCTGTTCACTCCCCAGTTGGCTGCAACAGCAGGAGTTATGCCAATCTGAAACCAGGAGCCAAGAGCTTCCTCCAGGTCTCCCACGTGGGTGCAAGGGCCCAAGGACTTGGGCCATCTTCTACTGCTTTCTCAGGCCATAGCAGAGAGCTGGATGGGAAGTGGAGCAGCCAGGAATCACACTGGCATCCCTATGAGATGGCGGCACTGCAGATGGTGGCTTTACCTGCTACGCCACAGTGTTTTTTGAGTCAGCAGCCCAGCATGGCGGAAAAGATATGCCATTTCTAGTCAAGAAATGTGGCTGCAGATGCTGGCTCCAAAACTCAGTAATCACGCAGCCTAGGCAGCTGTTGTACCCCTTGCTTCTTCATCTCTAAGGAGGAAGGTGGTGATGCTGCTTGCCGGGTTGTTATGGTATCAGAGGTCAAAGCAGCTATGAGAACACAGTACATACTGGAGAGTGTGCTCTGTGGATGTGAAGAGCATGGCTGTGTGTGCACATGTGTGTAGGTTCCTTTCAGCAGTTTAAATTGTGTATCTGTGTCCTTTAACAATACTCAAGACTGGAGGAATGCCCGGGGAGGAGGTGTTTTCTGAGAAGTGGGTGAGTGGGTAGTGGAGGTGTCCAGGCAACGTCCACAAGTTGGTGCATAGACCCCAAGAAGTAGCCTCACGCTGCAGAGAAAAAGGTGTGGAAATCTGTGGAAACATCAGCAATCCCACCTGTTTGGTCCGTGCATTACTTGCAGCTGTGCAGGCCTGGTTGGCCCCTGAGGACTCTGCCCTGCCACGGGCATCTTCAAATGTGTCTCTGGTCTGACCTAAGTGGAATCCTTGCCCTCTTGTACCAGCGCGCAGGATGCTGAGCCAATAGAAGAACCACACGCTTCAGTGTGCTCGCTCTAAGTAGGGGTGTTTGGCTATGGTTTGTCCTTGCCAGAAGGCACGCTGAAGTTTGATTCCCAAAGTAATGGTGTTGAGAGGTGTGTGTGGGGGGGAGCTTTAATAGATAATAAGGCCAAGGGGGCTCCGCCCTCACGAATGGATTAATGTCTCTGTATCCAGGTTGGGTCACTGGGGAGGAGGTTGGGACTCATGGGACTGGATTAGTTACCAAGAGAATAGGTTCTTCTAACAAAGCAAGGCTATGCTTTGTGTTTTGCTTCTTCTGTAAGTACCCACTTGCCATCCACCTATGCACTCCCGCCACGTGATGCCATCTCCAGTGAGGCCCTCATCAGAAGCCAAGCAGTGCCATGTTCTTGGACCTCCGGCAACTCTGAGCCAAATAAACCTCAGGTTATTTTGTTATAGCAGCGTAAGATGGACGAGGCCAGTTACTTGCTGACAGTAGATGTCTGGACTGGAATTGCTTCCACAACGTTAGCCACATTGCTCTGCTGGAGACGGTTTTGGCAAATGCAAAGGCCTGAGTTGCTATAATGGGCAGGATCCTCCTCTACACCCATGCTTCCTCTCTGGCCTCTCTCTTAAGCTATATGCCTGGTGTAGACAAATCACACCTTTACACTTGAAACCCGAGTCCTTTTCAGATACCACAAAGTACGATGTTAACAATGGAAAGCAGATAAGAGATGGCTTTCAAACCTTGCAGCTGCATTTCAGAAATAGTTACAGATAGAGATGTAAGCTATTAGGGACTTTTCCCAAAAGTGCACGCGTGGAAAGGAAAATCTGTCTCAGTATGGATGAAAGAAAAACAAGAAAGGGGGTTTTGCAAGGGCACAGATAATTGGTATGATAATGGGCAGAATGAATTCTGGACATGTGCAAACCTTTCACACTTATAAGCTACCAAATTTATCATTATATCTTCATTTATTGTTATTAATAATAATTTGTGCACATTACTTTGCACCAGGGACCATGCTCTTCACTTAAACAAATAGTATCTCACCTTATCCTTATCAAGAGAGTAATTGTTCTATCTGAGAGCAGGGAATAAAGTCTTAGTGGATAGGTAATTGGACCCAAATTGCAAGACTAGCAGAGACATCATCAGGATTTTCCAGGTTTGATAAAACCGGAAGTCTGAATTTCTAAAACTACACAATACTGCTGCTGGTTGTGGGCTTCCTTTTCTTAGCATCCTGTTCACTTTGCCATACACTTATTTTCAGTTGAGGAGGAACACTAGGGACATGAAGACCCCAAGAAAACAATGGAATTCCCCTGAGAAGGGATGGTGAGGCCCCTGGCTGGCTCTCTGGCTGCCAGGCTGTTAGGCACTGCCCACCACCTTCAGCACGAACAACATCTGTGCTTTTGCCTTAATGAAAAGAGACACAGTGTTCAGGACACTCAGGATAGCACTCAGGTATTCCTCCTTCACTTGGGCATCGGCCAACAGACTGCAGCTGCTCTTCAGTCTATCCGCATGCTAGCTGGAATTCTAAACTGGGGACCATAGTCCTTCCTCAGGATTCTGAGGGCATTGCCTTGTAGGGTTAAGTGTTGCTGCTGAGGAGTACAATGTCATTCTAAGCCCCGATTCTTTGTATGTGAGTTATTTTCTTGGAAGTTTTGAGGGACTTCTCTTGGTTCCCCACACTCTGAAATTGCATGATTAAGGGACTCGATGTAGGTGTGTTTTGCACTGGGTTCTTGGTGGCTCCCTCAATCAGGGTACATGTGTCCTTTTATTTTCCTTGAAAGTCAGAGTTACACACAGAGAGAAGGAGAGGCAGAGAGAGAGGTCTTCCATCTGATGGTTCCCTCCCCAGATGGCCACAATGGCTGGAGCTGTGCCGATCCAAAGCTAGGAGCCAGGAACTTCTTCTGGGTCTCCCATGTGGGTGCAGGGGCCCAAGGACTTTGGGCATCCTCTACTGCTATCCCAGGCCAAACCAGAGAGCTGGATCCAAAGAGGATCAGCCGGGACTTGAACCGGTGCCCACATGAGATGCCAGAGCTTCAGGCCAGGGCGTTAACCTACTGCGCCACAGCACTGGCCCCTAACAGACATATAATCTACATACCATAAAATTCACCCGCTTATACAATTAAATGCTTTGTGTGTGCAGTCATACATCAGTGAATAACAATGATACGTTCTGAGAAATGCGTCATTAGGCAATCTTGCTGTCGTGCAAACATCACGGAGTGTGCTCTCACAGACTAAGATGGCTGTTGTATTTGTTGACAAACCGTTGCTATGCAACACGTAACAGAGTTGAGGAACCCCAGCTGTAATCTAATTTCCAGACATCTCCCATCACCCCCAAAACAAATCTTGGGCCCAGTTGCAATCATTCCCTCCTCTCCTCCACATGTCCTAAGAACTGCCAATCTGCTTTGGGTGACATTCTTTAGAATTATCACTTTCATCATCCTCCCTCTGTTTTCTTTGCTCTCTCTTTCTGGAATGGCTTATTCAAGGACTGACTGATGTGTTAATTTTCGTATCTTTTCTCTCCCGGCTTCATCCCTCTTGCTTTGTTCTGCTTTACAGGAGGTTTTCTTGACTTCCGAACCTTACTGAGAAATCTTATTTCCGTCACAATATTTCTGACTTCTTTTGGTTACGTCCTGTTCCTTCTTCATAGGTAGAATATCTTCTTGCATCTCTCAGAAGACACAGCTTTCTGGATGTTTTCTTCTGCTCCTCACATGTCTGGTTCCTTTTGAGTTCTTCCTCTCTTCTCTCTCTGGTGGTCTCTGGCTTTCATAGTATCACTTCCTCAACTGCCTGCTGATGTTTTTAAAAAAAGATTTTATTTTTTATTTATTTCAAAGGCAGAGAGAGAGAAGGCAAGACAGAGACAGACAGAAAGAGATCTTCTCTCCGCTAGTTCACTCCCTAGATGGCCGAAAAGGCCAGGGCTGGGTCAGATTGACTTGGCTCTCTGATACGGGATGCCAGTTTCACGGGCAGTGGTTTAACCTGCTGCACCACAACGTTGGCCCCACATGGCATGTCAGACTGTGTGAGGGATTCAAAACTATGTCTGCAGGCAGTGTCATGGCATAGCACGGGCATCTCATATGGGCACGTTAGTGTCCCAACCACTCCACTTCCAATCCAGCTCCCTGCTAATGCACCTGGGAAAAGCATCAGAAGATGGCCCAAGTCCTTGGAGACCTGGAAGAGACTTCTGTCTCCTGGTTTTGGCCTAGTTCAGCCCTGGCCATCTGGGGAGTGAACCAGCAGATGGAATCTCTCTCTCTGGAACTTTGACTTTCAAATAAATAAAAACATCTTTATCAAGCAAAACTATGCATGTAGCAGTGGCTCGTGGACAGGTGATGCTCCCCATGAGGAGCTGTTCTCAACCCTGGCTGTCTGCATTACCAGGCAGCTTTTAAACCAACATACATGCAGGAGCCCCAGCCCTGGAGCATCTGATTTAATTAGCTGGAACTCTGTCATGCATGTTTTAATTGGTTTTTTTAATGTTTATTTTATATATGTGAAAGGAAACAGAAGAGAGAAATCGCCTATCTTCTGATTCACTCTCCAAATGCCTGCAGTGGCCAGGACTGGGCCAGGCAAGTCAGGATTCTGGCAGCCAATCCAGGTCTCCCACATGGGTCACAAGGAACCAACTACATGAGCCATCATCAGCTTCCTTCAGGGTGTGAACTAGCAGGAGCGGAGCCGGGACTTGAAGGGAGGCCCTCTGGTACAGGATGCAGGTATTGCAAGCAGCATTTTGACCTCTGTGCCAACTGCCCACCCTCATTCTTATTTTAAAAGTTCCTCAGATGATTCTGTTGTCCAGAGCTGGGGAACTGAGGCGAGATGGGGGTGGGGGTGGTAGCTGTATATCATCAAATACCAACACAAAGGATGTGTGTGTGTGTGTGTTTTAAAGATATATTTATTTTTTTCAAAGTCAGAGTTAGAGAGAGGAGGCACAGAGAGGAAAAAAATCTTTCATCTACTGGTTCACTCCCCAAACGGCCCTACTGGTCAGGGCTGGGCCAGGCTGAAGACAAGAGCCTGGAGCTTCCTCCAGGTCTCTCATGTGGGTGCAGGGGCCCAAGGACTTGGGCCATCTTCTGCTACTTTCCCAGGTGCAATAGCAGGGAGCTGGATTGGAAATGGAGCAGCCAGAACTTGAACCAGCGCCCATCTGGGATGCTGGCACTGCAGTTGGTGGCTTAATCCACTGCGCCATGATGCCAACCCCTAGGATGTGCTTTTCCCTTTGGGTTTGTGAGATTCCTTGGGAGAGACTCTCTCATTCTCTCACTTTAGGGGAAGGTGTCTGGCTGCTAAGGTTCGAGGACCCTATTGGGAGAAGAGGCTTGGGTCTCTCTAGCCAGCAGGTAGGTGGATTTAGAGGTGTTCCTGTAATTCCATTCTCTGTATAAAGCTTGCACCCTTTTTAAAATTAAAAAAAAATTTTTTTTAAATTTTCTGCCTTGGGTGCCCATGTCGAGGGACAGAGTTGGGGATCTCAAGTCTTGCAGTTTGTCAGCAGCGGCAGCAGTGCCTGGAAATTCGGTAGAAATGCAAATGCTCAGAAACCCCTTGGATTTGTTCCACTGGAGAGACAGTGGAGGCGGGGCCCAGTCACCTGTGTCAGAGGCTCAATCACACTTAACTCCTCCCCTGGTCCTCTGTAGGGCACCGGGGAGAACAGCGCCCCCTTCTCCCCATCCAAGTGAGGGCTGGGATGTGAGGAGTGCAGCGTTTCTTATGCAACACCTGGACAGTCCTCCAGTTTGCAGCACCACCTGCACACGCACTTTTAGAAGTCCCTGGGCCCCTGTTCCTCAGTCTGAGATTTTACATCAGACAGCGCTGGTGTGAGATCTCTCTGTGATGCACGTCCAGGCTCTCACTTCTCTGGCCTCCGCATACAATTTCAGCTCGTGCATCTCCTTCCAGTTCCGAGATTTTATTGCTCTCTTCTCCTTGGCTGTGCTCTTTTCCCTGGCAGCGCGTGTCCATTTCAGTCCCCTCGCTGCCATTGTAAGGGAAGCTGCAGGCGGGTGTTTACTCCCCCAGGTTTCATTGAAGTCTCAGGAAATAGAGGAAGTGAATGACAAGCACGGCAGACTAAAATGCAAACACGAAAGTATTTATTTTCTGCATAGAACAAAGGAAGAAAGAAGACAGAACAGAACCTGGTATGTGAGTCTACACATCTGTGTATGCATGGCGTGTATTTTAATACACAGAAAGGAAGGAAATATTCCCAGCTCTTGGCAGTGTTCACCGTGGACCTTGGGGAGGTAGGAGCTAGGGGACTATTATTTTTTAATTTATTTACCTCTGAATTATTTGAATTCTAATAAAGAGCAAGTATTAGATGTGGAATTTAAAATATTAAAAATACCTATGCTTTACACAAACTGGTATTTTAAAGTTCACATAGTAACCTGCAAGAGTTCGTTCAGGGGTTGGAAGGCCTGGGGTTTCAGGAAAGAACTACTCCTAACTGTCCACTGTTGTCTTGGACTCAAGCTGGACCTACACAAACACTGCACATCTGGACTTTAGCCTGTTTTCTTCCTGATGTTTGGCACAGTCTAAGTGAGGGTCTGTAGGCCTGCCTGCCTACTGGACTTTTTCCTCCAAGTATGGACCATCAGCTGCAGCAGCACAGAAAAACACATGACCCCAGCCTCAGGCTGGTTAAGTCCCCGGGTGACTCTAAAGTACAGGCAGGGTGGATACTCATTTATGTAGATATGATTTCAATCATGCTTTAAGAAAATCAGTTAGGGGCCAGCATGTGGCCCAGCGGGTTAAGCTGCTGTTGTGGCAGCAGCATCCCATACGGGCATGGTAGTTCAAGTCTCACTGCTTGGCTTCTGATCTAGCTTCTTGCTAACGTGCCTGGGAAAGCAGTGGAAGATGGCCCAATTGCTTGGGCCCCTGCCATCCACATGGGATGGGCTCCTGGCTCCACCCTGGCCCAGCCCTAGCTGTTGCAGCCATTTGAGGAATAAACCAATGGTTGGAAAATTATCTCTCCCTCTCTTCCTCCCTCTCTCTAACTCTACCTTTCAAATAAATAAATACTTTAAAAAGAAATCAGTTAAACCAGTGCTGTGGTGTCACTTAGATCTTACCAACAGGTTACTTGACTAGATTTTAAAGATTCTTCAACTTTCTGGCATCACTCAGAACAATGCCATGCAAGTTTTCAGTCTGAGTCTTAAAATACAGCATAGTTCTGTCTTTGGTAGAATCACAGTGATCAATTGAGCAGTCTATCTCTAGCATTTCCAAGCTGAATGTTCCCTCACGGGCTTTAGAGATCATGCAAGTCATCATTTTATAGATAAGGAAATGTCACCCAGAGGGCTTCTTCCACAGATTTACTGTACTGGGAGAGGGGGGATAGGGAGGGAGGAGAGAGAGGGAGAGACATAAAGAGATGGAGGAGGGGGGAATATGTGTGCACGTGACAGAGACAGCGAGAAGCAGGAGGAAGGTGAAGAGGGAGGGAAGGAGGGAGAGGGAGAGCTGGAAAAAGCTTGTATTAGGTTTACAGGTTTATGTAACCGTTTATTCTATATTGTATCAGGAAGGTTCTTCAAGGATCAGTTCTACTTAACCTTGAAAAAAAAAAATCAGTCAAGGTCCAAGTGAATTGTTGGGACTTGCTCATCTGTTTGTCCTTGGATTTGTACTAACTCAGCTTAAGTCCTGGCCTTGGTCTCTTGTAGAAGGTGAAGAAAATTTTTCAAAAAATTTCTGAATTTTAGCCCTGTGTGCTTCTCTAAGAGATGATGTTTTTTTCCTTTGCAGTTTTATTTTGCTTTGGAAAGAAATCCCCTTGGCTTAACCTGGGCTGTCCCAGCACAAATGGTAGGCCTTCTACTACCACTTCTGTGTCGGAGAGCCGTGAAAGGCTTGCCGAATTTGTTTCCCTTATTGAGGCCAAGGCGAGTAATAAGACAAGGTGGTTCAGAGCTGAAAATGGGTATTTCATGTCATAAGCCAGGACTTAAGTTCAGGAGACAGGGAATCAATGAGTATCTACTGGACAAAAATTTGTTACTGTGTTTTCCTCTACTCAAAATCACATTACATTTCCATGCTAGGCCATTACAAATGTCATCTCAGTGTATACATATTCTCAAATGTATAATCCATGCCTAGTTTTTTTATAATATGTATTTTCCATGAGTGTTTTGAAGTCCCTTCATATGTACAATTTCAAAATATTTTGCACCAAAAAATAAACATCTCTTAATTCCACGTTCCACAAACTTTTTGAAGTACCCTCATGCAGTTACATGACAGGCTAACTTTATTCTTATTTACATATTACCATATGTATAAGTCTGATGTCATAAACATGAGCTCACACATCCAATCATTTCTTCATATTGTGCCGCATGGACACATGTGTAACTGTTAGCTCCCGTCATTCTGGGTGCTTACTGCTGATATAACTGGCTTTAAAAACCCTAGATTTATCAATATCAATATACACTATCAACCTTACTTTTTAAGTGTGCAATTCAATTACTTTTAGTTCATTTACAGAGCTGGGTAGCCATCATCATGATCCAGTTTTGGAACGTTTTTATCATCCCCAAAAGACTATTCTTGTCCATTTGTGGTCAATTGCTATTCCCATGCCTAGCCCCAGGCAACGACAAATGTACTTTCTGTCTCTGTAAATTTGCCTATCCTGGACATTTCTTACAGATGGAATCAAATATTACGTAGACTTCTTTTACTTACCATGTTCTGGGAGTTCATCCATGATGTGGCATGTGTCAGTGGTTCATTCCTTCTTATGGCAGAGCAGTATTCCATCAAATCCGTAACACTGCATTCTGTCTATCCACTCACCAGTTGGTGAATATTTGCCTTGTTTCCACTTTTGGGGTATTTATGAATAATGCTTCTATGATCATCAGCGTGCATCAGTGCTTTCATTCCTCTTGGGTAGATACCCAGGAATAGGACCTTGACTCCTACTGCAAGTGGGTGTCTAACTTTGCAAGAAGCCACCAGTTTTTCACAGAGGCTATACAGCTTTGTGTTCTTATAAGCAACGTGTGAGAGTTCCAGTTATTCTCATCCTCATCAGCGCTCGGTACTTTATATTTAGCCATTCTAATTGGTGTATGGTGGTTCTGACTGCATTTCCCCAGTGATTAATAAGGTTGAGCATCTTTTCATGTTCTTGCTAGCCATTTGCATATCTTTGGTGATCACTGACTTTTTTCTTCTTATTCAAGCTTTATTGATATATAATTGATATAAAATTAACTTCACATATTTAAAATGTACAAGTTGGTAAGTTTTTATATATGTTTAACCCATGAAACCATCACCATAATCAAAATAGTGAATATAATCATCATTCCCGAAGATAATTCCATTTATAATTCCCCCAGTCTCTTCTGTCCTCCATTCTTTCTTGCTGACTTGCTTCCTGTCACTATAGATTAATTTTGAGTTTTATATAAATGGAATCTCCAGTGTAACTCTTGTTTTTCTGGATCCTTTCCAGCATCATAATTATTCTGAGTTTCAGCCATGTTGTTGCAAATATTGATAGCTCACTCCATTTTATTGCAGATTATTTACTGTAATGTATTTATCCATAAACTTATTGGTGCTATTTTATTTTTTCCCACTTTTTTACTATTACAAATAAAGTTGCATATGGATACATGTATGCATCTTTGTGTGAAAATAACTTTCATTTCCCTTTGGCAAATACCTGGAGTGCAATGGCAAGATCTCAGGCACACATTTAGCTTTTCCAAAAAATGCCATGCTGCTTTCTACAGTGGTTTTAGCATTTTACAATTTTACAACAGCGTATCAGAGCTTGCGCTGCTACACATCCTTGCTAACACTTGTGGTCAATCGTTTATTTCTGGGTGTGTAGTGGTATTTCATGGTTTAAATTCACATTTCCTCAATTACTAGTGATGCTGTACATCTTTTTTTTTTTTTTTGACAGGCAGAGTTAGACAGTGAGAGAGAGAGACAGAGAGAAAGGTCTTCCCTCCGTTGGTTCACCCCCCCCAAATGGCCACTACGCTGGAGCTGCGCCGATCCGAAGCCAGGAGCCAGGTGCTTCCTTCTGGTCTCCCATGTGGGTCCAGGGCCCAAGCTCTTGGGCCGACCTCCACTGCCTTCCCGGGCCACAGCAGAGAGCTGGACTGGAAGAGGAGTAACTGGGACAGAACCCAGGGTGCCAGCACCGCAGGTGGAGGATTAGCCTAGTGATCGGCAGCGCTGGCTGATGCTATACATCTTTTCATGTGTTTATTAGCTATTTGTATATTTCGCAAATCATCTGTCTAAATCTTTTATCATTTATTAATTGGGTTGTTTTCTTATGATTGAGTCTTGAGAGTTCTTTATATATTCTAGATAGAAGTTATGGGTCAGATCTGTAATTTAAAAATATTTTCTCCAAGTCTGTAGCTTACTTGTTATTTTTATTCTCTTAACAATGTCTTTCAATGAGCAACATTTTTCAACTTTTTTAGAATTTTTGGAGAAATCTAATGTATACTCTTTAAAAAACAAGTAGTGTTTACGATGCCCTATCTAAAAATTCCTTGCCAGGGCCAGCGATGTGGCATAGCTGGTTAAGCTGCGAAACCAGCATCCTATAAGGGCACCAATTAAAGTCCCAGCTGTTCTACTTCAGATCCAGCTCCCTGCTAATGTGCCTGGGAAAGCAGTGGAAGACAGCTCAAGTCCTTGGGCCCCTGTACCCACGTGAGAGACCTGGAGGAAGATCCTGGCTCCTGGCTTCAGCCTGGCTCAGTCCTGGCTGTTGCAGTCATTTGGGGAGTGAATCAGCGGATGGAGGACCTCTCTCTCCTTTCTCTCTTTCTCTCTGTCTCTGTCTCTGTAACTATCCCTTTCAAAATAAATAAAATAAATATCTTAAAAAAATAAAAAAGATGGGGCCGATGCTGTGGCATAGCAGGTAAAGTCGTTGCATACAGTGCTGGCATCCCATATGGGTGCCAGCTTGAGTCCTAGCTGCCCTACTTCCGATCCAGTTCTCTGCTATGGCCTGGGAAAGCAGTAGAAGAAAGTCTTTGGCCCCTGCACCTGCGTGGGCAACCCGGAAGAAGCTCCTGGCTCCTGGCTTCAGGTAGGCGTAGCTCCAGCCATTGCGGCCATCTGGAGAGTGAACCAGCAGATAGAAGACCTCTCTCTCTCTCTCTCTGCCTCTCTGTAACTCTGCCTTTCAAATAAATAATCTTTAACAAAGAATAAAAATAAAAAAGAAGTCCTTGCCTAAACTAACATCACAAAGATTTGCTATTATGTTTTTTCCTAGAAGTTTTATAGTTTCAGGCTTTATATCTAGATCCTAGGACCAATTTCAAAATATTTATTTAACCTGATGTGAGGCATGCATCAATTATTTTTTTTTAATTTTGGCATAGATATAAAAATTTTGTTAAAGGTGATCCTTTCTCCCCTGAACTTTGCACCCTTGCAAAAATCAATTGATGACATTTCTGGATATATTTCCGGATTCTCTTCTGTTCCATTGATCTATTTGCTTCTCATTACTCCAACACCACATTATCCTCACTGCTACAGATTTAAAAAGAAGAGCTGAAATCAGATTACACTAAGTTTAAGTCCTTGAACTTTGTTCTTCTTTTTCAAGTGTTCTGGCTGTCCTAGGTCCTTTGGATCTCAATTCGAATGCTGTAAGTGGCCTGTCTATTTTTATAAAATAGTTCATCGAGGTTTTGATTAGAATTACACAGACTCTATTGCTCAGTTTGGGAAGAACTGACATCTTAACTATGCTGACTCATGCAACCCATTTTTTTTTTTAAAAAAAGATTTATTTATTATTTGAAAGGCAGAGAGAGAGAGTGAGGGAGGGTGAGGGACAGAGGGAGAGAGTGAGTGAGAGAGAGAGAGAATGAATATCTTCCATCTGCTGGTTCACTCCCCAAATGGCCACAACTACTGGGGCTTGGCCAGACTGATGCCAAAGCCAGGAACTCCATCCAGATCTTTCACATGGGTGCAGGATCCCAAGTACTTGGGCCAGCCTCTGCTGCTTTCCCTGGCACATTAGCAGGGAACTGGTTCAGAAGTAGAACAGCAGGGACTTGAACCAGTGCACAGATGGCATACTACCATTACAGGGGCAGCTTAACAAACTGTGCACAATGCTGACCCCCATGACATATTTCTTTATTTATTCAGGTCCTCTTTATTTTTCCTCAGAAATAGTCTTATTTTCCACTGTACTAGCACATTTTTTCCATATATATATTTCTAAGCATTTCATATTTTGGATGGCATGATACATTTTAAAAATTCAATTTCTTCTTTCTACTGGTATACAGAAATACAATTGATTTGTGAATATTGATCTTCAATCCTGAAAACTTCTTAACTCACTTCCCAATTTTGATAGCTTTTTTGTAGATTCAATAGGATTTTTTTTCCATAAATAATCAGGTGGCCCACATAGTTATAATTTCTGATGTTCATTATTCTTTCATATAGATCTATATTTCCATCTGGTATAGTTTTTCTCATGCCTGGAGATTCCCTTTAATATTTAATATTTACTGTGGATCGGCTGGTGATATGGTCTCTGGCTTTTATATGAATGAAGAAGTCTTCATTTTGCTTTAATTTTTTCACTGGCTGACAGAATTCCAGATGGCTAGATTTCTTTTAGTAATTTATAGATCTTTCTCCTTTTCCTCTGACTTACATTGTTTCTAACTGAAAGTCAACCATCATTCTTACTGCTATTCCTGTACACAGCATATCTCCTTTTTTTCTGTCTGCTTCCAATATTTTTCAGTTTCTCACTACTTAAAAAAAATTTTTAATTAGTTAATTTATTTGAAAGGTAGAAGCTGGGGGAGGGGAGATCTTTCAATGGTTCACTCCTCAAATGACCAGAACAGTGAGGCCTAGGCTAGGCTGAAGACAGGAGCTTCCTATTTGTACCATCTTCCACTGTCTTCCTGGGAATATTAGCAGGAAGTGAGATTGGAAACGTAGTGGCTGGGACTTGAACTGGAAATCTGATTTGAGATGCCACTGTCACAAGCAATAGCTTCACCCACCATGCCACAATTCCAGGCCCACTACTTCTAAGAAATTTGACTATGATGTGTCTTTCTTCATGTTTATTGTACTTGGGAGTCATTGAGCTTCTTAGATCTATGAGTTTATAGTTTTCATTAGTTTTGGGAAATTTTAGGCCATTATTTCCTCAAGCATTTTTTTTTTCTGTTCCCCTTTCTCCTTTCTTTTGAGGATTCCACTGATCACTGGTTTATTTCAGATTACTCAAAATATATGCAACTATAGCCCATAGGATATGACAAGAAAGTAACACAATTGATCTCTGAGTTAGTTCAGAAGAGCAAGGAGGAAGAAATAATCAATGTAAGATAGGAAACTTGCTAGATGAAAAAAAGAGAAGTTCCCAAACTATACCAAAGTTAACAATATGACTTCAGGCCAATCACTTTATCTTTCTGGATCTCAATTTCCTCAACTGTGACATCTGGGAATTGTTCCCAATGACATACAATGTTTTCTTCAAAAAACTCTAGTGGTTCAAGGGTGAAATTTGGTGGGAGGAAAGGGAAATAAAAGCTTGCAATCTCATATCCTCACACTGACATCCATCCATCTTTTTCTTTCTTAGCATGAACTACTTTGACAATCTGAGTTCAACAGAGTTAGGGAACTAGGTTATTTAGACCAATTTTTTCACTGAAAAACCACTAAAAGCTAGGTCTTAAAAATTCCTTAAAAACATAGAGGAACCTGATAAGATAGTAAGAAACAAGGAAATCAGGAATTTAGAGAATATGTAAGCCACACTAGTCCATTCAAGGGAACTGATTTATTATTAGCATAAATTCCTAAAGATGGGGGTGTTCCAGTGACTGCAAATTTCATGACATAATTTTTCTCCATTCAATGGATGGGATAATGGCTTCATAACAAGATTAATTTATATAATGAATTTCTTATTTAATAATAATTATGTTCAAAGGTTAGGATATTTTGTCTGGAATAAAAATTGTCATGATACAACAGGGCTCACGCTGAGCTTTCAGATCATTAAAACACTTGACATGAGCTCCAAGATCTTATTTCACAGTGAGAAATTTCAGCCATATTCCTTAGTCTTTCCATAGCTACTAGAAAAGAAGTGGTTATTTCCCTGGGCAAGCTGTCCCCCTTCATTCTGCCACTTATGTTCCTGGTTGCTTTTCATTTCTTCCAACAGTAGGGTATGTTGTGAAATTGAGTTTCAATATCATTCTTTTCCAATCTGTCAACTCAGATACTAATCTCAGAATAGGTCAACGTGCTAGCTTTTGACAAAGCCATTTCTGTTTTAGATATGTCAGAATAGTCTTCTGAAGGCATATGCTTATGGTGATTGATGATGACTCAACAAAACTTCAGTGAGGTTCCTTTTAATTTGGGCTAAGAGGACAAACGGGCCCTGTGTATCTCCCAGGGATCAGTATCAGCCCACAAGAGTGGGAGGATTATAGAAATAACTCCTGCTCAACCAAGATTATCCCAAAGATTCTCCATTATGTTTGAAGCCAACATAAGAGTGCTAGAATTATGAAAACGAAGACATACACAATGCTGGAAGCAAATGAATGCTCTCTTTTCTTGGTATTGCCAAATTTCTATTTGTAGTGTTCATGTGTATGTATACATCTGTGTGGCATAGACGGTGGCTGAGGTTCTATACACAATGCAAATTACAATGATATATAGAGAATAGCTGAGGCTTAGGCCAATAAAAAAGTCTTCTTAGTGCTATTTTCTGATTTTGGCTTCTTCTCCTCGGAACCCTTTTTAGGCTCTCATTCACTGAGGCAATGTCATTCCTCAGCCTCTAATTCGCCAAGAGGTAGTCAAAATTGGGAAGGCTTGCATTTGCATTTCTCTTGTTTTTCCTGGACACAGATATTTCCAGTATATAATTAAAATTACAATATAGTAGGCTTGCCTTCAACTTCAAAAGCATATTGGAGGGGCTGGTGCTGTGGCACAGCAGGTTAACACACTGGCCTAAAGTGCCAGCATCCCATATGGGTGACAGTTAGAGTCCCGGCTGCTCCACTTCCTATCCAGCTCTCTGCTGTGGCCTGGGAAAGCAGTAGAAGATGGCCCAAGTCCTTGGGCCCCTGCACTCGCATGGGAGACCCGGCAGAAGCTCCTGGCTCCTGGCTTCGGATCGGCATACTCTTGCCGTTGCAGCCAACTGGGGAGTGAACCATCAGATGGAAGACCTCTCTCTCTCTTTGTAACTCTGACTTTCCAATAAATAAATAAATATTTTTTAAAAAAGCATATTAGACCACCAATCAAAATCACTACATCACCAACTAATGAGACTATTTTGTGAAGTGTATGATCCCTGTACACAACACACCTTTTACAAATATTGAGCACTTAGACGGTGCCAGGCACTATTCTAGTATAGGAGACACAGAAGTAAACAATAACAAAGTCTTGGGGTGGGCATTGTGGTGTCGCAGGTAGAGCTGCGGCTTGCAACGCCAGCATCCCATACATATGCCAGTTTGTGTCCTGGTTGCTCTACCTTCTGATCCAGCACCCTGCTAATGGCCTGGGAAAAAACAGTGGAAGATGGCCCAAGTGCTTGGGCCCCTGCTAACCTCATGGGGGACCTGGAAGAAGCTCCTGGCTCCTGGCTTCGGCCTGGCCCAGCACTGGCTGTTGCAACCATCTTGGGAGTGAAACAGTAGATGGGCGATCTCTCTCTCACTCTAACTCTCAAATAAATAAATATTAAAAAAAAAAAAAACAGTGTTTATCCTTTATCATTACTAGTTAATGTTTCCCAGTTTACTCTATCAGTATAATCTTCACCAAGATTCGAGGCATCATGAATTACACTTGATGCGGCAATTTGAGGAGTGATGTAGTTTTTAATTGCAAAGGAATTGGAAATCTCTCTACCTCACTACACATTCTTGTCATAGCCCCCAGCAAATGCAAACAGTCTTTGTACTTTCTGGCTTAGGTGGTTTTCAAATCCGGATTCATTTATTTGTTTAAAAACAAAGATCAAACAGCAAAACATCAGCTGCAGTTTTGAGTAGCATACTTAATGCATATCTGTTTTGTTATGAGACTGGAAACTCAGAGAATGCTTTTTAGTGCCAAAATGGCAAAGGAAATTATGAAATACAATAACAAGAATGAAATCTAAGCTTGACCTAAAATACCACACATTGATTCAGAATCTTTTTGCCTTCACATGCCATGAGAATTTTTTTTCTTTTTTGGCATTAAATTGACCTTATCTGTCAAACCCAAAGATTCAAGGCTGCAATACAGCATTATGCTTTTGTTCTCATAACCCTTTTACTACCTTATGTAGTTTGCAGAAAGCCCACTCAAAAACAATCATAATACAGTAGCCCTTTCCACAAAAAAATATTTTCCTTCACTTGAAGAGTTTCTAAATATTTCATAATAAACTAGGATTCATTAGAGTGGAGCAGTAAAATAAAAGATTGCTTAACTGAGCCTACTTGAAGAGGAAGAGACTCTTATTTGGAAAATTGATTTATTTAGGGCACTTAAATTTAAGTTAAATGGCTTCTACCCCCCTCAACCCAGATGGGCTGTTCATTAGCTGAAGTGAATCACAGAGCAAAAGAAGAAAGAGTCTGGATGGAATAAGCTTCTACCTCTGCCACAAAAGCATCAAGACACATGAAGGGTTTAATTCACTTCATGTGGTCTAGGGCTGAGTGGAGATGGCAACGGGACATCTGGAACACAGATGAACATAGTTTCCTGATGGAAACTGGAAATGGCACAATTCTTCTCTGATTAGCCATCTAAACCATGCATTCTCTTTGCACCTTTCATTCAGCTAAGAAGAGGCTATCCCAGCTATCAACATCAGGTGAGATGAAAGAGCCAATAAGAATTTTAGTTCAAAGCTCAAGGCTGCACTGAACCCAATTTGTGGAGAACAAATACGTCTGGAGAACTTGTTACGGCTCTGGCCCTCTAATTTCAATTGCTATTTGGGCTCAGAACTCTGGCACTGCTGGGAGAAAGACCTGTTCTTTTATATTTTCACCTTAACCTCTACCAAGTGGTGTTAGAGAGTCTGCAGGGGAAGAAAAAAAAAAAAAAGCTAACCCTTCCCCCACCATTCCTGTGACACTTCCATCTGGGCATCCAGATGGAAGAATTTCAGAAAATCTGGAATGTGTAGACATTTCAGACACAAATTCCCACTTTTCTTTGCTCAGTTAAAAAACTGAACATTGCTACTACTCACTTTGTTTATGTTCTAAGCAGCTATTCTGGTCACCTGGCCAAAATAATGACCTTGTCCTTCCTTATGGATGATAGGTGAGTGATAGCTACTGGAAATGAGATGGATTCATCTTAAGGTATCCTTGGAAACAGAACTGATTTGGAACAAAGGATGAAAAGTGAGAGATTACTAACTATGCATCTTGCTTTTCTACAATGGCTTCAACCTTCTTTTCTTTTGCCCTTTTTCCAAATACCAAGGGTTTCTGCTCTGTCATGACCTCCATTATCTTTTGCAAAGGATATTTTAATTACCAACTACCTCCTGCCATTCCTACACAGTCACAGAACAGATAATACATTGATCAAAATCTTCATTGTTTCTTTCCTACATTACAATTACACTTGTCTGCAAAGACATCCAACAGATATTTATTCAAAGGAAGTACATCACACTTAGATTTTATCCTTAAGTAGTTCATAGTCTAGTATAAAATATTATTATGATACAGGCTGAAGGTAGTAAGAGAAATAAGGTATGAAAAATAAATTACCATCCCTTATAGTCATTTCAGACTGGGAAAAATCAGGGTGAATATTCTGGAGAAAGTAACATGTATGTGGACATGAAGGATGAGTGAGTTTTGTGAGTCTAGAAATGAGGGAAAGGTCATTCCAGTTGAAAGAAATACCTGAGCCAGCGCCATGGCTCAACAGGCTAATCTTCCGCCTTGTGGTGCTGGCACACCGGGTTCTAGTCCCAGTGGGGCACCGGATTCTGTCCTGGTTGCCCCTCTTCCAGGCCAGATCTCTGCTGTGGCCCAGGAGTGCAGTGGAGGATGGCCCAAGTGCTTGGGCCCTTCACCCCACGGGAGACCAGGAGAAGCACCTGGCTCCTGCCATCAGATCAGTGCGGTGCACCGGCCGCAGTGTGCTGGCCACGGCCCTAACCCTCTGTCTCTCACCCTCTGTCTCTGTCTCTCTCTCTCTCACTGTCCACTCTGCCTGTCAAAAATAAAAATAAAAATAAATTAAAAAAAAGAAATACCTAAGCCTTAAGTCTGGAGGATAGAAAATTTGGGTCATGGGGCCAGCGCTGTGGTGTAGTATGTTGGGCTTCCGTCTGCAGTGCCGGCTTCCTATATGGGCACTGGTTTGCATCCCAGATGCTTCACTTCTGATCCAGCTTTCTGCTGACGGCCTGAGAAAGCAGTGGAAGATGGTCTAGGTATTTGGGCCCCTGAACCCATGTGAGAGACCTGGAGGAAGCTCCTGGCTCCTGACTTCAGTTTGGCTCAGCTCTGGCCTTGCAGCCATATGGCGAGTGAACCAGCAGATAGATGACACCCCCCTCTCTCTCTCTCTCTCTCTCTCTCTCTCTCTGTTGTTCTTCCTCCCAAAGAAATAAATCTTAAAAAAAAGGAAAGAAAAAGGAAATTTGGGTTATGTGTGAAAAACATCAAACACTTTACCTTGATTAAAGACTAGATTAAGGGATGTAGCAGAAAAACAGAGTTGAATAGAAAGGGGCAAATGATGGAGACTAAATAGTTTACAAATTTGCATAGGGAAGTGCTGAAGTTTTCTGAGCAAAGAAATTCAATGCTTTAGTGTTATGCTTCAGGAAAACTGACCCAGCAATAGAATCTAAGATACAATGGAATCGGTCGAGTTGGAAAGTTCAGTTAGGAGGCAGTGGTATGCTTTGGAACAGAAGTAATGATGTGGCAGTGAGAACAGAGTTGACATATCATAAAAGTAGAACTAGGAATTAGAAACTGATTAGAATTTCAATGGACTTGGGGGTGGAGAAGGAGATATGGATGAGTCTGAAGTTTTAAATTTGGATGACTGGGAAAACATTAATGACATCAGAAACAGGGAACACAAGAAGAAAAAAAGGATGAGGAAGAAAAAATGAATTTAGTTGAGGACCCAGTTGAGCTGGAAGTGCTGATAGCATATCCTTGTGGTGTTCAACATACAACTGGCTTGTCATGTTCTGGAGCTCAGATCAGCAATAGAGTCATTAACACAGTTTAAAACTGCTAAGGTAGGGAATATAGGGAAAGAAAGGAGAGAGCTATGGATAGTTCAGCTTTGTACACATGAATTGAGGAGGCAGGAAATGAAGGAGGATCCAGAGAAAAAGAAATTCTCAGAAAATAAGAACACAGTATCACAGAAACCAAGAGTGGAAAGCTTCAATAACAAGCCAACAATGTTGAATGCTTCAATGAGTTCCAGGAGAATGACAGCAAAGAGCCATTGAGTTGATGGAAAATCACTGATTTTTCAAGAAAGCTGTTTTTGAAAAATGAGTCAAGCATTTTAATGGGTTAATGAGTAAGTTAGGGAATGATATACAGAAAAGAACTTTTACCAGGAACCAGAGGGCCTGAACATCAGCTTGGCTTTGCTGTTAAACAGTCATATGACCTTTTAACCTTTCTTAAACTGTTTCCTAGTCTTCAGAATTCTATAAACATCTCCACCTGTGGCAGAGGCCTCTGTCGTTTAAACTTGTTTCTGACATGATTAAAGTTGTGGTAGAGGCCTTTCCAAGACTAGAAGAAGAAACAGGGAGGCACCTTTCCTGGGAATGAAATGTATTTGTTATCTGCTTACCTATCAATGCTTCAACTGTAGTCCCTATCTGCTTATATGTAAACATTGTAAGTTCTGCTTGTTAGAACAGGGCAATGGTGTTAACCCTTGCCAGATGGCTGTTGGCTCAGTATGTGTGTAAAAAAAAAATCTTCAGTAACTACCTTCGCATACACAGTATTTTATCAATCCTGTGGCCACCACATAACATTAAGACTATCCACTAAGATGTTTGCAGGTAACCATCGAGGGAGACAAAGAGGCTAACACTGTATATAAGGGAAAACCCTTCTTTGTGCCATGCTCAGGATTTCGGATAAGAAATTCCACCTGGAGCTTATGCCAGCATAATAAAATACTTCCTGTTAAGAGGCCTTGGTGTCTTGCCTTGGTACATGAATCCTGCTACATGCCAAGCCTCACTTTCAAAGGTTCATAGAAGTTACCTGTGTACCTAAGCCATATGAAGATACTGAGTCACAATCTTTACCAGAAACACAGCAATTTCACAACTTGTATAAAAGTGAGATACTCTCTTAGTATTTCTGAATGTAGAGAAATTGAGACGATATTCTTAGAAGACTTTATTAAAAGCAAATCAAATTGATGAGGTTCCTTCCTCCAACATCCCTCCACTATCCTTTAAATTTTTTTTAAAGATTTATTTATTTGAAAGAGTTACAGAGAGCGGTACAGCCAGAGAGAGAGAGAGAGAGAGAGGTCTTCTGTTCAACTGGTTCACTCCCCAAATGACCACAATGGCCAGAGCTGGGCCGATCCGAAGTCAGGAGCCAGCAGCTTTCTCTGGGTCTCCCACACCGGTGCAGGGGCCTAAGAACATGGGCCATCTTCCACTGCTTTCCCAGGCCATAGCAGAGAGCTGAATCGGAAGAGGAGCAGCTGGGGCTTGAACTGGCACCCATATGGGATGCCTGCACTGCAGGCTGCAGCTTTAACCCACTGTGCCACAGCGCCGGCCCCTATCCTTTATTTTAAAAAACTGAGCTAAAGAGCAGGCTTTTGGTGCAGCAGTTAAGACACTGTGTGGGATGCCCACGTTCCACACTGAAGTGCCAGGGCTGAAGACCTGGCTCCTCTACCAATTCCAGATTTTTGCTAATGTGCACCTGGGACAGAACAGGTGGTGGCTCAAGTACTTCAGTCCATGCTACACATGTAGGATGCCTGGATTAAATTCCAGGCTCCTGGATTCAGCCTGGCCTAGCCCTGGCTATTATGGACATTTGGGGAGTGAACCTGTGGATGGAAGATAGCTGTCTCTCAGCTTTTCAAATAAAAATAAAGTTGGTAATTCAATGTTTAAAAATTATTTTTTAAAAATTAAGATGGTATCCCTGGTTTATATAAAGACCTGTGATATTGTTGAAATCAGAGGATGCCAGCATCCCTATGTTTGTGGAAATCAGTTGACTAATATTAACAACCAATTTCCCCAAATTTTAGCTTCCCAGTCACATGTGATCAGACTTGTCCTTGTACAGGAACACTTCCTGAAACTCAATGTCTCGTATCACATGCTCCCAAAATTAAACCAGAAATATGTTATTCAGTAAGAACCCAGATGCGCTGAAGAACATTTGCTTTATCTGAGGGGCTTATATCTATTGGGATCCCAGAACAATACAAACTCAGAATCACTGAAATGTTAAATATTACAAATCTTTTACTTGGATTCAGGCAATGGTCTGGTGGTATCTACTCTATTCTAAGTGTAGATGTGAGACAGTTCACTTGGAGTCAATATTCTGACTGAAGTCCAATGAGACCACACTTTATCTTAAAAAAACAGAGAATAAGGAATCTTTCTCTTGCTGAGACATCAGTAAGTTTTCTGGAGCTCTTTCCCCTTGTCTTCCCTTCAAGGAGGTTAGCCTGTTCTTTCTCAAGAATTCTTGCCTACTTAATTCTAAAAGATATTGTATAAGATAAAGGAAAACTGGAACTTTGCTTTCAAAAGGACATATAATTCAGCTCTGAATTCAGTGGAGAAAAATGAAGAAAGGGACAATTAACATCTATTGTGTACCTACTATATGCCAAATATGTTCACATACATTATCTCATTCAAGCATGGCAACAATACTGAATAGTAAATTTAGCCTTTATTTTAAAGATAAGAAAACCGGGGCTCAGAGAGATTCATTCTTTCAAGGTCAACTGGCATGTTATAAAACTGGGACTGAAACAAGAGCTGTCTGACTCCAGAGTTCAAGCTCTTTCCACTCTACCATGCAGTTTAGTCAAGCGAAAAATCCACTCTTGAAAGGGTCTTAGTATTTCATACATAAAAGGGTATTTAGTCAGGATCCTCTGGAGCCTCCTGGTTCTGCTGTATCTGCATTGAATCCTACACACACACTCTCTCTCACCACTCTTACTTCCCCTTCCCATTGAAATTCAGCACCGAGGACAGTTCCTGAGTCATAGTTGCAGGAAGCTGTCCTTGGATTCTGTTATTGAGCTCACACCCCCATCCTTGACTTCCCAAGTGGCACGGAGAAAGAGAGGGGGAAATGTAAGAAAGTATAAGATGGGATCCTCTGACACCAATGGTGGAAATTAGCACATTTCCCAGAAGACCAAGATAAAAATGCATGTGAGAAGAGCAAGAGAATCAAACAGATGGGGCAATAAAATGGAGGCGGCATGAGCTCATCAGGATTCCCAGCACATGGTGTAAGTCCATACTGGGCTCTCGGCTGACCTGGGACCAGCAGACATAGTGAATGAGTGGGTGGCTACTATGCTGCAGCATCAGTTACACTAAGAGATTAGGTGGCGCTGATTCACAGCTGCAGATCCGCACGACTTTTCAAGTGGAGGAAAATCTGTGGGCCCTGGTCTCCGCCACTCACAGAACAACTCTCATGGGTAGCATGAGTCATACATGCTGGATCTTTCAGGTGCACAAGCCTTTGCGCTGTGAGTAAACCAAGGATGAGGTTCGTGTTGTTGAGAGCAGGTTCCAAGCACAGTAACAGCACTACCTTGTATAAAGGTTTGCCTGCTACATTACAAAACTACCCTGACTTTCCAAACTCATCCTTGGCCACACGTGGCTCAGAGCATACACAGAAAATAACAAGGTTCTGAAATGTTCATCTCATTGAACACTGATTCCTTCTTTCCCAAACTATCAAGCTCTAGTATAGCCAGAATTGGAAAGTTTAATCCAACCTGCTTATCTTATACACAAGGAAACTGAAGTCTAAAGAGGAGAAATGACTTGCCCAAAGACACTTAGCCAGTGACAGAGTTCATATTAGGCCTTGAACCCCTCATTTCTGAGCTAATAGATTTTCCACTGCACCAAGATAAAATAAAATCCCAAATGGCATATACACTGTTAACTGAGCCCTCTAATTACTCTTGCCTCTGAAGAAAATAACATCTCAAATGCCTGGGTCTTTCCATCTGGGATTTGGCAATTTCACTGATCACTTCTCATACTGGAATATCTTTTAAGAAATTGCAGAATAATTATTTTGGGATATGTGCTATTTTTAAGTCTTCTTGTACACTGCTTTCTTTGTTCATGATGAAATTAGAATTCTCCAAATACACTTGATCTTATTTAATTATTAAAAGAACAAGCCTCTATGTCAAGTAGTTGCAAATATGAATGTATAAGTCTGTGTAAAGAAAGGATATATGGAACAACAGAGGAATAATAATACTCTATTGTCACATCCAGTTAAGATCTAGCTAGATCTACGAGTAAAAGAACATCAGACCTATGGGTGGACAGTCAAAACTCACATCTTCAAATGGATAATTCTGACCACCTCTGGATTCGGAGCCTCACAGCACCACCTTAGATATAATAGAGAGTGCTTTGCAACCTTGTTGCCTTCATTATCACCATTTGGGCTTAGGTGAAATGTTGGAGTTTTCAAGGACCTGTAGCAAGGCTATAGAAAGAATGAATCTATCCAAGGTCATACTTACAAGGTGAAACTGACAGTCCTGGTGATGCAGACCAACAGAGACATCAGCCCATTACTAACCCCCATCGCCCACCTTTTCTACTAATGAACAGTCTTACCTGAATCGTTGCTTCCATTGTCCTCTGCTTAGGATACTGTGTGGAGCAAGTTTCTTGAGTCTATTATCCATGAAGGGATCTTCATGAATAGAACTTTTCTTGTAATTTAGTGCATTGTCCTTGAAAACCCCACAACTATTTACATAACAGAAGCTATTGTTTGAAGTGTAAAACAGGTCAGAATTTGGTTTCTAGAGATTAATCACTGCAGTCTATTTTATATTATCATAATAATTTCATTTATTTTGATACAATTTGTTTTCAGAATCAACCTCAGCTTCTGTGCACAACTGACAAATCCATTTGTTTCTGGTATAATGGATAATGTGATTAATGACCTTGCAACAGTTTTTCTTTAAAAAACAGAGGAAAAAAAATAGAGATTTCCATTTATAATGCACAGTAAAGCAGCTCAGTCTAGCAGTGCAAAAGAGTATCTCTGAACTTGTTTGTAAGCCACAGATAAGCTTTTGAAAAAAAAAAAATTGTGCTCCATCCGTTTGGGGTTTCTGCACATTATCTGTCGTCTCCAAGAATCTGAGGGCCATGGTCTCAAATTTGGACACTGCGGGCCACCCGCGTTCAAGGCTCCACTCCAGTCGGGGATCCTCGTGACGTTCGGGTCTTGAATAAGCTCACTGCTGGCCGGGCCGTCGCTGGACACGCACCCGAGGCTCGGGGTTGGATGGCGGCCCCCTGACTCCAGGCCCCCCGGCCGGCGCCCCTCGCCTGCGCGGGCGCCCCCTGCCGCCCGTCAGCACCCTGCGCTCCGCGGATTCTTCCCGAGCGCCTCCGAGTCGCCTTCCGGAGGCGGCCGTCGTGCGGCTCCTTCCCGCCTCGAGAGTGAGGTGGCCGGGCCTTGACGACGAGGCCCACGCGTGCCGCGGGGGCGGCCGGCCACGGCGGCCAGGGCTCGAGTCCCGCGGGGGGCTCCCTCCGTGGGAAGTGGGGGTGGGGTGAGGCCTCGCGCCGCGCCGGAAGCCCGCAGCCGCCCCCTCAGCTTCTCCTCAGCCTGTGACGCCCGCGACCGCGGGTGGGTCCGAGGGGCGCCCGGGCACGGCCAGTCGAGGCTCCCGAGGGCATCGAGGTCGCTGTTTTACCTCAGCCCCCACCCCCGAGGGGAGGCTCCCAGACCCGCGCTTCTGCCTCAGGGTCCGGCCCACGCGCCCGCCTGGCCGCCTGGCGCGCGGTGAGACTCTCTTTGCCCCGCCCCCCTGCGTGACGCGCGCCCGGCTCGGCCAATCAGAGCTCGCGGCGCGCGCCCCACGCGCCAGTGCCTCCACCTCCTCCCCGCACAGCTTAAGAAAGGGCGCGCGGGCCGGGCCGGGCCAGAGCGCCGCGCGGGAGGAGGGTGCGCTTGACGGGAGGGAGGCGGCGCCCGTCGCGGTGTCCACGCGGGTCCCGGAGCCCCACGCGCGGTCTCCACGCAGCCGCTCAGGCGCCTCCCGCCGCGCGCCCCGACGGCGCTGAAGTGAGCGCAGCAGCGGCGGCTGCAGGATGCTGGCCCTGTTGGCCGCCGGAATGGCGCTCGCCGTGGCCGCCCGGGCCCAGGACAGCCCGGTGCCCGGGAGCCGATTCGTGTGCACCGCGCTGCCCCCAGAGGCGGCGCGCGCCGGCTGCCCGCTGCCCGCGGTGCCCCTCCAGGGCGGCGCGCCGAGCCCCGAGGAGGAGCTGCGCGCCGCGGTGCTGCAGCTCCGGGAGACCGTCGTGCAGCAGAAGGAGACGCTGGGCGCGCAGCGCGAGGCCATCCGCGAGCTCACGGGCAAGCTGGCGCGCTGCGAGGGGCTGGCGGGCGGCAAGGCGCGGGGCGCGTCGGCCGCGGGCAAGGACACCATGGGGGACCTGCCGCGGGACCCCGGGCACGTCGTGGAGCAGCTCAGCCGCTCGCTGCAGACCCTCAAGGACCGCCTGGAGAGCCTGGAGGTAGCGGGGCGCGAGGAGGGGGATCGTGGGGCGGGGGACGCACGGGCCTTGCTCGTCCGCGGGGTGAGCTGGTTTGGGGATGTGCTTTTCGGTTTGCGTGGCGCCCAGCCCCGGCCGCTGCTGGAAGGCGGGGGTTAACTGAACCCTCCCAGTGCACCTGCCGCGAGCGTCCCCACCCTGGCCGCCCAGCCCAGCGCGAAATACCCGGGGTTCGGGGGTCGCGCGGTCTCTTTCCTCCTCTTGCGGAGCTCCGGGGGATTCGGCGAGCCGGAGATGCGCTCCCGAAGGCGGTGCGGGGAGCGCGGGGCTGGCCGCGGTGGGGGGGCCCCCCGGCGCGCCTGGGGTTTCCTTCTGCGAATCGGGTCGCGCTTGTTAACTTCCAAGTCGGACCTTTCTAAGGCGCTCTCTTGGGGGAGCCGACGCGGGTCCGTTCTCCTTGTCCCGGAAGATGTGTTCGGTTTGGAAGTTGGAGAGAGACCTCCGCAGTTAATCACCGTCTTAACTCCCCACCCTGTTTAAAGTAGTGTGGGCGGCTTTCTTAGCATCCTTGGTCAAAATACCTTTCCGCAAAGCTAGGTTTGACTTACAGGTGGTAATTATTAGTGGATTATCCGAGGATTTTTTTTTTTTTTTTGGTAGACTTGGCTAAATGCCTGTATTTCGTGTGTCTGTGAGTTGTTGTGGTTCTTATTGCTGGAGTACTAAATAGGAGGCCTATTACTTAATTTTAACCCTTGCAATCCGGAGTGGTGTGAAACAGGTCCCCGAATCTGCGTTTTGACGTTTGGAATCCTAGACATGGAGAAGAGGCAGAGAGCTTGCCCGGGTCCCGTGACTGGACGGCACGATGCCCACAGAGCCAGCACGGTGGGAGAGGAGTAAAAGGGATAGGAAGTGGGGCAGACACGGAATAAATAAGTTTTAAAAAGAAGTGGGAAGTGAGGGCATAGGAAGAGCCTTTAACTATTCCTGGCGTTGAGAAGCGATTTCTGCCTGTCATTCCCCAGTGGCATCTCAGCAGGCATCTACCTTTGCGTCATGCGGGAAGCTGGGGGCTGTTTCCACGGCTAGATGACAGCTCAGCAGTGTGGAGTACCCCGAGTAACTTTTTTTTTTTTGGAAAAAAAAAATCCTTGGTGTGTTTTGGTCCTTATCTGACATATAATTCTCTAAAGTGTTGGTTGAGATGTCGCTGATTTAGTGAGAGGAGGAAGACGGCTTTTTTGAGAGGGGAGAATGAGAGTCACAAGTGTCAGATATCGCAGCAAAAATGATTCTTGTCTGACTTTGAATTGCCTTCCGTACCTCCCCCCAGAAGCACCCGTGAAATAGCTCCCCTTTGTGCCCTGGGCAGGGTTGTGCGCTCACGTGCCGGGAGCTTCTCGCCCTGTGTGGAGGTCAATGGCGCGGGCACGTTGCTGGGTTTCTCTCCCACTGGTCTGAGCACCTCCGTCTCTTCTGTCCCCCTTCCCAATGCAAAGCATCAGCTCCGCGCGAACGTGTCCAGCGCCGGGCTGCCGGGCGACTTCCGCGAGGTGCTGCAGCTGCGCCTCGGGGAGCTGGAGAGGCAGCTGCTGCGCAAGGTGGCTGAGCTGGAGGACGAGAAGTCCCTGCTGCACAACGAGACCTCGGCGCACCGGCAGAAGACCGAGAGCGCCCTGAACGCGCTGCTGCAGCGGGTCACCGAGCTGGAGCGAGGTACACGCCCTGCGGCCTCTCCCTCTGGGCGTGGCCTGGTCCTCCTGCTTGGGGTGTGGGACCCAGGATGTCGGCTCACAGATGGCACAGCACGGAGGTAGTTTGCAGATATTTGAGCAAATAAAGGGGACTGATGATGGACATCCCGGGAATGAGCCCCAGCCCCAGGGACCTTTCCCCTGGAAACCTGAATGAACTCAGGGCTGTCCTGGGTCAGCAGCCTGGTGGCGGCCCCCCGGCCCCCTGGGAATTCCCAGCCCTTCTTACCTGGCCCCGGCAGCGGATGGTGTGTGTCTTCCTCCTCTGCTCACACTGTGGTGAGTACATTTCTCCCACAGGGGCCCTGGAGAATTAGGGGGCATTGTGCACTCCCAGATGGCTGGGGGCCAGGTTGTGGGGTTGAGGGCTGAGGGCTGCTGGGAGTGGGTGTAGGGTTACAGTCTCCCAAGACGCGCTAACAGGCCGTTCTCTGATGACTTAGTTTTGAGAACTGACGGGAGGATGTTCAGGAGCAGAATGTCCAGTGAGTCTGCAGGGGCGGGGCAGGCTGTCCCGCGTCCGTCCCACTGGGTTGTCTCCAGCCCTGCGGCGAAAGCTTGCACGTGGCTGACCTGTCGGGCTCAGATTCCCGATTGTCCAGCACAGCCTCCTGCCTGCCTCGCCTCTGCAGCGGGTGATGTCAGGAGGCCGTTAGATCTTGAGAGCCTCCCCCAAGGCAGAGCAGCTGTGCCTGCGGCCTCTCTTGCCCAGCAGGCGAGGGGGAGGCCCTGGCCCAGCCTCACCCACCCTGGATCCTCCGGCTCTTCGGGACTGCGGAGCCAACACGCAGTAGGGGTTTAGTTCCTGGGATGAGAGAACTTTTCCAGAGCCCCGGAAGGCTGTGTCCCTGCTCTGCACAGTGAGGTCTTGGGTAGCGCAGAGTCGCCACTGTGCCACTTCCCCTCCCTTCCCCAGCCTGTCTGCTCACACTACAGACAGGCAGGCCTGGGGCCTAGCCGGCTCGGTGCCATCTCCCACGCTCCTGGTCCTCAGGTTGCACTCAAAGCCCTTGGAGCTTGCCTGGCCCTGCTCTGAGTGCAGTCAAGGGCAGAGCCCCAGACGCCCATTCTAGCCGAGTCCCCAGGACCGGCTCAGAGGAGCAGCTCAGTGCCTGTCGCCCGCTGCCCCCCGACCTTACCTGGGACGTCTCGAATCCCTCTGGCAGCTCCACCAACTTGGTTCTGGGAGAAGCCTTTACAGCTGTGTGCTCGTGGCTGGCCGGTTTATGTGTGGGCGACTCTGAGTTCAGATCTGACCTCTTTGTGACAGCGATGAAGGGCTATGCAAATGCCCAGCCCCTCAATTCACCAGGAGTGGATAATGAGCCTCCTTCGTAGCCGCATCCCGCTGAGCTGGGAGGAGGGAGACTCAGCCATGCGGCAAGGTGGGGGGGTGGGGGGGGTTGCCGGCCTCTGCCCGAGGTGCCCGTCGTCCTCTGCCTGTTAAGCACCTCTTCTGCGCCTGCCCGGCGCTGGGCTGTGAGTTCCACACTCGGCACCGGAAGGTAACCCCACAGCAGCCCTGTGCGGCAGGTGTCAGCTACTGCCGAGGTACTGAAGTCAGAAAGCTAAGTGCTGCCTGCATTCGCGTGTCCCCCCAAGGCCCCCCAACCCTACCCCACCCCGCAGAGCCAGGATTGAGCAGTCATGGAAGCTGCAGCCTTTGGGCTGGGGGTGGGGGTGTGTGGACTGCAGCCGTGCGGGACGGATCTGCTCCCTGTAGCCTAGCAGCAGGTGTCCAGCCCCTGCAGGAGGATGCTCAACCCCACCCCCACCCCCACCCCACCCAGTGGATCCGAGGGATGCACGTGTTTCTCTGTTGCGAGACCCTGTGGAAGCTGGGCCAGCCGGTCAGGTGCAGCGCAGCTCAGCCTGGAAATCAGCGCTGGCGGCACGAGGACCACAGCCTCCTTCCTGTCTTCTTAGCCCCGGGCTGCTACCCTCTCCTTAGCCTCGTCTGCCGCCTGCAGTTTCTGATTTATTACGCAGGCCTTTTAATTCCTTAATTGGTTTTAACTCAGTTTCCTCTGAACCTCCGGGCTGTTTTAGTTAAATAAAGGGCACCTGCTTTCAGGCTGTGGCCTCTGCTCTGCCCCCCGGGCTCCCCCAGCGATAATCACACCTGTCTGTTGCCACCCGGCCAACGGCATTACCGCCACCAAGTCTCATTAAATCGGCACGCCGGCCCACCTGCACACAGAGAGCCGCTTCTCTCTATTAGATAATGATGGCTTCATTAAGAGCATGGTTGTTTGCCTCTTCAAGATTCAGTTCTAGTGGCTGCACACAGCGCAGGGAGGGACTTCTGGTCCCTGCCCTGTCATTCACCAGCTGGGTGCTCTTGGCGGAGTCGCCTCACTTCTCTCGGCCTTGGCACCCCACCTGTGCCGCCTGCAGAATGGGGGAGCTGGCGCCTTCTGGTCCTTGCGCATTCACTTCAGCTGGCGAGGAGTCCGCCCTGGCCTTTGCCGTGGCCGGCTCTTCCCACCCTCGCCAGGTGCGCCTCAGCCTGCCTTGGGCGATGGGGGGGGGGGGGGCTCTGCTATTGTTCACCGCTGTTCCAGGAAGGTCAAAGGGGGGATGTGGACCTGCTGCTCTCCTTTGTGGGGAGAGGGGGCCCTGAGGAGCTCCACTTAGTCCACTGGCAGCTGGGTTCAAGGGTGTGCACTGGAGAAAGGTTTATTGCTCTCACTCTTGCCCCACAGAGGGCGTGAGGCAAGGGCTGCTTCAGTGCCTGGCTCCCCTCATCCTGCTGCCCGCGCTCGGGGGGCTCCACACCCTGCCCTTGCCGCGAAGCCCAAGGGGCCAGAATTTCAGGATGAATCCAAGGTCCAAAGATTGGACTGAGGTGGAGCTGTCTGGCGTCAATGCAACCAGAAAGTTCAGTCCGCAGCCCCTGTCGCCTTCATGAAGCTCTCCAGCCATCGGGCGGGACTGTGAAAACGGAGCATTTGGTCCCAGGGGTCGTCTCCTGGCTTTGCAGGGGCCTCTCTCCCTGTCCTGAAAGGCAGAGCTGCGTTCTTGCCCCGCCCAGTGAACTGCCCACAAACTACTCCTTCCCCACCTCCCTTTGCCCACCTGCCCCCTAGGACGTGAGCTCCCTGAAGGGGAGGCTCTGCCTCCCGGCACTAGGCCGTGGCTGGTGTGGGGCAGGCACCCAGTGGCTCCAGGGACTGCGTGAGCCGGGGGTCCAGGTGATTCGCTGGCGTAGGGGCCGTGTGGGTGAGCGGCCTAACACCCTGCTGGCCTCTCCTCTCTGCAGGCAATAGTGCCTTTAAGTCGCCAGACGCGTTCAAAGTATCCCTGCCCCTGCGCACGAACTACCTGTACGGCAAGATCAAGAAAACGCTGCCGGAGCTGTATGCCTTCACCATCTGCCTGTGGCTGCGCTCCAGCGCCTCGCCGGGCATCGGCACCCCGTTCTCCTACGCGGTGCCCGGGCAGGCCAACGAGATCGTACTGATCGAGTGGGGCAACAACCCCATCGAGCTGCTCATAAACGACAAGGTGAGGGCACCTGGCTCCTCCTCTCCTCTCCTCTCCCCGCTGAGGGGGGCCGGCGGCTGGGGGCAGGCCAGAGCTCAGGCTGCAGCCAGTCACGCTCTCCCAGGCCCACAGGGCAGGGGCTGCCCTCCTTAGGCCGGTCACGTCCTCTGTTGGGCTGGGGCAGGGTCAGCCACAGCTCAGCGAGATCCAGGCTGCGTCTGTGTTTGAGAGGGACCAGAGGGACGGGTGTTGTGGGCAGGGTGAGGGGGCCTGTGCCAGCAGGTGCAGTAGGAGTTGTCTGTGACCCTGAGGCCAACCAATGAGGGCTATTCCCAGGCTAGGATAGGGTTGTCTGAGCAAGAGGCTTCTCATGTGGGTATGGTTTTTGAGATGTCAGGTTTATTGAAACCAAATGTATAAACGGTCAAATGCACCCTTTTTAATGTGTGGTTCAGCCACTTTTGACCAGTGTATACCCCGTACCTGTAACTAAACTGTAAGAGCATCCTCACTTCTCAGATTCGCACAGACCCCTCGGTCGTCAGCTCCTGCATGAGGGCCACTGCCGATCTGTCCCCTGGACCCACACAGCCTTGCCCTGTGCAGAGAGAACGCCCCTCTCAAGTGGCTGCTCTGGAGTGCGGTCCCCAGGCGCTCCATCCCGGGCCTGGACTCCTGCAGCGGCCCCACTTCAAAGCTTTTCCTCTAAAGTCAGGCTCAGCGGGACAGAAAGAGCATCCTCAGAGCCCCCGGCTGCGTCTGAGCCTTGCAATGGCTACACCAACGCTCTCGCTTCCCGCGCCCCTCTGGGGTTGCAGCCCGGCCCTGCTGCTGTTGACTTTATGAACCATCCTGAGCAGAGCTGGTTCAAGTTGGAGTGCCGTGGCGTCTGTCCTCCTAACAGCAGCCCCTTCTCCGTGCCCGGGATTAATTGCTCTCAACAACACGCTAGGGCGCAGTAGGACCTAGAGCCTTGGATGCCTTGTCAGCACTGAATTCCTGGGAGGGAGACTCCAGGTTGCTAGGAGATGAGAGTGACAACAGGGCTGTCCGTCAAGGGTCAGCAGGGCTGCATGCGCACCTTGGTCCCATTGCGGCCATGGCCTCCTGCAGTTCTGTGTGCACCTCCACTCCCTGCCCCCAGCACTCAGAGGCTCAGCAGCCCCCAGTCCTCCTGCCCCAGCATCCCTGAGAGCCTCCTTGCAGGCCTGGGGCACAGACCCCAGGACAGAGTGACCCAATGCAGATTTGGTTTCCCCTAGGCTTCTTGAGTGCAGTGTTCGGGGCCGGGGTACAAGGGTCGCCCTCATCTCTGCCTGGTTCCCAGCCACTGGGCACCGAGAGTGTGCCCCACCCCCACCTCTGGGTGACCTGGTCACATATGTGGCAGATGAGTCAGGCATGTCCCCACCCCAGAGCAGGGAGGGGAGACCCCAGGGAGCTGGGGCAATGGGAGGAGCTGTGGCCCAGGGGTGTCCCAGGAGGGGACAAGGCCCGGCAGGTCCCCACCTGCATGTTGTCACCCACAGGTCGCGCAGCTGCCTCTGTTTGTCAGCGATGGCAAATGGCACCACATCTGCGTCACGTGGACCACGCGGGACGGCATGTGGGAGGCTTTCCAAGATGGGGAGAAGCTCGGCACCGGGGAGAACCTGGCCCCCTGGCACCCCATCAAGCCGGGGGGTGTCCTGATCCTCGGGCAGGAGCAGGTGGGCACCACGAAGAAGGACCGGGCTGTAGACCACCTCCTCGCCCTCGCTCTCAGACCCGACAGCCTGCTCGGGTGGGCAAGGTCCCCGATGCTGTGGCTCGTGCTGTTCTGTGGCCCAAGGGGCTGGGGTTGGGTGTGAGGGTGTGGGACAGCCTCTCCCGGGTCCTCCTGAGTCCCTGTGGGCATCTGGCCTTGGCTGGTACCTTCTCGCCTAGGGCGACAACCCTGGATCCCAGCAGGGGCACTGAGGAGATGGCGGCTGCTGGGGTCCGAGGGGCTCGGTCTGCAGGAGAGGTGGGTGGGCAGGCAGAGAGAGTGCGGAGCAGAGAAGCGGGGCTGACTCCAGACACTCGGGCCCGGGGAGGGGGGGGGGCTGGGGGCCGGCCATCCGGTCTGGGCAGAGGAGCTGCTGGTCAGGCTGTGCTTGGTGACCAGCCCCAGGTGCTCGGGAGCGTGGAGCCAGTCTGAGGCCAGGGTGGGACTCTGGCCAAGCCTCCTGCCTCCTGGCCTCAGTTTCCCCTGTGTGAATGTGATTAGAGTAAAGCTGTCTTCAGTGGTCAAGGGTCAGGGTTTGGGAGGGGGGCCTCAGGAAAAGTCCTCGTGCCCCCCCCACCCCCTCCCGGGTGCCTGTGAACCCGCCCTGATGCGGCTTTTCCGTCCTCATTCCCAGGACACCGTGGGGGGCAGGTTCGATGCCACGCAGGCGTTCGTGGGGGAGCTCAGCCAGTTCAACATATGGGACCGCGTCCTCCGAGCGCAGGAAATCATCAACATCGCCAACTGCTCCACTAACATGCCGGGCAACATCATCCCGTGGGTGGACACCAACGTGGACGTGTTCGGGGGGGCCTCCAAGTGGCCCGTGGAGAGCTGCGAGGAGCGGCTGCTCGACTTGTAGCCGCCTCCCCCTCTGTGCTGGACGGACGGAGGCGCGGGGACCACTCACTCTCCCGGTTGAACTGCGTGGAACCTCTTGCCAGCCTGGGCGGGGCCCCACGAGCACGGAGCCTCTGTGGCACTTTGTGGCCGGCTCCTTCCCCAGGCTTCCCTGTTTCGGGGCCGGTGCCAGGAAGCCCTGAGCCACAGCAGGTGAATGTCACTTCCTGCTGTGAGAAGGCCGGAGGTCCTTACGCTCCTGTTTCAGACCCTGCCCCAGTAAATGCTCCTGCAGGCCCCCCCCGCCTGTCCTCTCGTGTCCCTTGCGTCCCCTGTGCACACCTCCGTCTGTTCCCGTGAGTGGCTGCAGCCGGCCCGCTGGAGTAGCCGTGTCCCGTGTATGCTGTCTGTCCCTGCTGTCGGCTGAGCACGCAGCGACGCAGCCGCCCGATCTGCAGAAGGGCCCTTCCCCTGTGCTCTGTGCATACGCGACCGACCCTGTCGGGGGAACTGGAGCTGCCGGAGCCCCCGGACCAAGCCCTGCCCGCCGGGGAGCTCGCAGCCACCCCTGCCGCCCCCTCCCCTCTGACCTCTCTCCCTGCACTGTGCTTTGACTGAATCATCGCTAGGTATGACTCCGAGAGGCCTCTCTCTCATCTGGTGCCAAAAGTTTCGTTGCAGCTTTTCCAGCCATTCCATGGGATTCCGGGGACTGATGCTTTCCCAGCAGAAAGGCCCCCATTCTGGTGTTCACCCACTGTGAGGAGTGTGCTAGTTTTTAATCCACATTGATTCCTGTGAGCATTTGACTCTCCCCATCAGGTACATCCCACAGAACCTTCTAGAAAAAGGAGGTCGTTGACTGATGCTCGCTTAGTGACTCCAGGCTGCGTATCGGACAGCGGTGGTCGCTTAAAGACAAAGTGATTATGCAGGGGAGATTTCTAAAGCTAAATATTATATATTTTATTTTTCATACATGTTTGAGGTGCGAATCTGTGGGAATTCCATTTGTAGGATCAAAGCGACATGTCCATCTTGACATTGTGTGCCGCGCAAACTCTTCTGATGATGGAGTTTTGATTAAAGTGCACTGGAAGATGCTTCGGTGTGTATTTTCCCCGGGGCTGGGGCGGGCAGCCAGAGGATGGCTGTTCGGGCTTGCCGGGGCCTCACCACAGCAGGCCTGTGTCCTGTGGACTTGGGGAGCTGTGGATACCTGGGGGAGGAGGCGGCCCCATTGCTCCTCGAGGCCAGGCCCTGGCTGTGGTGTCCAGCAGGCCCGTTGTCCCCAGCGGCTTCCAGGTGCCGGGCCATCTCAGCACCTGCTCCGTGCAGGCGCTCTTCACACACAATCCCATTTAATCCCCCTGACAACCGCCTGAAGGAGCGAATCCCAATTTACAGAGCAGTTAGAGCTGGTTTGGGATCTCCTGACTGATCGAGGGCAGAGCCGGGATCAAAGCCGGTCTGCGGCTTAGAATGCTCCATCCTTCCCGCTGCTTGCTCCCGGTCACTCCGGGGGGCCTCGTGCCGCCGTGCCCTCCCAGAGCCACCTCTGTGCCTCCCAGCTGGCCAGTGTAATAGCCCCACCACCTCCGTGAAGTTGGGTACCCTGCTCCCACTCCACCAGTGCTTTCTGTTGTCCTTATACCTTTATCCTGGCAGCTGCGCCATCCGATGCTGTGTGCCCATCCCAAGTAGCAACATCAGTTTCCATTACTGTAGGGGCTGGAGTTGTGTCCTGGGACCCTCGGCACTGAGGCTGCCATGGAGCTGAGCTTGGGGGTCCCAGTGGTTCCTGGAGTCCGTCACCGGTTGTGAATTACGACTTGGCAGGGCCTGGAGCATCATTAGTGCAGGGCAGGACATGAAATTAGGCCGGAGTCCCTGCTGTGGGGTTTTGGGGTTCGAGTGCTGAGAGCGGTAGAGGGCGGTTCCCCTTTGGTGAGAACACCGGCTCTCCCCTCTGCCCTGGAAAGGTGCCAGGCGCTTCTTCTATTTTACACATGTGCCAGGGGCCAGCTTGACCTGATCCCTCGGGACCACCTGGTCCAGGAACACGTTTGCATCAGGGCCTCTGTTGAGTTGGACAAGGTGCTGTCAGTGGTTGGAGGCTCTTGCTGAGCTGACCTGCCATTGACAGACAGAATCCTCCTGTTTTCATGGCCCTTTCTGACATAAAAGTGGAGGCAAGAAGCACTCGGGTAATCCAGCGAGGTCTTTGTGCCCGAGTCTCCCATCTAAAGGACATCCACGGCCTCAGTTCCCCCCAGCAGGACCCTCACCCGTTGCTTGAGGCTGGAAAGTACCTTGGTAGTGAATTGGGTTCTAGAAGGGTGTCTTGGTTGATGAAATATTCTGGTTGGTTAAGGGTTGTCATGGAAACTGGAGCTGAGTGATCAATGATTAATGAATTGAAAAAGTGATAAAATGATGCAGCTAGAACAGAGGCAGCATGGGTCCAGGTCTCTCCTGATGGGGCAGACAGACTCGAGGGCTCTGACACCAGCTCTCCTTGTATGGAAGGTTCTGGAAAGAAAGTGCGTCTTCCTGTTGACCACAGGTATTACCATTTTTCTATCAAGTATTTGGGCAACTACTGTGTGTTAGGCACTGTTCTAGATACTACAGGTATGCAGTGAATTAGCAGAGTCATGTTGTCTTTCTTTTTAAAGATTATTTGAAAGTCAGCCCCCATATCTCTGTCTCTCTCTTTCTCTCCCCCCTCTAATCTCTCTCTTTAACACACACCCACAATCTTGCACCCACTGTTCACTCCCCAGTGGCTGCAATAGCTGAGTCAGGCTGAAGCCAGGAGTTGAGAACTGCATCTGCTCTCGGGTGTGGGTGGGTGGCTGGAATTCAAGTACCCGAGCCATCACGCCCTGCTTTCCAGGCACGTTCACAGGAGCTGGATCAGAAGCAGAGTAGCCAGAGCTCGAACAGTGCCAGCATCTCAGGTTTAACCCACTGCACCACAATGCCCACCCCCAGGAGAGTCTCCTTATAAATCCAGGTTAGTTCCAGTGGAGAGTGCTGGGGGAAAAGCAAGTGTGTGAGCAGGAAAAGTCCTGGTGATGTGGAACTACTTCCTGGGGTCACATGTAAGCTGTACCTGAGTGAAGAGAAGGGGTTGACTTTGGGAGGAACATCTCAGGCAGAGGGGACAGCTGACGGGAGGGCCTTCGGGAGGGCGGAGCTTGGAAACTTGCCAAGGAGCCGCAGCCAGGGTGGCTAGGTTCACTGGGGAGCAGGGAGGGAGACATCACCCAGGGCTCGAGTTCCAGTCTTGCTCAAGATGAAATGAGAAGACTGGAGGTTTTACGCAGGAGTGTGGTGGTTTGATGAGTAGTCCTAGGGCATGGGGAGTGAACCTGAGAGGGTGGTCCGGCGGAGGGGTGGTGATGGCTTGGATGGGGGCAGTAGCAGAGCAGGCAGAGAGAAGTCGCAGGTCCCAGGAGATACTTGGACGAAGAGTTGTCAGGACCTGTGGATATTTAGGATTTGGGCTAGAACAATCACGTATGAGTGTGAGATCTTAAAAGCTTAACAAACCCCAAACACCATACACTGAGACAACCACACCCACACACGTCCTAATCAAACCGTCAGAAGCTCAAAACCAAGTCTGAAAGTGGTGCGGGAGCAGCGGCAGAGGTAACTATACGGGGAATTACAAGAGACACTAGGAATGTAATTGGTGTTTATAGCTCTTTCCTTCTCCCATCTGATCAAAAAGACAAGTGCATAAAGCAATAATAATGCATTTGCATTGATGGGCGTAAGGGTATGGAGATGTCATTTGTATGACAATAGCAAGAGGGGGAGAGGATGAAGCTATGCAAAAGCAGTTTTTGCTTTTTGGCTTGAATGTGTCATGGCTCCGGTAGCAACGGCAGTTCCTACTGGGGTTTGATTCATGCCAATGCCTCCTCCCTTGGGAGGTTGTTCTCGTTGGACAAACTGCCCCACGGTAACCACAGGCAGCGATCAGAAGGGTGGACAGATCCGAAGAGAGGCAACCGGCCTGGTGGAGTGGGCTACGGGGGTGTTGGAAAAGTAGGATCTGGGAAAAGACACTGTAGCCCGTATCTAGGAGTCAGACAGGAAGTGCCACCCCACCTGGCACTGCATTGTGGGGAGGAGCTTTGGGAGTCACATGATGTGACCCGCACAACCAAATGCTTCCTCTGCCAAGCCTCCATCCCTGTGCTTACGTCTGGTTGACTGTGTGGACTGCGCCACACACCCAGTGCCCCGTCTAAAAACACAGGCTGCAGCGAAAGTTCCCAACCCCGCCGACTCGCTAAGAGACCACCTCAGTCTTTGAACCTACGTTGTGATTTTTAAAGAATTATTGTTGTGGAGAGGCAGAGACAGACAGACGGAGCTCCCACTGCTGGCTTATTCCTCAAATGCCACCCACTGTTGGAGCTGGGCCGGGCCAAAGCTGTGAGCCTGGAACTCAACCCAGGTCTCCCCTGTGGGTGACAGCGACCCTTCACCTGCTCGTCCTGGGGCCTGCATTAGCAGGGAGCGGGAGTTGAGAGTTGAAGCCAAGATGCAAACCAAGGCAACAGATGCGGGACACAGGCGACTTAGCCACGAAGTCATCTGCCTGCCCTTTTCATACGTTTGTACAGGGTGTCTAAACTAGTTTGTCGTGGTTATAAAACAATTAAGCAAACAATTCACAGTTGTATTTTTTTTTTTTTTTGACAGGCAGAGTTAGACAGTGAGAGAGAGAGACAGAGAGAAAGGTCTTCTTTCCGTTGGTTCACCCCCCAAATGGCTGATACGGCTGGCGCGCTGCGCCGATCTGAAGCCAGGAGCCAGGAGCTTCTTCCTGGTCTCCCATGGGGTGCAGGACCCAAGCACTTGGGCCATCCTCCACTGCACTCCCGGGCCACAGCAGAGGGCTGGCCTGGAAGAGGAGCAACCGGGACAGAATCTGGCGCCCTGACCAGGACTAGAACCTGGTGTGCCAGTGCCGCAGGCGAGGATTAGCCTAGTGAGCTGTAGCGCCGGCTCAATCAAATACAAATACACATATACATGTGTATTTGTATTTGATTTCTATTATATGCTTCTCTGCCTAAGGTTTTTTTTCCTCTCAATTCATTCTTTTTTAAAAAAAAATTGTTGAAGAAAAGAAGTGTAGGGGGAGCAAAATTTTTGGTACTCCTTTGGTAATAAACGGAGCTAGGTTGTTGTAAATTAAGATGTTAAGTGTACTGCCCATCCACCCATTAAGAAAATGCCTCAAAAATGCCTTAAAAAACAACAAATGAATGAAAATATCACCACAAAATACCCACTGAACACAAAAGAAGGCAGTGATGGAGGAATGACGAGAAAATAAAACATGTAAGACATACAGAAAATGAGTACCCAAATGTGAGCACAAGACCTCCTTTTCCAGAAATTACACTAAATGTAAACGTATTAGACACTCCAATTCGAAGGCAGAGTTTGCAAGAGGAGATTATTTAAATGATTCAACCATATACTGTCTACAAGAGGCTGGAGTGGCTGTGCTAACATCAGACAAAATGTAGTTTGGAGACAAAAAGCTTAACATTGTGGGTGCTGGGAAAGACAATAGCTCTCTCTTTGACAGTGTGAAAGATGGATGGCCTTTAGTTATTGAATAATGTTTGAGAATTTAACCAAATTTGCAACTTTGGGCCTTGCACCGTACACAGAACAGTGGCCTGTCCCTTTGCTGTGAACTCCTTTGTGAATGGATGATGAATTTCATTGGAGGAGGGTGGCATCGGGGGTGGCGTCATACCCGTGCTCCTGGAGAAAATCAGGTGCCTGCAAAGACGGTGAGCAGTGGCGAGGTTGTGGAGGTACCCGGAGAGCCAGGTGGAGGTGCAGAGTGGTCCCACAAGGTGAAGGCAGACTCCACCTGACGGACTATGGAAACAGGCACTGAGCAGAACAGGAAAGAACACACTAATCAGATCTCTAATAGCAAAATGTCGAGCAGGTGCTAATTTCAAGTTTCCATACTCCGGCGTGGGAGCCCTGATGGGTGGAGTCGCACCTTTGAGGTAGCAAAGCCACCGTGAGGGTCCATTCATTGTTCCCAAGCTGAAGAACAGGCCAACTCGGGATGTGAACTGAGAGGCCGTGGGGGTAACCAGCGCTTCACTACACAGGTCTTGGATACTGGATTTCAATCCTTGACATCCTATTCTAATTTACAGTGGGTTGCATTAAACTCTCTGCCTGGGGGAAGGTCTGTAGGTCCCATTTTTTTTCCAAGCCGAAGTATAATTTCCAAAGACAATTTCATGTTAAGGTATTCATCACCGGGGGCCGCACGTCCATGCCCAGTCTGAGCTATCGTAGGCCGATGGGCACTTGACTTTTGGGAATTCAGGCCCGTCAATCATTTGAATGGCTATGGCGCATGGCTGCCTTGGCCCTGATGGCTCACAGAGCAGCCCGTTGGCTCAGCCAGGACACAGCGTCGGCGTGACTGTTAACAGGGATTTCCACACAGGAAGGAAGTTTGTCAAGGCCAGGATCGTGCCTCGCCTGTCAGAAGGCTTTGGCTTTGACAGGCTGCTGGATTTCCACTGTTTTCTCACAGAAGCACAAGGCAAATTTGCCAGGCTGTTTGACTCCCCTCGACAAAGCAGCCCTGCTCCCTGTCGTTGTCAGTGCAAATATTCACACACACATTGTAAAACCTTGTTCAAGCAGAAATAAACCGCAGAAGGCTGCCGATGGGCAGTAGATGGAGGTGCCTGTCACTCACCGCCGTGCACACGTGGCCCTGTCCTGGGGGGTGGCACAGGCAGACCCTGGCTCTCTGTGCTTGTGGGGGCAGCATAGATGCCAGAGGGTCTGTCTCAGCTTAAGACTCGGGTCTTGCAAGAAACAGCGCACGTTTTTTCTTTCAAAGAGTATTTCATGCTGAGACATCCTGGATGCCAGTGACAAGGGAGCTGAAATGCACAGCTGAAATAAAGATCATAAATGAGCATTTGTGTTCAGGGCAATGCGCATTATCTTAACATTCCATTTTCCATGAACTTTTTAACTGTTTTTATTTTCTTTACTTTTTTTTTAAATTTGAGAGGTAGAGTTATAGACAGTGAGAGGTAGAGAGAGAGAGAAAGGTCTTCCTTCCGTTGGTTCACCCCACAAATGGCCAGGAGTCAGGCACTTCCTCCTGGTCTCCCACATGGGTGCAGGGGCCCGAGCACTTGGGCCATCCTCTGTTACCATTCCAGGCCACAGCAGAGAGCTGGACTGGAAGAGGAGCAACCGGGACTAGAACCTGGTACCCATATGGGATGCTGGCACCACAGGCGGAGGATTAACCAAGTGAGCCACGGCGCCAGCCCCCTTTTGTTTACTTTTAATTAGTTTTTACTGATTCAATGTAGTTTGTAGATTTCCATGAATTTTTAAAGTAATTGTATATTTATTCTATGTCTATTGTGCACCAGGTACCATTCTAGGTATTTGGTTGGCAGCAAGAAAAGAGAAAAATATTACAGTCTTGTGGAGATTTTTTAATATTCTGGGAGGAGGAGACTGACAATAGCATTAGACAGTTGAGTGAATAAGTTACATGACAGAACCTTAAAAAGTTTGTGGAAAATGGAATTAAAAGCAAAATTTATTTTGGTGCAAAAAATTTTGGAAGCTATACATTTTTTTTTAAAAGATTTATTTATTTTACTTGAAAGTCACAGTTAAACAGAGAGAGAAGGAGATGGAGAGAGAGAGAGAGAGGTCTTCCATCTGCTGGTTCACTCCCCAGATGGCCTCAACGGCCAGAGCTGAGCCAGTCCAAAGCCAGGAGCCAGGAGCTTCTTCCAGGTCTCCCACTTGGGTGCAGGGGCCCAAAGACTTGAGCCATCTTCTACTGCTTTCCCAGGCCATACCAGAGAGCTGGATCAGAATTGGAGCAGTCGGGACTTGAACTGGCGCCCATATGGGATGCCAGTACTGCAGACGGTAGCTTTACCCACTATGCCACAACACCAACCCCAATTTTTTAATAATAAAGTTTTCATGAATTTTTTTAATATCCCTCGTATCCATGGATTTAAAAAAAATTTGGACCAAAGTAAGCATAATTGTTAAATCCCATTTGCCACAAGCTTTTTGAGGTACACTCCTGTATTTCATTAGGAGTTGACAAGTGCTCTGGGAAGGGGGGGTTAGGAATGTGGTTGTGGGCAGTGGACAAGGGAGGAGGTGACACTGAGAAGTTGGTGTTTGAGCTGAGGAGGTGAGAGACTCGGTCCTTTGGCTGTTTGTTGCACAGTCTGTGGAGTTCTGCGACCTGCTTTGGTGCTCAGTATTGTGTGTGAGTGCTCCCCCCCCCCACTGCTGCGGGTGGCTGTCATCTGTCCATTCGTACAGCTCTACAGCCTTTCTTTAACGCGCATACCACACCTGTCTGTGCATCCTCCCGCTGATGTTGCACGGGGTTGGATGCTGTTGGTTGGCACGTGTCTGTGTGCTCGTGCAATCTCTGTGCCCGGTGCCTAAGAAGGAAGAGCTGGGATGAAAGGTATGAGCATCTTCACATTTATAAGATACTAGGGGATGAGTTATGTCCTCCCCTTCCTACTCCCACCACCAAAAGATGTGGACGCCCTAAGCCCCGATACCTGTGACTATGAACTTATTCGGAAATTGTGTGTTTGCAGATCTAATCAAGATACGGTCACCAGGGTAAAGCCTAATGCACTGTGACTGAGGTCCCCATCAAGGGGGGGGGGGGGGATTTGCACCCAGACAGGCATGCGTAGAGCAGAGGATGCTGTAAGGATGAGGGGAGACCTCCAGTTACAGCCACGGAGCGCCCCGAGGCTCCCAGAAGCCAGAAGCAGCCCTGCCAACACCCTGATTTCAGACTTCCGGCTCCCAGACCTGTGAGACGAGAGATGGTGATGTCCATGCCACCGGGGCTTTGGTCTGTTGTTGCAGTAGCCCTGGCAAACTAGCGCAGGAAGCCGCAGCAGCCAGTGTTCCGAGGAGGCTGTGCTGGATTCTTTTGCTGGCAAGAGTGAGCCCTCCTCGCTCCACATCCTCACCAGTGCTTGGCTTGTTCAGGCTTGTAATATTTCTGCCGGTGTGGTGGGAATAGAATACATTTAATTTGTCTGTACGTCGCAGTTCCCTGCTCACGGATGTGGTGGAGCAGCTTCTCACATGTTGGTAGACATTTGTGTCTCCTTTCCAGGAGAGGACTCTGTGTTTCACCCTTAGGTTGCATGCTTTTCCCTTATTTTTTTTTAAATATTTATTTATTTGAAAGGCAGAGTCACAGAGAGGCAAAGGCAAAGAGAGAGAGAGAGAGGCAGAGGCAAAGAAGTCTTCTATCCACTGGTTTACTCCCCAGATGGCTACAATGGCTGGGATTGTGCCGATCTGAAGCCAGGAGCCAGGAGCTTCTTCTGGGTTTCCCACGTGGGTGCAGGGGCCCAAGCAATTAAGTCATCTTAAAGAGAGCTGGATTGGAAGCGGAGCAGCTGGGACTCGAACCGGCGCCCATATGGGATGCCAGCACTGCAGGTGGTGGCTTTACCTGCTATGCCACAGTGCCAGCCCCCCTTTTCTCCTATTAATTTTAGGACTTCTTTGGGTTCTAGAAACCTGTCCTTTGACAGTTAGGTGTGTTGTAAGTTGCTTCCAGTCCACAGACTTCCTCTTTCAGTTACTAGGTGCATAAATATTTCAGATGGTTTCGTCTTTGTGACGAGCCAATGCTTTCATCATCATGAAATGCCCTCTTTATCTGCTTTGAAGTGAATCTACTTTGATGTAAATATAGCCACTGCAGCTTCATTTTGATTAGGATTATATGGTGTATCTCTCCCCTCCCTTTTACTTTTAAATTGTTTTTTTTTTTTTAAATATGGATAGTGTATCTATCATAGGCAACTGGAGTTGGGTGTCTCTCTCTTATACAATGTGACAAACTCTGCCTGTAACTTGGGGAATTTTAAACCATTTACATTTATTGTGGCTACTGATCACTGGCTCTGGACAGTGTGGTGATGAGGTACACTCAGTCTTTCGACCTTTGTTCAAGGTTGGGCCAGGGCTGTGGCTGGGTGTGGAGCTGAGGTCAGCCTGCTGATGGGTTCTGCGGCCTGGCCAGCAGGGCAGGGGAGGTCTGGCCAAGAGCTGTGAGGACCAAGGCCTACCAGTGGCCAGCTGCCCCATGGAGCAGGCCTGGATCCCAACAGCCCCTTCCCTACACATCCTCGGTAGCTTCCAGCCTGGGGCTAAGTCCTCAGCTGTAACATGTCCACTGTCTTCCACTCTATGCGTGCCCCTCTGTCCAGGGACCACGCAGTGACCAAGCTGTCCAGAGCGAGGGCTCAGGTCAAAGGGCCTGACTAGGAGGGACCCTCGGCTGTCACGTTCCATGAGGCCCGTGGAGCCCCCGCCCATTCTGAGCCGATCCCGTGTGGTGAGCAGCTCTCTTTCCCGCAGGCCGGCTGCTGCCTGGGACCCAGCAAGCTTGGGTGCTGCAGATACAGCCCTTGTTGTCCCAGGACATCCCTTCAGCCATTCCCAGGCTGACCATGAGAAGCCAGGGCCTCTGGAGGGGGGCAGGTGTGGCTTGGGCCAGGAGGGTGTCTCAGCCTTTGTGGGATCGCTGTGGTCTGGGCTTGGGGCAGGTTTCGTGTGGGCAGCAGAGCTCCACCCCCTGCTGGGTCTCAGAGCCTGAGCTGCTCCTCGGGGACCTCAGAGAGATGCTTCTGCCCTGGGGACCTCTCCTGGTAGCTCCGCCTCCTGTTCTATTTTAGGACCTCCCAGTGCAGCAAACTGGAAAATGGAACAAACAAATCCGTGTGCATCTCCAGCAGAGAGGAGGAGCATGGAGACCTTCTCAGGGGGATGTTCAGGCTCGCTCCCAGCCGGGCAGAGCTCAGAGATCATGGAGGGGGAACTGAGGCCCCAGGCTCCCCAAGAAGCGGGGGCTCCAGCCCAGCTCTCCCAGTAGAAGACTCTGCATGCTAAGTCCCATGCTAACTGCAGGCAGTCCTGTTCACCCCTGGAGAGGCAATTTTAAAATAAGTGCAGCATTTGGCCTATTTACAAATCAAGGTGTGCATGAGGACTGCTAACCTGGAAACCCAAGGTGATGAGGAGGTTGCCCTGCAGGGGAGGGGGAGCGCACAGGGAGTGCAGAGACCCTCCCCACAGCCTGAGGCCGTGGGGCTCTGCTCCCCTGGCTTCTGCCTGCTGAGACCAGCTTGACAGATGCTGTGCCTGTGTCTGGCACACCTAGGGCCCTGACCCAGATTATGGCTGCGCTTTGAGCACCATTGTAGGAGGCATACTGTGGCCTGTTCACAACTGCTCAGCTGGACAGGGCAGGCCCTCGTGGCCGGGATTAAGTGACCAGATATGGGCCCGGTGGCACTTGCTGTGTGGCCTTGGGCAAACCACTTCCCCTCTCTGGGCTGCCTGGAATGTGGCTTGGAGCTCTCGACGTCCTCTTATCCTGGAACCCAGCCAGGGTGGGGTTGCAGCAGCCCCTCGTGAGGAACTCACGTTAGCCACACGAGGTCCCGGGGAAGGCAAACTGCTTCGTTATTCCCATTTCTCAGATGCAGAAACTGAGGCTCAGGCAAAAGTGAGGACTTGTCTGAGCTGGCCTGGAGGATGAGGGCAGAGGACCTGGGTGTTTCATGCAGAGAGCCCTGGGAGCCTGGGGCCCCAGGTGGGGCACCTGCCCGTTCTCCGCCCACTGGCACAGACCGGGAGAGGGCTTGTCACTGGAGGCATCTGAGTGACCCTGGGTGCCCAGGGGCAGCCCGGCCATCCACAGGCCTCCCTATCGCTTCCTTGGCTTTCCTCCTCCCCTCAAATCTGCTCTTTCTCCTTCGGCAAATATTTGCTGTTTCTTTCCAGCAGCTGCCATGGTTACAGGCATCCCGGGAGCTGGGGGTCCGAGTTGGACTTTAAACCTCTTTAAAATTCAAGACCAGAGTAAACAGTTGCTTTGCAGTACCCTAGTCCTGCAGGTGACAGCATCCCATCGCCCGGGGCTTAGGGTGGTGGCTCCAGGGTTCCCCAGACTCCACAGCCCCGGGGGTATGGGAAGAAGAGCTGGGACCCCTGCCCATGAAGAGCCCTGGGGGTGGGAAGCCCACGGGCTGGCTGGCGAGGGCGCCTCGTGTGACTCCCAGCAGCCGTTTCCTGCCTGGCGGAGTTGCTCCAAGGGCTGGAGCCATGAGGAGCCACGGAACCCACAGCTCGAGAACAACAGGCAGGGACCGTGCACGGTCAGTGCCGCACCGCAGGGAGCGGGGAGTCAGGCACGGGCTGCGAGTCGGGACAGCAGAGGCCTGGAGGCCACCCTGCCTCGCCCTGAAGCCCTGGGGCTGCCTTGCAGAGCCAGGCTTGTCCTCATCGTCTCTCTGGAGCTGCCGACGCCGTGGACACCCCTGGTCCCTGCGCGTGCCGGGTCCACACCTCCCCCGTCCCAGCTCCGCCTGGTTTCCCCGCGGCTGCTCTGAGTACGTGCCGAGCCGCAGGCAGCAGGCTCCCTTCCCCGGCCTCTCGTCACTCGCGGTGTTCCGTAGCTCTGTTCAGCCACTCCAGGCTGATGAATGAATTCTGAAATCCCCCAAAGCTCAGAGACTGCAGACAGCTGGGAGCGAGGCTTCCCCACGCGCCTGCTCCTGCCCATCCCCGCCGGGATCCGCTCAAGCCACACTGCCAGGAGAGCCCCCGCCCCGCCCCCCACCTCCCCTCCCCCTGCTTGCTGTATCCAACATGCAGACCACCGTCCACCATCATATCGCGTGTTTGCTGGCTGGCTGTGGGAGGGGACGCTTTGGACCAACAGAGACCCCGTCTGTCCCGTGCCCCTGAGCCCAGCCGGGGTCCAGGGCCCAGAAGGTTCTCACGTCAGTAGAACAGACAGTAGTGCCTGCTTCTGCATGGCCAAGGAGAGGACCCTGGAAGGGTGCTAAGTGCAATTACGCCCCCCAGGTCTGGGGCTGCGACTGAAGAAGTGAGTTGGGGGAGGGGCAATGATGCCAGGACCAGGACAGCTAAGCCCTTGGGAGGCGGGGAGCCGGTGTCAGGCCAACTGAACAGCCGTTCTGTCTTAGCCTCTGCGAGCCTGGCCCCTAAGCCTCCTTCTCCCAGAGGCCTGGAGAGCGGGGACCAGTGGGCTTCTCTCCATCTGCAGCTTCAGGCCCTGGCTCGTTCCTTCTACCCACAAGCGAGTCCTCCCAGCGCTGTCTCGGTGGAGCTCAGAGGGCCTGATATTCCCAGTCAGCCCCAGATGCAGGCTCCACACTGGAGCAGGGGAGAAGGGGCTGTGCCAAATATTAAATTCCAATTAGCCAGAAGCAAAGGGAGACCCGAGACAGACACCAGCCCGACTGGAATGTAAATCATGTTTTCCGCATTCTCAGGGAAATTTTCCCGTCTTTGAGCCCCGCTGCATTCTGGGGCTCTTGTTTCGGGGCGGGGGCGGGGGTGGGTGAGCAGAGAGAACGGAGGGGCTCCCTGTGCCGTCCTGGGCACAGTTGCCAGCTGTGCGATTGCTAAGTGCCTGCTGTGTCCTGGGTGGGGCGGGAAATGTCACAGGAAGCGTCCCAAGACGCTAGCCCCTGCTCAGGCCAGGGCCCCGTGGACACTCCACCTGTCCTCAGAGCCTGGTGGGGTCCCCTCCTCCAGGAAGCATCCCTGACCACCGCCGGCATTCACAGAGCTGCAAACAGCGTGCACTGGCCCTGGCACTTTGGTTTTTGTTTTCAGATGTATTTATTTGGGGGCCAGCACTGTAGCACAGTAGGTTAAACCTCTGCCTCAGTGCTGGCAACCCATATGGGTGCTGGTTGGAGTCCAGACTGCTCCTCTTCTGATCCAGCTCTCTGCTAATGCACGTAGAAGCGCCAGAAAGCAATAGAAGATGGCCCAAGTGCTTGGGCCCCTGCACCCACATGGGAAACCCAGAAGAAGCTCCTGGTCCTGGCTTCGGAACAGCCCAGCTCACAACGGCCATTTGGGGAGTGAACCAGCGGGTAGAAGACTTCTCTCTCTCTCTGCCTCTGCTTCTCTGTAACTCTGCCTCTCAAATAAATAAATAAGTCCTTAAGAAATAAATAAAAAGATTTTATTTATTTGAAAGGCAGAGTGACATAGACACAGGGAGAGACAGAGAGAGAGAGACTGGTGAAGTCCTCAAATGCTTCCAACAGCCACGTCTGGGCGAGGTCGAAGCCAGGATCCAGGAACTCCATCCTGGTCTCCCACATGGGTGCAGGAGTCCAAGCACTGGGGCCTTCACCCCCTGTTTTCTCAGGCGCATTAGCAGGGAGCCAGATAGGAAGTGGAGCCCCTGAGACTGGAACCAGCACTCTGATAGGGGGCGCTGGCTTCACCTGCTGCACCACAGCGCAGGCCCTTTAAATTTTGATCATTCCCCCTCCCCAGGGTTGGGCAGGGGCCCCAAAGCCGCACGGGCCCGCAGGGGTGGGCCCTAGCTGGTCTCAGCTGGCTGGGTAACTGGATCATAGCAGCTGAATGGCATTTCCCCCAACTCCCAGCACCTCCGGCCAGACTGCCTTTGGGGCTGGGGTGAATCAGGTGAGATGGCCACTGGGAAGGCCCCCATCCAAGCTGCCTCGTGTCCTTCTGAGAGGAGGAGCCTGGGACACAGACACACAGAGAGGGGTCGCTGCCCAGGGAAGACGCGGGGAGAGGGCGGCCAAGGAACTGTGGGCATATAAATGCCCAGGGTTGAGGCTGGCACTCTGCTGTGGTGGCCACAGGATGGAGACGTCCTTCCCCTGGTCAGCGACTCAGGCCTTGAGGAACGGGCGTGTGACCCAGGGAGATAGACAGAGCGCGCCAGGGCACACAGTTCCTGGCTGCTGTGGGGCTCCTTCTGGCTGTTTGCCGTGAGCAGGGGAGGCCAGGGCCCTGTGCGGGCAGCTGGAGAGTTCTGAGCCACCCTCGTGGGAGCCCTTTGTCATCGAGCGCTCCACCTCTTGTGGTGTGAGGTGTCCTGGCTCAGCTCCAAGGGCTATCAAAGGACAGAACTCTCTGACGCACACATAGACCCCGGGCCTCACCCCCAGGGACCTTCGGGGGCCTGGGAGGTGCGCTGCTCCACCTCGCAGTGTGTTATGAGCTGATGGCGGTAGGTGCTGCTTGGGGAGTCGCTGCGGCTGCCCAGCCAGGTGCCCTCTTGGAATGGCCTTGGGGCTAAGAGCAGGAGCCCAGGGGAGAGTCAGCTCTGGGTGAGTCTCAGCTCTGCCCCGCCTGCTCTGGCTCCACTGGGGTTTCCCAGTATGCATGGCTCACTTTCCCAGGATGCCTAGCGTCTCTTTCCCAGCATGCATGGCTCACTTTCCCAGGATGCCTAGCGTCTCTTTCCCAGCATGCATGGCTCACTTTCCCAGGATGCCTGGCTTCTCCCTCCCAGCATGCGTGGCCTTGGGATGAGCCCGTGCTCCATCCTTTCTCCGCCCAGCAGCTGGGCTGTCTCTAAAGCCCGGATCTGGCCCTTCCCCTGCCTGTTGGAGGGGTTTTTCATCCTCAGCGGGGGCTCTAGACCCTGTGTGGACAGGCAGTGCCCTGTCTGCCCTGGTCTCACTTTTGTTCTAGTTAAAGGCCAATCTCTTCGTTCTAAAAGCAGGGGAGGGCTGTTCTTTGCCTCCTAACCCAGTGGGCTTCTGTGGAGGACAGATTTCCAGTTCAAGGGAACACCAGAGACAGGGAAAGAGAAAGAGATGGCAGGTCCCCTCTTGTCCCCGCTGAGGACGAATCAGCATGCGGGTGTGAGGAAGTCTGCAGAGTGCAGGGACAGAACCGCCCAGAAGGATCAGAGAGAAAAGCTCCGGGAGCTCACTCTGGGCTTGGAATAATTCCTATTCCCAGGAGTTGGGGCAAAATCCTCAACATTTGCAAGCATTAAGTAGAGGATTTAGAAGCGCCTTGAATCAGCAGCGGGGGAGAAATTAACTGTCAGCTAAATGCCTCTCGGGTCCCAGGTAACAAGTCTCAAGCTACAGACCAAAAGATCAGATTGCTTCCAGGCTACTTACCAATGGCCCCAACCAAAACTCAGGACTGCCTACAGCAACGCAAAAGATCCGGAGCACCAGGTAAAATTCACAGTATCTGGCATTCGGTAAAAATTGTCCGGACATTCAAAGAAGCAGGAAAATGGAGCCAAAAATGAGGAGAAAAACGAATGCATTAACCTGAGCCAGAACTGCTAGAATTGTTCGGAAGGGACATACAAAGGTGCTTCAGAAAGTTTGTGGAAAAAGAATTTAAAGTAAGTTTATTTTGGTGGAAAGATTCTCAAAATCCATGCATGGTTTTTTTCATAATACATATCTTCCCTGAACATTTTGAAGAATCCTCGTATTATGTAAGTTGGAGGAGAGACCGGACTTGTTTATTGAGCATATGGAGGACATAGTTTTAAAAAGATCCAGACTGGGGGCCAGCGCTGTGACATAGCGGGCTAAGCCTCTGCCTGCGGCGCCAGCACCCCATATGGGCGCCAGTTCGTATCCCAGCTGCTCCACTCCTGATCCATCTCTCTCTGTGGCCTGGGAACGCAGTAGAGGATGGCCCAAACCACTTGGGCCCATGCACCTTCATGGGAGACCCCAAAAAAGCTCCTGGATCCTGGCTTTGGCTCAGTTCTGGCCGTTGAAGCCATTTGGGGAGTGAACCAGCAGATGGAAGACTTTTTGTCACTCCCTTTCTCTACCTCTCAAATAAATAAATAAAATCTTTTTTAAAATCCCGATTTTACTTCTAACAATAACAACTATAAAAAATTAGATGAAGTATTAATTTTATATCCAACAAAACTATCCTTTAGGTAGGAAGGGAAAAATAAAGGCATTCTCATATGAAGAAAAACAAAAAGAATATGTCACAAATAGACCTCCCCTTAACTGTTAGCTAACAGAAGTTATTGAAACAGACAGGAAATGATCGAGAATCCTGGAGCACCAGGAAGCAGGAAGAATAGAAACATGGTAACATAAACTAGGTTGTCCTCCTCGGGACTTCGGTAAGGTTGATGTTTGAAACATAAGTTATATTGATGCTCAAGATAGTGCATGGTGGTACAGCAGGTGAAGCCACTGCCTGGGGTACCAGTTTCCCACATGAGCATCGGCTCTAGTCCCGACTGCTCCTCTTCTGATCCAGCCCCCTGCTGATGCACCTGGGAAAGCAGCAAAGGATGGCCCAAGCGCTTGCATGTAGGAGACCCAGAGGGAGTTCCAGGCCTCCGGCTTCCATCTGGCTCAGCCCTGGCCGTTGTGGTCGTGTGAAGATTGAACCAGCAGATGGAAATTCGTTCTCTCTCTCTCTCTCTCTCTCTCTCTCTCTCCTTCTCTCCCTATAACTCTGCCTTCCAAATAAATTTTTAAAAAAGCATCTTAAAAAAGAGTGACATTTTAATTTAGAGATCTAAATGGAAATGAGCCCTTCACTCTTCCATCGAATGCCAGGAGACTGCAGTGAATCCCATTGTGGCAAACCCCCCCCCCCCCCCCCAGCAACCTCCACAAACACTAGATACAGAGATACTGGGAAACACTGCCTGTGGCTCAAGGCAGGCCACCCCGAAGCTCTTCAAACAACCCTGCAGGTCTGTGTGAGTGACGCGGCACTGAAGTCCGAGCAAGGTGGGGGACCGTGTGTCCAGTCCCTTGCAGGACTCCTATATGGGTCAGCTCGGGCTCTCTGAGAACCAGCTGTCAACGCGTGAGATTAGACTGGATTTGATCTGCGAGAAGTGTGCTGGGGGAAATACGCCTGTGAGGGACGGGGAGGGGGAGGGAATGAGGAATTTAGGGGTCTTGACGGGTCCCCCAGCAGGGGCAGGGGCAGGGAGAAAGGCCAGGAGCGGACGGTGGAACAGTGGCCTCCCCGCGGGAGGCATCCAGGTCCTAATCCCTGATGTCTGCCAAGGAGGCCTCTTCTTTGCGGATGTAATTAAATGAAGGATCTTGAGATCATCCTGGATTTAGGGTGAGCCCTAAATTTAAAAAACAATATTTATTTATTTGAAAGACAGAGTGATGGAGGGGGGCAAGGCAGAGAAAGTGGCCTCCCATCTGCTCACTAACTCCCCAAATGGTTGTGATGGCCAGGGCTGCACCAGGCTGAAGCCAGGAGCCAGGAACTCCACCCCGGTCTCCCCACATGCGTGGCAGGGGTCCAGGTACTGGCGCCATCGCCTACTGCTTTCCCGGGCGTATCGGCAGGGAGCTGGAGCAGCTGGGGCTGGAAGCGGCTCTTCAATATGGGATGAAGGTGTTGTCGGCAGCCAGGGTGGGCTGGGATATAAGCCATGAATTCCATCCGGGTCTCCCACGTGGGTGCAGGGGTCCAGGCACTTGGGCCATCTTCCACCGCTTTCCCAGGCGCATCAGCAGGGAGCTGGACAGGGAGTGGAGCAGCTGGGACTCGAACCAACACTGTGATTTAGAGTCCCAGCATGGCTGGTGGCAGCTTAACCTGCTGAGACACAGGGCCGGCTCCATTCCGAGAGCCTTCTGCAGTACTGTCCTCTATGTGCTGTGTAGCTGTCAATCACATCTCAGAAGCATGTGTTGGAGGTAGAGGGTGGGGGACAGTGCTTCGTCAGGGAACTCGGTTCAAGGAGGGAGGTGGGACCAGGACTGAGCTGAGGCACACCGGGCACAGCTGCAGGTCCAGCAAAGCCCCAGCTGACCTGGGGAACTCCGGAGAGGGTGGCCACCCAGGATGTCCCTTCTGAGCCTGAGACAGTCCACGGATGCAGGCGGCTGGGACGTACATGAGCTTGGCTGAGACACAGTCCCTTGCCCTGGACTGCAGAGGTCCAGTCGAAATCAGTCTTGAGACTCTCACTCAGCCTGCTGGAACACAAGTCAGCTCACTCTACTTCTGGACCTTGAGGCTACAAATGTGAGGCCTGGAGCTGCTGCAGCCACGGTGCCATCATGAGGGGAACAGCCTGCGGCAAGAAAACCCCACTCCCCACTCAACCTCCTACACAAACCAGGTACAAATAACAGAAAACCCAGAGCAGGCACATGCAAACAACAAGAGAGATGTATCAGGGAGCCATCAGGATGGTTTTGATTCAGCGTGCGCCTAGCATCTTAATAGCACACACATGCACACAGATAGCATTGTGTTAGGGAGAAGCAAAACAGCGTGCTCTGTGCAGGCAGAGGGTAGGGACCCTGGGGGGTGGGTCATTCTTGGGTGACTCAGAGCTGGAAGGGCTCTGGGTGGTCTGGAGGCGAGAAGGCAAGGGGTAAGGTGGAAGCAGGCGGCGTTGTCCAGGGCGGCGGCTTCTGGGGTCTGGGTGCCCATGGCTAGGATCTCAGACTCCTTTCTGTCCTGGAAAGCTGCTAATGGTGGAGACAGGGCATCGCCGAGCTGGGTTTGAACCGGAGCCGCCTGGCTGCGGCGGGAGCAGGTGGTCGGGACCCCGGGGAGAAGGGAGGAGGCTGAGTTGCTTGTTCTATTAATCCCGGAGGGACCTGGTGCGGGCCGGCCGTGGAGGAGGTGAGAAGGGGTTGGGCTCTGCTGTGTTCTGAGCGTGGCGCTCTCGGGGCTTCTGGCAGATTGGCCGTGGGTGCGAGAGGAGAAGAGGCAGGAGGTGACTCAGGGTTTGCCAAACCTGGGGGATGGTGACGCCCCCGTCTGCTGCGACAGAGCATGGGGACGAGTGGGCTCGGGGACGTGCTGGGGCCCGGGTTTGCCCCTTGGAGCCGGGGGCGGGGGAGGTCTCTGGAGGCCCGAGGTGGCGGTGTGCACAGGTGCACCGAGCAGCCTGGCTCGGGGGCGTGGTCGGGGTTGGGCGGGGGCAGGCGGCAGGCCCAATCTAAGCTGTACAGTCATTGTGGAAGAGTGGGCTGGGCGCTGGGCCTGGCGACCCCCACCCCCAGGAGGGCAGTGCCGGCACAGGGCCTGGAAAAGAAGCCGGGAAGCGGGGAGGTCTCGCGCTCCCGCCCGGACCCTCAGAACAAGACTGGCCCAGGTGGAGTCGGTTGAGAGGAGCTCACGCTGGCTCAGCCCCCAGCCAATGGCCTGCTTCGTAGCTAAGACCCCTGCATTCCACTTCCGGGGGCCTGGGCTCAAGTCTCGGCTGCAGCCCCTGTCTCCAGCAGATAGGAGCCAGCAGGCGCCCCAGCCATGCCTGCAGGGTACGATGGAAGGGACAGAAGGCGGGGCTGCGGCGTTGGAGGGCGGGGCTGGGCCGGGCAGCGGGGGAGGGGTCACCGCCTGGCTTCGCCTTGGGGGAGGAGGGGCGGGGACTGTGCGCTGTGGCTCAGCTGCACCCATCTGGGGGCGCAGCACCCTGCGCTCCTAACATAGGACACCGGGGAGAGCCTGAAGGCTAACCGCAGGTACATTTAATAGAAGTTATGTTGCAAATATTGCAGGGCTATACTTATACTACCCAATGCGTGTCGTGTATCTGAACTCAGAATTATTTATTGGAGAGAGCGCGAGAGCAAGCACCCATCGGCATCGCTCTGCAGATACCCTCGCTGGGCTGGACAGCTGGGAGCCAGGAACTTAACCCAGGTCTCCCAGGGGCGTGGCCGGCGCTCAGTCCCAGGGCTGCCTCCCTGGGCCTGCACTAGCGGGAAGCTGGAGTCGGGACCCAGCGCTGGGAGTGGAGGTGTGGGACGCAGGCGTTGCCACCGCCAGGCTGAACCCGGGCCCTGAGTTCAAAACGAGCTGAGCAGGTTTTATTTCCCGTCGCTCCCCCACCCCACCCCCACCCCCAACGGCGGCCCAGGGCGGCACAGTGACGATGCTAAAGATAAACGCTGAGTCATGCCCACCGCCACCCCGCCCCCTCCAAGTGGTGTGCAGAGCACGCTTGATTCCCTGTCCCACCTACGTCGCCACATGGGAGGAATCGATAACAATTTTAGGGAGAAAATACAGTTGTCATGGGAAAAAAATGGAGTGAATTCAGAGCTCGTCAGGCGAGCTAATCAGATTGCCCAGCCGTGTCTCCAGGCTTCGGGGCCCGGCCCGGTGGGAAGCCAGGTGGCAGACAGGGTGGGAGGGCCTACGGGGGCTGTGTCGCCCCAGCTCCGGCCCTCCTGAGCTGCACCTGTGTGTGGGGGCGAGGGGGGAATTAGGGGACTTGTCTGCGCTTCCGCCGGCTCTGTGCCCGGTGCTGTTCAGGGCAGCGGGCAGCCGGACCAGGTCCCCACCCCAAGAAGCAAGTCCACAGGGAGCAGAGTGAGCCCTTGTGGAGTGGCCGGCCCCCCGCCCCGCCCCCCACCTCCGCACTCCTCGGCTGGGGCAGAGACGGAGACCTGTGCCCACCCAGGCCTCACGAGCTCTGGCTTGGGGGACTTCCCAGAACTGAAGGCTCCTCTGTGTTGTGGGACACAAAGACTGGGGTGCAGGACACGTGGCACCCCAGGGAAGTGAGCGCGTCAGCTGGGACGAGCAAGGTGGAACGCAGGGAGGGCAGGGAGGGAGAGGGCGGGGCCCCGGCCGGCCGTGCAGCGCCGTGTGTGTGTGTGTGTGTGTGTGTGTGTGTGTGTGTGTGTGTGTGTCGCGGGGCTGGAGGCTGTGGGTCAGGCGGCCAGGAGGGAGGAGACAGAGGGGCCACGTGTGTGGCCACCTGTGGGCAGGACCCGGGCGCCCTCACTCTGAGAGGCACTCTCAGGGAGCCACTGTCGGGGCTTTCTGGGGATGTTCCCAAGGTGGGTGATATTCTCGCATCTCACAACCGGAAGCTGAGGCTCAGAGACGGCCAGTGAGCGGACCTTGAAGGGCCACTTCTCCCCTGCCCCACACCTGGCCATCCACTGAGGGCCCCAAGAGCAGGAAGCTCCACACTGCCCCCTGCAGGCCTGAACAAGCCAGGGCAGGGGCGGGTGTGACCTGGCCCAATGCAGTTCCTGGAACGGAGCAGAGGGAGCAGGACTCCCCCTACCCCCTCCTCCCGCCCTCTGACCCGCTAGTGCCTCCCAGGAGCGTCAGCTCTTGCAGATAAGAAACAGACCCCAACCTCAGGGGCTTTGTGCTACTGCTCCAGGGGGCGAGGGTGGATGGGGGCAGCTCCGTGGCCCAGGCTGGAGGGGGTGTGTCTGTTCGGGCCTGTGCAGTAGCCAGGGAGGCAGGCCCCACTGTGCGAAGGCACCTCAAGTCTCCCGATGCCTCACCAAGCAAATTGCAAGGCCAAGCCCAAGGGCAGTGGGTGGGGAAGCCCCCCACATCCCTCCCTCCTGCCCCAGCCACCAGGCCCTGGCAAGGGGTGGGAAGAATTGTGACCCACACGGGGGTCTCCTGGTGACGGGGAGCCCAGGGAGGTGCCCGGTCCCCTCCCATTCCCGGGCCCGGGGCACCTGCAGGCTGGGAAGGGTTAACTGGAGCCGCATCCTAGTCGGAGAGGGACTTTTTCAAAGACTTGATAAATAAATTACTGCTCATGTTTAATTCAAAGCCCCCCTCCCCCCCCCCCCCCCCCCCGCCTGCAGAGAGCATACGGAAGAAGAAGCCATCTTCCCATTAATGCCGCTCTGAGGGGCTTCTCCCCTAGCTCTTGGGGCCTTCCGCCCCCTCCACCCCACCCCCATCCCTGACTCTGGCCTGTGCACTCCTACCTGCCCAGGAAGAAAGCATCGACTCCACGTAGGGGCTGTGTCCCAGCCTCAGCTCTGGAGTCACCCTTGCCCTAAGCTCGCCACCCAAGACGGCCCCTTGGAGGGGGAGGGGTCACTGCTGTCTTCCCTCCGTGGGTCTTGTCGCTACAGGTGTTCTTCTCGGTGTTCTTCTCGGTCCCTATCTCCTCCAGGGGAGCGGAACCTGGGCTCCTGGAGTTGCTCAGCACACAGTAGGCGCTCATTAGCACACAGTAGGTGCTGCACAGCTATTTGTGGGCTGGGGCAGGAGGACAAAGGTCAGCCCGTTTTGTGTCTGAAATACCTTTAGAAAGAGCCTCCTTCCACTCCCAGTTCTGCGGGGCTCTGGGCAGGGCCTCTGGCTGCGACCCAGCATGGTGGGCGGGGCCAAGAGCTACCGGGGGGACAGGCCCAGGACCGCATTAAACCAGTGACCTAACCCCCTCCCACGAGGCCCCGCCTCTTAAAGGTCCCACAGCGCCACACCAGGGACCAAGCTTCCAGCGCCTGGGCCTCCCTGGTCCAGCAACCAGAGCTGCTCTCCCGGGAGCTCTTTCTCTTCGGGGCTGCCCACTTTTGGTTTCCCCGTCCCCCAGCAGGCATTGGTGCGTGCCACCCAGAGGACAGAGGAGCTGGCAACAGGCTCGTGCCACATCCAGTGCACAGTGTGCCCATTTTACAGATCAGCAAACCAAGGCTCAGGGCAATAAACTCACTTTCCCTAGGTGATGGAGGCAGGACTTGAACACCCCAGGTCCAGTGCTTCTGACCTGGGCAGCCTGAGTCTTTCTAGAAGAACTTTCTAGAACCAGAGCGCTGTGAAGGGTGGGTTCCCTCCCACGGCAGCAGCCTGGCTTACTGAAATCCCAAGTGGCAAAAAAAAAAAAAAAAAAAAAAAGCCCAGGGATAAAAGAAACCTCAGCGACTCTCCCTGTGGGCTGAGATCAAAATAAGCTCTCAATCGATAGCTGGGATTGGAAACCTGCTCTTTCATGTTTGCCAAAGCCAGATCCTGTTCCTGCTCTGCTGAGCGGGTCTGCGGACCAGCATCCTGCATCCCTGATGCCACCTTGGACCTCCTAGCAACACCACTGACCCATTGTTTAGAATATTCTAAATTTTCCATTTGTTATTATTTTTAAAAGATTTTTAGTTTAAAGGCAGAGAGAGAGAGAGAGTGAGCGCGAGAGCTCTCATCAGCTAGTTCACTCCCGGCCAGGATCGCCAAAGCCGGGAGCTGGGCGCTCGATCTGGGTCTCCTAGGTGGACCACAGAGACCTTCCTGGGCCATCCCTGCTGCCTGCCGGGGTCTGCATTAGCAGGAAGCGGGAGTCAGGAGCCGGAGCTGGCTCTCGAACCCAGACACGCTGTGGTGGGACATGAGCATCTTAACCCCTGGGCCACACGCCCAACCTCCCACGTGCTATTTAAAATTTCCATTTCCCCGGGAGGCTGAGTAGCCCAGTTGCCCTGCTTGGGAGCGTCAGGGTCAGGGACTGAACCCCCGGCTTCAGAAGCACGCTCGGTTCATGGCAACCATGGCGATTGCCAGTCGTCACCAAGCTGGCTCATTGCTGATGGGCGCTGTGCGGCAAACTGATGGCCACCAACTCGTTGGATCCTGATTACAACTCTGGGGGGGAGGGCAATTCTGTTTTTATTTCCATTTTCGGGATGAGCAGATTAAGGTCCAAATGGCAGGGAGTGGTTTTAGAATGCAGGTTTTGTTACTGTTTAGCCATGGAGAAAGCCAAGTGCTGAAGACACAGGTTGTGACGGTTCCCAAGAGGGGGCACAGGACGCAATGCCGGGGGCGGCCACACGGGGGAGCACTAGGGTGGGCCAGGAGGCAGGGGAGGGGTAATACAGGTGTGCAGGGGAGAAAGGAGAGGGAAGCTGATTTAGGGTCGGCTGTCGGATAAACCTCAGCGGCTCTGGGATCTAGGGGCGATCCCAGATTGTCGGGCGCTGGCTGTGGCGAGACCAGAGCTGGTGGACAGAGGCCTGAGTGTGGGAGTGCTGCAGAGGATGTAGGTCCTGGGCTCAGGACAGGTGGGTTTGCAGGTACGTCCTCCATCTGGGAGAAAACCAGGGATATCTGATGGAAACTCAAACCCCCACCCCCGGCCCCCGGCCACCACCAGGAGTCCACACTGGGCTCTGACAGTTCCCGCTGTGTGGCTGTGTCGCTTCCTGACTGTGCCACGATCGCATAGCCGCGTTCCGTGCGCCGGGCGGCTGGGAGGAGGCGCACAGCCTGGCCTAAAACGGCAGCATCTGTTGGGCCCTCCCGGGAGGGAAGAGCGCTTTTGTTGCATATTAAGTCATTAAAACGGCAGAGAAGGAAGCGGGAGTTTAATTTCCCCGCCAGATGCAGGCAGTATTTCAATCCGAGGGCTGTGGACCCTGTTACAGACAATGGCCCACAGTGGGGGCTGCAGAGGGCGGCCACTCTCCTGAGCCAATGTCGGAGCTGGGGGTGGGGTCTGCTCCCCAGGACTGAGCCTGGCTCAGAGCCCTGGGAGCAACATCAGGGCTTTTTGGACCTCGCGTCCCAGTGGCTGTCAGAGGCACCTGTGCAGAACCTCTCTGGGCCAGTCATTCCGTGGTCTCTGAGGGAGGGGTCCCAGCCCCGCAGTGGTCCAGCCGGGTGGCAGGTGCCGGGATGCTGTCCCAGATCTGCCCAGACACCCCCTAGTGACCTGCCGGACAGAGTGGAGGCGCTGGTCCGACAGTCCGGGTTGGAGAGCCTGCTCCATCCACCGGCACGTCCTGTGTCCCCATCTGTGTCATGGACGCGGTACTGGCACTGCTAATGCTGGGTGCTCCCACTGCTAGGGGAGGGGCTGAGGCACCCAGTCCTCTGCTTCGTTGGTCATCAGTAGTGCCCCTTCTTGCCCTCCCATGATGCTCAGCGGGAGTGTGGCTGGGCAGAGCTGTGTCTGCATTGTCCCAGCTGACTGAGGAAGGGGAGTGTGCTGTGTCACGGGGCCCCGCCCCACAGGGCCGTGCATCCCAGCTGCCTCTGATTCCTGCTGATGGCGCACTGAGCCCCTGCGCTCAAGCTGATAGGGACTCCAGGGGCCCCTGGGAGGGAGAGAGAGACAAGACAGCAAAGTAAACACACAGGCGGCAGGAGCCCTGGGGGAGGGGACATGGGAGAAACACACACGCAGTGATCAGCACGTGTTGCCGAATCTGCTGCTGGGGCGGGACTGAGCACTAGCAAACTTCTGTGCCTGCTCCGATGTCTGTTCCCTGATTGGTTCACACAGCATGCCTCATTAGCATGCCCCTTTGCCCTTTGCAGGAGAATTTAGAATCTTTTCCAGGTGTCTCATTCTTCGTGGTCGAGAGACAAAGAACGAGCGGAGGGGAGGGGGCAGAGGGGAGTGGGCAGCACTCAGTGGAGCCAGCGGAGAGCAGAAGCTGTGACCCACAGGGCTCAGGCAGCCCTGGAGGGACTGTGACCTCGAGCTGCAACAACGTAGCACAGCCGTGCCCCTAGGCGGCGCCCCAGGAGACCCCTCCTGCCGCCTCCCTTACAACCCCGGCCCCAGAACTCCCGCCACGAGCCCACAAAGCCGGGACGGCAGTGGCCTCCTTGGAGCCCCGGCCTCTGTCGTCCGCTTGCCTCGCTCCTTGGCCGGCACAGCGCAGCCCTGCCGCTCGGGCTCCGCCTGGGCTGGGCACCAGCAGCCTCAGGTCTCCCGCACTGGGTTCAGAGGCCCAGAGGGCCCCCCCCCCCTTGGCACTGCTCTTCCCGGCCTGGGCTGACCCTCGAGGGTCTTAGAAGCCACAGGTGCACCCTCAACCCTCCTCTTTAGCAAAAACAGGGACCGGTTCTCCAGGTCCCAGGACGGCTCGGGGCCAGTTTTGGTCCCGGTGCAGCAGCCGCGCCGGCCCTGACCGGGGGCTTCCTCCGGCCAGCCGGTGCCCGAGTCGGCTGGAGCCAGGCTGTGCCGTGCTAACAGCCAGCCAGCCCGGAGCGCATGGCGTTAGCCCAGCTGGTGCGCGTTGTTTGGACTATCCGCTCATCCGTGCCTGGCGCCAGGGGAGCAGAGAGCTGCCCGGTGGGGAACGGCAGCGGGCGCCGTGGTGGGCAGACTCCGTGCAGCGGCCACTGCACACCCGTGAAGGTGCTGGGTTCCTCTCTGCTCCTCTCGCAGACACCGAGGCGTGGGCAGCTGTCCGGCGGGGGCCGCCTCCAGGTGAGTTGCGCTTACCGGGACGCAGGGAATGGCTCCCCACCCCCGCGGGGGAGGGGGGGGGCTTCAGGGCCTGGACCACAGCGTTCTGTCGGCCAAGGAATTTGGCAGATTTTCCGAGGCCCAGGTGGGGAAGAGGTCATGATGCTGCCTCAGTTTCCCCAAAGTGCCATCGGGCCGCTGATTAAAGCAGCAGTGCGAGAGTTGTGGGCTGACCCTGCCCCGAGCAGAAGCCCCCGACTCTCTCCTGGGCAGTGGCTACTCTGCAGGGGCCTGGGGACCTTTGACCCCAGAGTTCCCATCGCTGGCCATGGAGAGGCACTGGTTCCCAGCCCTGCAGCTCTCTGGTGCTCGGTGGTGTTGGTGCGTCAGAATCTTGGGTTTTAGACCAATTGGGCTTCCATTTCATGCCGTTTGTTCCCCCGAGTCCCCAAACTGGGTAATGCTGTGGCCTCCAGGGGCCAAGCCTCTGTTATGATGCGTTTGCCTGTGAGAAACCAAAAACCCAACACATGGTAAATGAGGGAGAAGCTTGTTTACCCCATGAAATGGGGACCCTGGGGAAGGAAATCCTCCGATGGCATCAAAAACCCAAATTGTTCCTACCTTCCTGCCATACCGTTCCAGGTATGTGGATTTGTCCTCACAGCCACGAAATGGCTGCTGTGTCTGTGGGTATCACGTCTGTGTTCGAGGCAAAATAAAGGTAGAAATCTGAGTGGCAGAATCGACTCCGAGGGTCTCTGCCTCCTGCTCCTTCTACCTTATGGTCAGACAGCTCAGAGGAAGTCACTTGGCCAAATCGAGAAAGGCGAGTGAACATTCTAGGTTTGCTTCCTCTCTGGAGGAGGAAGACAAGGAAAGGGGGCGTGGGGCCGGGCGTGGGGCATCAAGTGCTTGCTGTCTGTCAGAGCCGGGCAGCTCTGGCCACGTCACTGGAGCGTGCCCTTAAAGCGTTCGTCCGAACTTCCCGTTAACTCAGAAACGCAGGGCCTTGTGGTACCTTCCACGCAGGGCTGCCGCCTGGGATACAGTAAGAATCTGATACATTGTAAATATTATTCTCGTCTTGGGGAAACGATATTTACATAAAAAGGCAGGCTGCAGGCCCAGCGCATGCATCTCGGAAAATTACTGAAGCAGCCCAAATCACAGAAATCTACCCCAGAAAACGTCCCTGCGGGCGCAGCTTCGAGACTTCCTGGAAGGGGCCCGGGCTGCTAACCTGGTTTTTCCATGCTGGGGCTGCAAACAGGAAGCAGCAGGGATGCTGGGGCGGCCCCCAGGGCCACAGCCCAGAGCCCGGACTGTGTTTGACAGGGAGCAATCATTGCGGGGGAGCAGGAGGGGGTGCACAGGAAACCAGAGAGGCTGGGGCCAGGACTGCTCTGTTGATAATGGATCCTTCCCAAGGGCACTCACAGGGTCCCCAGAGATCGGCATTAATCCTTTCTGAAAGTGATGCCCCCGGCAGCCAGACGACCCTGCCCCGGGCTGCGCCACCTCCCAACCCTCGCCCTGGGGACCAGGTTTCCAGTGCGTGAGCCTCTGGGGACCGCTGTGTCCTCCCTGTAACGGGATCGTGGGGCCACCCTGCGCAGGGAGGGGCTCTTCAGAACACTCCAGGGCTCCTGCTGTTTTCCGGCCGGTGCGCTGGCCGCTTGTCTCTCTCGCCTCTAGCCTCCCCCCGGGCCCCTAAGACACCGAGACTTTGTCAGTGGTACCAGCCGAGGCTGGGCGGCCGACATGGCCAGTGGCACCATGGTGTGGGTCACGCAGACTAGGAATGAAAGGAAGTTGCCTGTCTGGTACTAAATGCCGAAGAAAGCCCACGTCGGTGAGCTCGCGGCCTGTCTCAGACCCCGAGTTTTCATCCGAAATGCTTCAGCCGAAGTTCAGAGTTCAGGAACGCTGTGGCTGCAAAGGCAGAGTCAGACGCTGTGGTTGGCAGCTGGTGGTGTGGCTCAGCCGGTGGAGCGCCCCACATCTGAGCCCTGGTTCGAGTCCCGGCTGTTCCACCTCTGACCCAGCTCCCTGCTAATGCATCTGGGAAAGCAGTGGAAGACGGCCCAAGTCCTTGGGCCCCTGCACCCATGTGGGAGACCAGGAAGAAGCTCCTGGCTCCTGGCTTTGGCCTGGCCCAGCCCCAGCCGTTGTGGCCATTTGGGGAGGGAAACCCAAACATGGTTCTGGACACGGTGTCGAGGAGAAGCTCAGAGGCCTCCCAGCTCAGAACCAGAAGGCGGATTCCCTCGAGACCAAGGAGTCCAGAACCTTCTATCTGCCAAGGGCCACCTGGATAGTTACAGCGGCATCCGCGGGCCACACAGAATGATCACATTAGGGGGTCCCGTGCTAGGGGTCCTGTTGAATTTTGAGTCCCTGCCTGCGGCTGCCTCAGCAGAGCCAGGACAAATGTTTGGTTTTGCGGCCTAGTATAGCCCGTGGCCCAGACGCTCCGCCCCTCACCGCACGCCCCTGCTTGGACCTCGGTCTCCTGCATCTCGCACCATGAGAAGGAGGGGTCGGGAGCCTTGGCAGAGACCAGCGCTTTCTGGAACAGGCAGGAAAGTGATGTGTGAAACACACGCGTCTTTAACTGTAAAAATTTGTTCCCATTTCATTTGAAAGACAGAGAGACAGAAATCTCCCATCTGCTGGTTCACTCCCAGGGCCGGGCCAGGCTGGAGCCAAGGAGCCCAGAGCGCCAGCCCAGGTCTCCCACGTGGGTGGCGGGGGCCCAAGGACTGGAGCCGTCACCTGCTGCCTCCTGGGGTGCGCGTGAGCAGGGAGCTGGTGTGTGGAGTGGAGCAGGGACATCCCAAGCAGTGTCCTAACCACTGCACCACTCACCCAGCCCCTAAGACAAGCGCATCCCTAACGCGCTGCCGGCCAGTGTCACTTGGTCACCCGGGGATGGCTGGGCGTGGCCAGGAGGCAGTTACTGCTACAGCCGTTTCGGCCTGGCTCCCGTGCATCCGTCCGTCCGTCCGTGGCTGCCACCTTGATTTACCCGGCTACCCCAGCTCCTCGTGCGAATCTCTGCTCAGCCCCAAGCAGATGAATAATTCATCCCCGAAGTGGCTCGTTTGCTGCTCTTGCCGAGCCGCAAATCCCTGGAATGCGTGCTCAATTTGTGGAGCGGCCATTAGCAGCCTGGAACGAGGACAGCATCTGGGACCGTGAGACTGGCAGTTGTGTGTGACGCTGGGCCCTTCACAGGGCCAAGCTCCGGGGGCCGGGAGGGGCCAACCGCGGCCGCCCAGTGACGGCCCGCAGTGTGTGTGTGTGAGTGTGTGTTGCACCTGGCAGGAGTCAGGACGCAGTGCTTTGGAGATGCGCAGAGACCTGAGGGGAGCCCCTGGAGCCCCCAGGTCCTGCTTCTGTCCCCCCTCCCTTCTTTCCCCCATTTGCACCCCCTCGCCAGCTCGCCCCCGAGTGAGAGCATCTGGAGGCGGGGCCTTTGGGGGTGTCGCACTTGTGAGGACACGAGGAGGGGGCGCTGTCTCTGAGCCTGCCGACACCCCTGGTTTGAGGGGAAGGTGGCTGGGGGTGCGGGCCGGGCAGTATGGGGCTGGATGAGGGGGAGCCCTGGGAGGAAGCAGAGGCGGCCCCTGCAGCCCCCACTTGGCCCCGGCCCCGAGGGCAGATGGGGGCAGGCAAGCTCCGGGCTGGACACCAAGGCTGGTGTGCCGTGTGATTGGTTGGGGGCTGCTTTTGGCTTTTTTTATGTGGCCGTAGATGGGAAGCCACGGCAAAAAAAGGGAAGCTGGGAGTTGCCGATCATCATGGCCTTGGGGGTGTGGCTTTTGGGGGCTACGCTCTGGCCTCGTGGTGCTGCACAAGGTGGGTCAGAGCTGTGTTTTATAAAGAACTTTTGTTTAGTCAGTTTATTTGAGAGACAGGCTTCTGCTGATTCCCTTCGCAAATGCTTGGATGGGGCCAGATCAAAGCTGGGAACCAGGAATTCGATCCGGGTTTCCCACAGGGGTGGCAGAGACCCAAGTGCTTGGGCCATCACCTGCTGGCATCCCAGGAGGGCCGCCGCTGCCACCTCCTCCTCCTCCTCCTCCTCCTCCTCCCACTCCCCCCCCCCCAGCACATTAGCAGGAGGCTGAATCGGAAGGGGGGTGGACTCGATCCCAGGCACTCCGTGTGGGATGTCCCGTGTGGCGGCTTCCTCAGAGTCCACGTTTGTGCGTGGTTTGGTGGCTGTCGGCTGGCGTCTCAGCCTCTGTCCCTGCAGCCTCTGGTGCTCTCCTGTACTTGGTCTCTCGTCAGGAAGGCTGTGAGGAGCTGGGTGCACAAGAAGCATCTGGAAGAGCAGGTGCCGCCACCATGGGGAGCTCCCTTTCCCCAAACCCTGCCTTCTGGGGTCCCCTTTGTCACCCTCAACCTCGCCCTGGCTGCGCCTGGGGCTTGGCGTCCTCCGCACGTCTCAGCGGCACGAGTCGGTGATGGCTGCATACTGGCTCAGAGTGTCCCTGCCCTGGCCGCGGCTTCCAGCCGTGTTGCCGGGTCATCAGCGAGCTCAGCGTCTGACCACACGGGCTCTCCCGTCAGCCTTCCTAAGCGGGACATTCCGCAGAAAGGCCACGGAATGCCACTGATCCCATTCATCATACAGCCCTCTGACCACTGGCTCTGGGTTCGAGTAGACGCTCCTGGGGAGGGAGGCGCTGGCGCTTCCTCGATGTCGCGGGGTGGGGGGGTACTTGGTTCAGTCGCTCTCTCCCTAGATTCCCATTGACTAGAGCACAGAGCTTCTTCTGTGGCTGGAATCGGGTGAGAAGCTGAGCCACCCCGGGCATCTGGGCCCCTCTGTGACCCCACAGCTCGGGGAGGGAGACACCTGTCCTGCATTTGCCAGGCACTGAGACGTTTGCACAGGGGCTCCCGGGGTGGCTCGTCCTTGAGGCAGACTCCGGCATTATAGAGGACCAGCCCAGGGCCAGGCCTGGGGTGTGATGGTGAGATCTTACTGTGCCACAGAGCTCAGGGGTAGCGAAGGCTGGAGAGAATCCCTCAGGGCTTCCAGGAGGAGGCGAGCTGGGGGAAACCTCACCGGCAGGGTGGGGCTTGGTTTTTGCTATGGTTCAAGATGTGATTTGAGGCTCGTGTGCTGGAAGCCTGGTCCCCAGTGTGGTGACGCTGAGCTGGCAGAACCTTTAAGAGGCGGGGCTTGGTGGGACGTGACTGGCTGATGCCTGGTGGGTCTGCATGAGTCCCACAAGAATGGGTTATCGCCAGGGCCAAGCAGATGCCCGCCCAGAACTCGGAGCTCAGTGCACCTCCTTCTTGATCGAGTCCCCGGCCTCAGGTGTCCTGTGATAGCGACAGAAAGACTGTGATGGCTGGACAGGTGGCAGGGGACAAGGCATTCTGGGTAAGGAAAGCGGTGTGAACAAAGCCAGCTCTGGGAAAGCTGGGGAGAGTCCCTGAGGGCTTCCAGGAGGCGGCGGGCTAGGGGTAACCTCCCAGCTGCCCCCACGTCCAGCTGGAGCAAGCTATGGCCGCATACTCCCCGGGATGGAGTTTTGGGTCTGGACACCTGAAAGCAAGAGGGGGGCAGGGCGGTGGGTGTCTGCAGGGGCCACCTCTAGACGCTGGGCTCTGTCAGTGTGGAGGGAATGAGCACCTCTCCCAAGACCCCTCCCCCGAGGAGGCCAACCTAGGCCAGTGTCCTGGTCTCTTTCCTGCTGCTGTAACAGGTCCTGAGCCCGGAAAGGGGTTCACTGTGGCTCTCAGGCCTGCAGGATCGGGCTCCCACATCTGCGGGGCGTCTGGTGAGGGCCCTGTGGTGGAAAGTGGGAGGGCAAGCAGGTGCCTGGGAGGAGACGCAAGGTGGCCGAACTCCCACAACTGCAGAGCCATTCGTGAGGCTCCGCCCCTGTGGCCCCAAACTCCTCCCACTAGGCCCCACCTCTGAAAGCTGCCACAGCAGCAGCCACATTTCAACAGGAAGTTGGGAGGGGATGAACCACGTTCTGTGGACGTGAGCCATGATGTGGGGCTGGGTCTCCTGGCCTGTGGGCACCTCCCTCCTTCAGGGCCACTCTCCTGTCCCAGATCCACTGCTGGCTTTCAATCTGTTCACCCCAACTCATGTCAGGGTGTCGTTCCAAGTAGATTCCCAGGAGTAGAATTGGGTCAAACTTTTTGTTTTGTTTTTAAGATTTATCTATTTATTTGAAAGGCAGAGTTATAGAGAGGGAGAGAGAGAGAGAGGTCTTCCATCCGCTGGTTTACTCCCCAAATGGCCACAACGGCCAGAGCTGAGCTGATCCGAAGCCAGGAACTAGCAGCTTCTTCTGGGTCTCCCACGTGGGTGCAGGGGCCCAAGCACTTGGACCATCTTCTTCTGCTTTCTCAGGCCATAGCAGGGAGCTGCATCAGAAATGGAGCAGCCAGGACTTGAACCGGCGTCCATAGGGGATGCTGGCACTGCAGGCAGTGGCTTTACCCGCTCTGCCACAGCGCCAGCACTAGGACAACACTTGGAAAGCTGTCTGTGTGTACTAAAATCTCCCCTGCTGCAAGGACCATAAGAAAATACTCAAGCCAGGGACCTATACAGAAGAGGTACCTGTGGGCTCAGAGCTCTGGTTGGAGGGCGAAGCCTGCTTCTGCCGGCTCAGGTGCCCCACTCTGCAAACCGTACCACGGCGAGTCAATTTCAACACAAGAACTCCCAGGGAACAACCTCAAACCACACCCCGCAGCCCCGCTGGGTGGGCAGGAGAGGGTGTACACACCTCCTTCACAACAGAGCAGCCCCAGATGTCCGTCAGCAACAGAGAAGCAACAAAACACAGCTCGGCACCGCGCAGGGTCTGAGTCCAGGAGCGGCCGTTCCCTGGGTCGTGGTACTGGCAGAGCTATGCTCCAGTGACAGAGGGCGGGCAGCGGGGGCACAAGGAGCCTTCCAGGGCCCGAGAACACTGGGCTTTGATGGGTGTGGGTGGCGGAAACCTGCTTGTACCTGCGGAGAGGCGCTGAGCTGTTCCCTCGAGGTTTGTGGCTTTACCCTCTGAAAGGAAAGAACACTGGGACAGCTCAGGCTATCTTTTGAGCCAGGTAATGAGGTTAGTGGACACAGCATCCACGCAGTAGAGAAGCAGGAGACAGTGGACAGCACTGTGCAAACCCAGTGTGTGTGTGGCCACGACCCCATGAAACTTGTCTGTGGTGACAGGTGTATAACACAGCCCACAGCAGAGAGCCTGGGCTCCGTGCAGGTGTATAACACAGGCCATAGCAGAGAGCCTGGGCTCCGTGCAGGTGTATAACACAGGCCATAGCAGAGAGCCTGGGCTCCGTGCAGGTGTATAACAGCCCACAGCAGAGAGCCTGGGGCTCCGATCAGGATCCCAGGTTCCTGCCTGCGGGACCTCCCCAGGAGGCAGCAGTGACGAGGCTGGCTGGATTCCTGCTGCTCACCTGGGAGACCCGGATTGAGCTCCCAGCTCCCCTCTCCTGCCTTTAGTCTGCTCCGGTCCTGGTTGTGGTGGGCATTTGGGGAAGTGAACCAGCACTGGGAGATAATTCTCTCTCTCTCACACACACACACATGCACATACACATACATATACACATTCACACCGTGCACACTTCTCTTTGCTGGCCCACTCCCTAAATGACCGCAACAGCCAGGGCTGGGCCAGGCTGAACCTGGCAGCCTGGAGCTCTACCCGGGTCTCCCACATGTGTGGCAGGGGCCCAAGCACTCAGTCTGTCCACCGCTGACCTCCCAGGCCATCAGCAGGGAGCTGGATTGGAAGTGAAGCAGCCGGGACTCACTGGTACTCAGATACAAGATTTCAGCAGTGTGGGTGTCACCAAAGAAAAGCCATGGGGTTCTTATCTTCACACAAGAAAGAATTCAGGCGTGAGACAGAGCAGAGTGATCAGGCTTTATTGGGGACAGGGCATCCGTCAGAACAGAAGGGACAGAGAGAGCGCCCCGTCACTCAGACCGGGGCAGAGCGAGGTTCCATGGTTGAGTGGAGAGAATACACCTGGGCAGGACAGGCGGGCGGCTCAGCAGAGCTGAGTGCACAGTCTTTGTTTAGTTCGGTATGTTTTGTTTTGTTTTGTTTTTTATTTTTTTAAGATTTACTTATTTGCTTGAAAGGGAGCTACAGAGAGGCAGAGAGAGATCGAGATCTTCCATCCACTGGTTCACTCCCCAATTGACTGCATTGGCCAGAGCTGGGCCAATCCGAAGCCAGGAGCCAGGAGCTCCTTCCCTATCTCCCATGTGGGTGCAGGGGCCCAAGGACCTAGGCCATCTTCTACTGCTTTCCCAGGCCACAGTGGAGAGCTGGATCAGAAGTGGAGCAGCCGGGACTCGAACTGGCGCCCATATGGGATGCCAGCACTATAGGCGGCGGCTTTACGCTCTTCGCCACAGTGCCAGCTCCCTAGACTCCGATTTTTAAGGGAGTCTCTACCCCTCCCCCTTCTCCTACAGGATAAAGGGTTTGTTGGGTGAAAATTAGCAAATTCCTCCCCAGGTTTGCTGGCAGTGGGCAGAGCAGAGGGGGCTTTTCTTGCCCCATGGTATCAGGTAACCCATCTGGTCCTGAGGAGAGAGAATTCTCCAGGGAGCTTGCCTTGGGGGCAGGGCCGGGACCCCCTGGGAGGGTATCAGGGTCTGAGCAGCACTTGGAATGCAGGGTCCTGGACTTCTGGGTCTTCCACAGTAGGTGTTGGTCTTCAGGCCCCTTGCAACTTTGCAAGCAACCAGCCCTGCCCGGCACACGCTGGACATCCCCCCCCTCCCCCTGCGGAACCCACAGCTGCTCTGCTTGGGAAATCCAGGTCCTGGCATCCGGCCTCCCCCGTGGGAAGCCCCGTTTCCCTGTTTGGGTGCTAGCCCACAGCCCCGCTGAGTTCTGAACCCATCTTTGGGCCGTGGCCTTTTAAGCTCTCCCTTGTTGGTTCCAAATTCTCGGCTTTTTCTCCCTGGTCTCACATCCTGGGAGCCGACTGAGCACAGCCCAGGCGCTGTCCCGCTGTCCGTGGGGTACTCGTCCCCCAGGACCCACGAGATCGGAAAACCCAGGGAGGACCAGAGAGAAGGCACTGGCAGAAGCGCAGATAGCGAACAGCGATGCGTGGCTGCGGGTTTGTTGTCCGCGTCTGATCACCAGGCCAAAGAAACATAATTAATTTTTTGGTTCCAAAGAGACAATTCCACCAATGATACACATCTTTAATTAGCCCAGGACAACAATTGCGCTCCGATGTTTTATTCCGGGCGGTGCGAGGCTGACACGTTAATGGAAGATGGTGCCAGGCGCCCGGGTAAGAATAACCCGCGATTGTGAGAGCCTGAAATTAAAGCAGTTGCGTCAACAAGATAAGCACCAGGTTTGCATTCCAGATGGGATAGGATGGGGTGTGGGTCTAAGAAGGAAATGCAGATGGGCAGGGAGGAGAGGGGGAGGGGAAGGGAGTTGTTGTCTTTGCAAATGGTGGAAATTTCCCAACAAACTACACACAAGGAACATTCCTGATCTTAAGAAACCGAAGTCCTGGGGTCAGTGCTGTGGTGCGGCCGGTTCTCTCCATCGCCTGCAATGCCGGGGTCCCCAAGTGACAGCCGGCTCTCGTCTCGGCCCTTGCTCCACTTCCGGTGCAAATCCGAGCCGAGTATGACTCGGTTTCTCTGCCTGTTCCGCTTCCTCTCCGTGCTGTTTCCCTCGTGGTCACAGGATGGCTGCCAAGGCACCCACAGCTACAGGCAGCTTCCTTTTCATGGGGAGGATGGCCAGAGGATGGGGGAAGAGTAGGGGAGGAGGAGGCAGCTCTCCCACAGGCCTCAGAGAACCCCGTGCTGAGCTCTGGCTGGTCAGCATCCCATATGGGTGCTGGTTTGAGTCCTGACTGCTCCACTTCCCATCCAGCTCTCTGTTGTGGCCTGGGAAAACAGTGGAAGATGGCCCAAGTCCTTGAGCCCCTGCACCCACGTGGGAGATGGGGAAGAAGCTCCTGGCTTCGGATCTGCACGCTCTGGCCGTTGTAGCCAGTTGGGGAGTGAACCCGTGTCTCAGAAGCTGCACGCGTATCTGTGCTTCTTGTATCCCCGTGAGGTTTCTGGGATGCAACCGTGCTGTCACCGTCCCCTGTGAGACTGGGTGGAGCTTCCGTGTCACCCATCTATCTGGATTCTGTTCGTCCGTTCGCTTCTTGATGCACGTGTGAGTTGTTTCTGACTTGGGCTTCCGTGAACGCCCGTGCACAAGTCTTGCGTGGACACGCGTGTTCGTTTCCCTCGGGGAGACCCTGCAGTGCACTCTGCGTCACGTGGCAAGTGCTGTTTTCCCACTTTCCAGCTTCTTCCTTTCTCGCTACCTTTGAGGCCCTGGCAAGGTCGGAATAAGCAAACTGCAGCTCGCCGAGGCCCCGCGGCCGAGGGCTCCTCGGGAACCACTGGTCATGGCCAAGGCTGAGCTGGTGCCCTGGGCCCCCTGTCCCGAGTGCGCGGCAGGACGAGGACGCGGGGGTCCGCACTGGCGGGGATCGGACGCTGCTGTGGCTGGGCCCCCTGTCCCAAGTGCGCGGCAGGACGAGGACGCGGGGGTCCGCACTGGCAGGGATCTGACGCTGCTGTGGCTGGGGACTCTCTGTAAGAAGAAAACGCAGACTTGGCACCCACCTCTGGCAGCACGGCCTTGGGTAGGGCCCTTGCGAGCGAGGGTGAAACCCGGCTTCCATCGGTCATGCCGATTGTCCCGCCACTGCTATTCCTCAAACAGCGGCCGCAGGGCTCGGCACCTGGTACACGGCAAAGACGCCGCCGGGACGCCCGCGTCCCGGGTCTGAAAGCCTGCGTTCGCCCTGGCTCCTCCGCTTCCGGTTCAGTTTCCTGCTAAGGGGCTCACTCAGAGGGAGTGGAGGACGCCTCAAACGCCTAGGTCCCTGCCGAGCACGCGGGGAGCCCTGATTGAGCTCCAAGGCCCTGCCTGGCTTTGGCTTGGCCATTTGGAGAGCAAGCTGATGGATCTGTGTGTGTGTGTGTGTGTGTGTGTGTGTGTGTGTGTGTGTCTGCCTTTCACATAAAGTGAAAATAAAAGTTTGAAGCATCAGCAACGAACTCTGGACTCCGACGCAGGTGGGGATGGCTCCTCTTCCCGCGGTGGTAACGGGAGTGTGTGCCCCCCAGTGGCCCAGAGCGGCTGCTGGCGGCTCATTGTGTGCGCTATTGGGTGTTCCTGTCCCTGTGTCACCTCCCTCACCTGCTGCCCCCCAAGTAAGTGAGGCCTGTCACGGGGCTGCTTCCAGGCGGATTTCAAACTAACACGTCGTTACTATTACTGCCATCATCGTTGTTATGGCACCAGGTCTGTCTCACCTCTGCCTCCTCCAGGAAGCCTGCCCTGGCTGCACCCACTATGGAACCCACCGTCTCCCACAAAGCCACAGGCCTCACGGGCCGCGGCCCTTTTCCCTCTCTTTGCGGCGTCTTGCCGATTTCACGGCACATCTCATCGGCTGCTGGTAGAAAATGCTAATTCCTGGGGCCGGCCCCTGGGGAGGCCGGCAGAATCGCAGAATCGCAGAATCGGTGATGAGGCCCCCATCCCGCCTTTGAAGGAGGCGGAAGATGAAACGAGGGCCGGCGAGCCCCGGGGAGAGGGTGCGGCATGCAATATTTAAAGGGTGCTCATGAAAGGAGCCGCCTGGGCTCGGGGAAGTCCGACTTGATCTTCAGCCTCACGCTGACGCTGGCCTGCGCTCCGTGTTCTAAATACTCATCTCTGCAGCCTTGATATTTTAATTCATCTCCTTTCAAGTTTTACAAGCCTGGCGTGCTGTCAGGGGCTCTGTCTGAGGCCGGGCAATGGCTAGGAAGTGGGGGCTCCTGACATTCCAAGTGGGGAGCCCGGGAGGCTGACCCCTCTGACACGGAGTGATGAGAAGCCCACCGACTGTATCCTCTACTCAGAGCCCGAGCTGTTTGTCCAGACTTGGTTCCGGGTCACGGCCCCTCTTCCCCCGCCTCGTCTTCCTTCTTGCACTGTTCGGTTGAGCTGTGGTTTACGGTGACCTGAGTGGCCCTGTGGTCACAGCCCAGTGAGCTCTGCGCGTGTCCCGAGCCTCCACCTCCAAATCAAGGCGTAGCACGTGACGCCCTCCAGAGGGCCGCCGTGGTCCCTCCCAGTCGGCAGCCCCCGGCCGTGACACCCGCTCTGGCCTCTGTCACCCAGGATTCGTCTTCGCTGGTTCTGAACTGCACAGAAGTGGAGGCCACATGACTGCAGGTTCAAGTCCCGGCTGCTCCATTTCCTATCCAACTCCTTGCTAATACACCTGGGGAAGCAGCGGAAGACGGCCTGTGTGTGTGGGACCCTCATCCACGAGGGAGACCCAGTTGGAGTCCTGGCTCCTAGCTTCTGTCTGGTCCAGGCCATTGTGGCCATTTGGGGAGTGAACTGGCAGATGGAAGCGCTCTCTCTCTCTCTCTCTCTCTGTCACTTTGCCTTTCAAATAAATAAATAAGTCTTCTTTTTTATTTTAAAGATTTATTTATTTTACTTGAAAGATGGGTAAAGTTACAGAGAAGGAGAGGCAGAGAGAGAGAGGTCTTCCATCCTCTGGTTCACTCCCCAGATGGCCACAATGGCCAGAGCTGGGCTCATCCGAAGCCAGGAGCCAGGAGCTTCTTCCCCATCTCCCATGTGGGTGCAGGGGCCCAAGGACCTGGGCCATCTTCTGCTGCTTTCCCAGGCCATAGCAGAGAGCTGGAACAGAAGAGGAGCAGCCGGGACTCAAACTGGTGCCCACATGGGATGCCGGCGCCTCAGGCAGAGGCTTAGCAGACTATGCCATAGCATTGGCTCAATAAATAAGTCTTTAAACTTCTGGAAACAGAACTTGGTGGTGTGTGGCAGTCTGCTGGGCGCGGTAATCGAGTGACAGGCGGCGTGGCAGACAAGGCAGAGGTGTGTTCCCGCATAGCTCTGGAGCCCAGAAGTCCGAGACGAAGGTGCTGGTGGGGTTGCTTCCCGGTGAGGGCTCCCTCTCTGACCTCCTGACAGCTGCCTTCTCCCCGTGTCTTCACGTGGCCTTATGTTCCAAAAGCTGGAGACCCCAAGGGGCTGTGCCCCCCCCCTTTGCCAAAGCCCCTCCTGGCCTGCTCTCCAGACCCAGCAACGCAGGTCCACAGAGCTCGGCTGTCTTGGGGGGAGAGGGCACGGCACAGACCACCCCCAGCTGCCCTCAGTCTCCCGGAAGTCCACTTCTGTGGCTAGGTGCCAGGTGTTCGGGGTGCCGGTGGAGAGGTGGGGGAGTGCGTGTCACTGCCCAGTCCTTAGGCTCAACACCAGTGCTATTTGTCACTTCCGTCTTGCTGCGGCGTGGGATCCGCTGCTCCCCTGTGTTTGGAGTCTGTTCGCGTGGGGGGTGCACCAGGCTGCCTGTGTCCCCAGAAAATGAGCATTATGGCTGTGACGGGACATTTGTCACATGCAGAGATTAGACACAGCACAGCAGGTTCTCTAAGCACGCACCCATGGGAGCACCCTGCATTTTCTGGATCTGGCTTGGGAAAGTCGGGCAGCCTGCCCTCTGTCAGATGGGAGCCCGGGTACCCGCGGGCCTGCGCAGATCGGAGCTGCTTTCCAACTGCATTTGTAAAACGTCAAGCCAAACTGTATCCAAAACAGCAAAAGATTGATTTCATTCGGTAGCGATCCGTCTCGGCGGCTCCCGGCACCCACGAGCGCTCCCATAATGAACCGGAGTCGGCCTTGATCACCCACATTAAGCAAATGCAAGGAAGCGACTCATTTCCTCGTAACAGAGTGTGCCAGATGCTGCCTCAAATGTACTGCTGGAATCATGAGCCTTGGAGACTGTGTGATGGCAGCGTGGTCCTGCCACGAGGGAACAGGCCTGTCCTAGGCTGCACTGGGACCCTGTGGTGTCAGGAGGAAGGCCTCGCCGCTGGGATCTTCGGTTTCCCAGGAAGACTGGACGTGGGTCAGGCCAGGCACGGAGAAGCATCTCCCACGGCCCCAGGTCCTTGGAAAACAGAGTGAAGTGTTTCCATTGACTCCCCAAATGCCCACAGTGGCCAGGGCTGGGCTGGGCCAAAGCCGAGAGCCAGGAATTCACTTGGGTCTCCCACATGTACAGACAACCACGACCTACATCCGTGGGCCATCCCGGGTCCACTTCATCGGGAAGCTGGCGGCCGGAGCTGCTGTGGGCATGGAACACAGCCCACTGAGTTAACCAGCGTCTTCACCACCAGGCTAAACGCTCACCCCCCCCCAACCCCCTCCCCTGGCCCAGGGTTTTCAGTCACTCTCTTAAGTCCAGGACTCTTGGTGCCAGCGTCCGGTGCCACACGAGGGGTCCCTGCCCGCATGCGAGGCCTGAGGCCAGGGACATCTCTGGGAATCTGGAGGGTCCTCTGCAGGCTTCGCCTGCATGCCCACAGGTACAGAGCAGGTGTGGGGGCAGCCCGGGCTCCACGGAGCTCCTCCTGGGACCAGCCGTGGGCTCTGAGGACAACCCCACACCTTGAGCCAGTGCAGCTGGGGCCAGAGGAGCCTGGGGTCCAAAGCATCCTGGCTGCAGCCCTGCCCTTGAGTGAGTGCCTCTGAGCCTCAGTTTCCTTGTCTGTGAAATGGAACCATAGAACCTCCCTGTCTTTGTACCCCAGGGCCACTCTAACAGGTTACCATTAACTCCCTGGCTTAAAGCCACAGGCATTTATTCCTCCAACAGCCCGGAGACCAGAAGTCCAGCACCAGCTTCCCTGCCCGACGTCAGGGTGTCGACGGCAGGAGCATGCTCCCTCTGTGGGCCCCCGGGGTCGGGGAGAATCCGTTCCCCGCCTCTCCAGCTTCCTGTGGGCAGCACCTTGGCTGCTTGCTACCTGTCGCTTCCACCTGTGCCGACCTCCCTCTCCCCCTCCCACCTACAGGAACACCTGTGATGGTGTCTGAAGCCCACCTCGAAAGTTCGGAAAACCCCCCCTCTCAATGTCCTTAACTTCACCACATTCACAAAATCCCTTTTTGCCCCATAAAGTAACACATATGGGCTTCTGCAAGCAGGGTCTGGTACCGTGGGGTGACCCTGGTCAGCCAACTACACAACCTCGAAAGAGAGCAGCCAGGGCTCTTTGAGAGAAGGCATGGGAACTGCTCAGAAATGCACCTGGCGCTTAGAAGGCAGTGAGATTGTGCCCCGCGGTCCCCGGGTGCAGGGAATCTGGAATCAGGTGCCTGAGCAGGCTCCCGTTCTGTCTTCTGCACTCCTCTCACAATGCCCACGTCCTCTGGGGCCGGTGTCCAGTGGGGCCTGTCTGAGGCGGCTCTGGAGCCGGCAGGGCTGTCTCACGTCCACGCACGCTGCACCTGCTCTGCCGTGGCGTTCCAGCCAAGCTCGCCCGCTGGACTGTGTTGGAGGATGCTTTTTTTGGGGGGAGGGTGCACTGAAGCGTGTCCTTTCCAGTGCCTTCACGTTCAGGCTGTTTGTGGAAATGTCTCTGAAACGTGTTACAGATTCCCCAGCAGAGTCTCAGGACACAGCCGCTGGCGGCTGACAGCCGTGGCGGCCAGTCAGTCGGTCCTGGGTCAGGATGAGGTTGGGGGATGGGGGAGGTGGCCCGGGCACCTGCTCCAAGCCGAAAGACCCCACGAGTGCAATGCTCGATCCTGGTGTCCAGCTCTCCTGTCTCTGGTTATCATTGCGACCCACAGGCACCCCTCCTGAAGACCCCACCCACCCCATTTCAGGTTCTCTCTTCTCGTGTCCGTGTTTTCTCAGGATGCCGTCTCTTCTGGTGGCATTGTCTGCTCACACAAGGGTGCTTTGAAAAATCCACGGAAAAATGAAATTAAAAGATGAGTTTGCTTTGGTGCAAGGAATTCGGGGATGCGCGCATGCCTGGGGTGTTTAAAAGATCTGTGGAAAACGCAGATATTGAAAAAACGATGCATGGATTTCACATGTTTTTGAGCCACCACAAACTTAGCTTTTACCTCTGTTTTTTGTATCCCTCCTTCATCACTGCAAGGAATTTGAAACAATCATATTCTCTCATATTAAAAATACATATATTGGGGCCGGCGCCGTGGCTCACTTGGTTAATCCTCCACCTGCGGCACAGGCATCCCATATGGGCACCGGGTTCTAGTCCTGGTTGCTCCTCTTCCAGTCCAGCTCTCTGCTGTGGCCCAGGAAGGCAGTGGAGGATGGCCCAAGTGCTTGAGCCCCTGCACCTCATGGGAGACCAGGAGGAAGCACCTGGCTCCTGGCTTCAGATTGGTGCAGCGCCGACCATAGCGGCCACCTGGGGAGTGAACCAATGGAAGGAAGACTTTTTTCGCTGTCTCTCTCTCTCTCTCTCTCACTGTCTATAATTCTACCTGTCAAATAAATAAAAAAATACATATGTCAGGGTTAGCATTATGTTACAGCAGGTCAAGCCGCTGCTCTTGATGCCAGCATCCCACATGGGAGCACTTGTTGAGCCCCGGCTGCTCCACTCCTGATCCAGCTCCCTGCTAACCCACCTGGGAAAGCAGCAGGAGGTGGCCCAAGTCACTGAGTCTGTGCCATCCACGCGGTAGACTGGATGGAGTTCCTGGCGCCTGGCTCCGGCCTGGCGTGGCCTTGGCTGTTGCAACAATTTGGGACGTGCACAAGTGGATGGAAGATCGATCTCTCTGTTGTTCTGACTTTTTAACAAAATGTTGACTTATTCATTTACTTATTTATTTGAGAGACAGAGATAAAGAGACAGAGAGAGCTCCCACCCACTGGTTACTCCCCAGATGCTGGGGCTGGGCAGGGGCCAGAGCCAGGAGCCAGGGACACAATTTGGGTGTCCCAGGTGAGCAGCAGAAACCCAGTTGTCTGAGTCCCCACTGCTGCCTCTGGGGGTCTGCACTGGGGGTTGGGAGCCGGAGCCAGGCGCGTGGTGTGGGACACGCGTGTCCACACTGCCAGGCTGGGCGCCTGCTTCTCTGGGATTTTCAGTTGCAATTTTCCCCGAGTGTAAGTGGTTGCAGACGACACTCCTTCTGATGGACTGTACATGCTGGCGTCGTACGAGTGAAGCCCTCTGATCACTCTATGAAATGCACACCATAGGCACGCTCTCTCAATGGTCAAGAGTTTTGTAATTCTCACTTCCCTCCTTGAACTCATATTTCCATTCCATTTCCTCCGCCGGATTGTCTTCTGCTGCAGTACAGGTTTATGCTTGGGGGTATTTTATTAATCACCCTGTCATGACTCTCTCAACAAAAAACACAGAAGTTAAAACGTTTTAATTACCTGTGACCATCAAGCTCCAGAGTTAATTTTTTTGTTCTGGTCTGAGCTTCCAGTATAATTATGAGTATCTAATTTATCAAAACCAATTCATTACACATTTTGTAAATAATTAGTAAGCATAAAAATACAAATTTTTTTCGAATTGCATCTCCTAATTAGATGGATGGAGCTGTCCTTTTGCTCACAACGAGTTTTGAGTCCGCGCCTCAATACTGTTGCTGAGATCGTCCAGAATTCTGCCTCGGGTTTGTTCCCATTTCTCCTTGTTTATCTTTAACAAAAAATAAGGGCTCATGGGACGGGTGTTCAGCCCAGCAGCCGAGACAGCGGTTACGACACACACCTCCCACATCAGAGTGCCGGTTCCATCCCCAGCTCCAACTCCCGACTCCAACTTCCCACTAATGCAGACCCCAGGAGGCAGAGGGAGTGGCTCGAGTTCCTGGGCCCCTGTTGCCCACCTGAGAGCCCTGGGCTGCATTCCTGGCTCCCAGCACTGGCCACGGTGGGCATTTGAGGAGTGACTAGTGGCTGGAAGCTCCACACACACCTGTTACCACCCTACCGCCTCTCAAATAAATAACATTTTAAATTACAGGCTCATGGCCAGCGCCGTGGCTCAATAGGCTAATCTTCCGCCTGCGGTGCCGGCACCCCGGGTTCTAGTCCTGGTCAGGGCACCGGATTCTGTCCCAGTTGCTCCTCTTCCAGTCCAGCGCTCTGCTGTGGCCCGGGAGTGCAGTAGAGGATGGCCCAGGTGCTTGGGCCCTGCACCCCATGGGAGACCAGGAGAAGCACCTGGCTCCTAGCTTCGGATCAGCGCGGTGCGCCAGCCATAGTGGCCATTGGGGATTGAACCAACGGAAAAGGAAGACCTTTCCCTCTGTCTCTCTCACTGTCCACTCTGCCTGTCCAAAAAAAAAAAAAATTACAGGCTCATAAGGTCAGTACACGGGAATGCAGGGGGTGTTGTAACAGCCGCACCTCTCAGTTATGTGAACCCCTTTGTTCACCTGCCGGCATGCACATAATCATCCCTCCAAGTTCAGCACCTTGCACCTGTTCCCCTCTGCACTGGGCTTCTGGTGGGGCGGGGAGCTCCGCCTCCTCACTGTTTTCCATGAAGCAGAAGCGTGGGCTAGTGGACCCCACGGCTGCCAAGGCTAAGCTCTACTGCAGCAGCCTCCTTGGCCAGAGCTCCCCTGGGGCGCTGAGCCCCATAAAACCCCTGCACCCTGCTCCAGTGAACTTGGCCTCCTCAGAGGAGCCCCTGGGCCAGCGCACACTGGGCTGTGGAGAGGGCGGCCACTCTCTGGGGAGGGCCTGGCTGGGGCTTCCATCTGTGCAGCCCCCAGGGCCAGGCCTGCACGGGGAATGGGGCGGTGGGGGTGCGGTAGGGTTAGCGTTGGCCAGGGCACAGGGCGGGAAGCCAAAACCAGTTTCTCTGATTGATCGACCTGGGCATACGTTCACGTCTTCCAACAAGTGGACAGCAGATGGAACACCTGCCGAGTTCTGTGCATGATGGGCAGGTGTGGGTTCCCTTGGCCGTGTGCAGGATGGGTCTCCTGTCCTTGGAGCCTCCCTGGAAAGGGTGCAGCTGGGTAAACAGCACCCACCCCTCTGGACTGGAAACTCAGGGCCTGGGTGTGGCCAGAGGGGAGGAGGCCCAGGGTCCTGAAGGCCCCTGTGTCTCCATTGGAATAGACGTGGAACAGGGGGCTCCCGAGGCCACCAAGTGTTTCCCGACATTCACCTTCCCCCACTCTGCCTCAGTGATGCATCTTAGAAAAGTTTCAGGGGGCGGCGTCGTGGTGCAGTGGATGGAGCTGCTGCTTGCGACTCGGGCATCCCCCATGGGCACCGGGTCAAGTCCTGGCTGCTCCACTTCGGATCCGCTCCCTGTTGATGGCCTGGGGAGCAGCAGAAGATGGCCCAAGTGACCCATGTAGGAGACCCGGAAAAAGCTCTGGCTCCCGGCTTCGGCCTGGCCCATCACTGGCCATTGTGGCCATCTGGGGAGTGAACCAGCGGATGGAGGTGTGTTCTCTCTCTCTCTCTCTCTCTGCTGCCTTTCAAATAAATAAATCAGAACGAAGAGAAAAGAGAATAATGTTCAGAGACTGAGGCCTGGATCCCCCAGGTGGCTGACCCCGGCTCCCATCCCAGGGACTTAGCCCAGGGCTAAGTCTGGGCCTGGCCAGCCCCTGTGCCAGCCCAGTGCCCCTAGCTTCTCCTTAGTTTGCCTGTGATGACAAAAGTTTTATTTCATCTAATTATTTACATTTTTTTATTTGAACGGCACAGAGATGGAGACAGGCTAGGAGAGATGGTTCGTCCACTGGTTCACTCCTCAAATTCCTGCAGCGGCCAGGGCTGGGCCAAGCCCGAGACAAGAGCTGGGAGCTCCATCCCTGTCTCCCGCGTGGGCGACAGGGGCTCGGGGCCTTGAGCTGTCACTGCTGTCTCTCAAGGTGCGCGTGAACAGGAAGCTGGGGTTGAGAGGAGGGCCAGGACTCGAACCCAGGACATCCGGTGTGGGAGGTGCGTGCCCTTAGCTGCTGTGCCAAGTGCCCACTCCAAACTGTGGTGACTTCGGAAGCTTGTATGACGGTGAGCCTCTCCCTGCACCACGTGCTCTGAGTCTCAGAGCCCCTCCCTCCCTCTCTCTCTCCTCCTCCCTCCCTCCCCCTCTCCCTCTCCCCCACCCCACCCCGTTCGCATCCTTTCTTTCTGCTGTCTTCCTCTCCCTCTCTCCTCTTCCCTCTCCCGGTTGTACTGAGCATCACTGACACATAGTAGACCGCACTCCTTTGCCTGCCAGCAGCTTCGGCAAGCCAGCACAGCCGCGTACCTGCCACGGGCGAGCGCGGGAGCCCTGTGTGCCCGGAGGAAGGGGCTGCATCAGGGCAGACCTGCCCTGGTCCCTCTGTCCTCCTGTCTTCCCTTCTGTCTCCCTCCCGCCCCGCCCCCACCCTTCCCTCTCTCCCTCCCTCCCTCTTTGGGTAGCCAAGTTCATTCCTGAAATGAACAGCAAACAAAGCAAACCGTTATTTTCAAGAAACAAACTCTGCCTACTTCCTGATGACTGCTGGGCTCCCTAGCCCAGGGGAAGAATCCGCGGGCTGAAAATCTCTGCTTTTCCCGGCCAGAACTCATGCAGAGACGTGTTGGAGGGGGGCTATATTATTAGCTAGGCAGAGCCAGGAATTATTTGGGTGAGGGATGGATCCCTCCTCTAGCAGGCACGCCGTCTCGTGGCAGGAACGCGGGGCTGAGCTGCCGAGAGCCCGGCTGTACCAGGCTCCAAATTAATAGCCCGGCTCCCACTCCCTCGCAGGCGCGCGGTGCTGGCCGGGTTTCCTTGGCTCAGACTTAATGATGGCAACCTGCCTTCCAAGGAGTGTTTCATTCTTCTCCAAATGAGCAACGTAAGAAGCCAGTTTCCAAATACGTGCAGCGGGAGACACATCGCGCGGAGTTGGCATCTCAGTCTCATCAACAAAGAGACAGGGCTGTTCCTGGCCGGGCTTCGAGTCCAGTCTCCTGCCGCGGCCCCCACAGGCCCCTGCCCGATCTCTCTTGAGCCCCTTCCCGAGGGCCCCGGTTTGCCGGGGCTGTCTGAGTACGTAGTGTGTCTCCCCACAGCCCTCAGCTTTCCGTCTGTGGCATTGGCTTCCGTGCTACTGCGGGGCCCGGTGGCTCTCCTGTGCCTGGCAGCCCCCGGCTGGAAACGTGCTGGTCCCTGTGAGCCTAGCCTTAGATTTTCGGCAGCACAACTCGCAGAACGCAGGAAGATATGTTTTTAAAAAAGATTTGTTTATTTGAAGGGGGAATGACACAGACGGGGGCGGGGGTGGGCGGTGTAGAGTAAGATCTTCCATCTGCTGGTTCACTCCCTGGGGGGTGTCTCTCTCTTTCCTTCTCTCATGCTCCCTTTCAGATAAATAAAAATAAATAGATTTCTAAGTGAATGCAGTTAGCTGTGTCAGGGATTCTGTGGTGAAGAAGAGCTGACTCACGCGCCCGCCTGCTCCAGCAACCAAGGAGCGCCCCAAGTCACCCCACAACTCCATATCAATTCCCTGACATCAGGTAGGGGCACTGGCGATCCCCCTCTTGTCACAGGTCTGTTCCTGCAGCTGGCCAGGGCCCCAGCCTGATGCATGGATCGGAACGAACCCAGGCATGGCCCCCCTCCGCTGGGCAGCCCCCTTCATACTCAGGTTGGGGGTCACCTGGGTGCCGGTGAGCCACATGGCCACTGGAAAGTAGGACCACGAGGAAGGGCAGGTGCAGCTGCAGATCCGTCTAGCCGCCACCAGAGTCCAGCAAATCTTGTGCCCGGGTCTCCCATTGGAGCTGACCCTGGGAAGGGCGCCTATGGGTCCCGACTCTGCCCAAGTGGGCCTGGGGCTCATAGTGTCCACGGCTGCCCCTCCCTCAGGCCTCCCCCCGAGGCAGGCCTGCAGCCAGTGTGTCTCTGGGTGCAATGCTGACCCCCACAGGGTCTGCAGGCTGGAGGAGCAGGTGGACCAGGGCCCCGAGCGGCTCTCGAGGAGTCGGCACTGAGACGATGCCGGGCACTGGAGCCCGGAGATGCTGTGACTCACTTGCTCTTATTTTTAGTTTTCCGTCACCGAAGATGCGCACTAATGCAGCCAGCTCAAATGTCTTGCTGTAAAAAGGAGGGTGGAGTCGGGGAGGGGGAGTAAACAGAGACACAGGCAGACAAGGGACAAAGAAAACATGTACCAAGACATTGCAAGCCTGGGAGGTGTGGAAGCCGCCTTCCAGACAGTGCTTGGTGTCCATACCTGGAATCCGCAGGTGCATGGTGTGGGGCCGACCCTGGGACCCCGAGGAGGTTGGGAAGCAGTGGGGCGTGGCTTCTGAGCATCGGTCAGAGGGGACACCGCAGCTCTGCTTGGTTTGCACTGAAGCCAACTCCCCACCCCCACCACCCCACCCTGTGTCATAGGACACACAAGCAGCTGTGGGGGAGGGGTCCATGTGGAGAACTGGAGTCACTCAGCCCAGCCATGCATGCTGATTTCATTGTTGCGCGTGGTCTGTGGCACAAAACTAAAAGCAAATGAGCACGTGCGGGCTCCAGCCCCTGTCCAGCCCCTGGACAGCAGCAGGTCGGGCTGACCACTTGCTACAACCTCCTGAGAGGCTCCCGGCCAGAGCCAGCCCGTGAATTCCCTCTCAAATGCCTGACCCGCAAAAACCCAGCAGATACCAGTGTTGTTTTTTGTCCCCTTAAGCCACCAATCCTGAGGGTTTTGTTACGGAGCAGAACATAACTAATGTAGACGGTGACTTTAGTTGCAAAATCCTGGATCACAAAGCAGCCTCAAGTAGGGGCTGGGGTCCATTGTGTCCAGACCACAGTCCTGGAGGAGAGGCAAGGAACAGGACCCGGTACTGGGCATGGGGGTGAGTGCATGCACACGCAGGGCTGGCTCTGTCTTCATGTCCAGTTTTGATGCCATCTTCCACTGCTTTCCCAGGTCACAGCAGAGAGCTGGATTGGAAGTGGAGCAGCCGGGTCTCGAACCAGCGCCCATATGGGATGCCGGCACTCCAGGCCAGGGCATTAACCCACTGCGCCACAGCACCAGCCCCTAACTGATGATTCTTGAAAATTCTCTCACCGTGTGTTGATCTCTGCATCACTGCCTTCCCCCGGGGATGGGATCCTCTGTCTCCGGATAGCGCAACCTGTCTGCCCACCCAGGGCTCAGCTCTCAGCCACTTCCCTAGGCACCTCGCCTCTCTCTGTCCACATACAGCATCCTCAGATACCAGCCGGGCATCCAGGCATGCGGGGAGGCCTGGAAGGCTGAAGCCGGGACTCCAGGGTACAGGCTGCTGGACAGGGACAGAAAGGCCACTCCCAGGAGCTACTGCATGGCACCAATGCCCAAACACTGTTCTGCCCCTGAATTGCCCTGAAAATGTGCCCCAAAGGCAGGTTCCCAGGCCCCAGCCCCACCTGCAGGCCTGGGGTGGGGTTCAAGGGTCTGAATGATTAACAGTGGTTCAAGGGCCCCATGTGGAAGAGAGGGCAGTCTCTATGTGGGCTGCGGTCATCACACCTTGTGCTAAAGTAGCATTTGTGGAGCCAAGGAATGGATGGATGGATGGATGGATGGATACACGGCCACTGTTTGGCTTTGGCATTGTTTCAGGAGAGTCCCTCTCTGCCAACCCTCTGCTTCCAAGGGCAGATTTGTGGCTCTGTACATTGGCAAGACCCCCTCAGCCAAGGCCTGCCACGGGCTAGAACACCAGACACTGGCTTCCTCCCAGTTGTGAAAGTTCCAAGTTCAAGACCAAATTGTGGGCAGCGCTGGCTTCCCCTGGGGCTCTTCTCCTTGGTACCTGGACACCTCAGTCATCTCTCTGTGTCCCAATCTCCTTTTCTTGCATTTTATGAAGTGATCAAATGGCTTTCTTTTCTGAGAGAGAGAGCGTGCGCGAGAGAGCGAGAGCGCACTTCCACCTGCTGGTTCACACCCTAAATGGCTGCAACAGCCAGGGCGGGGCCATGCCAAAGCCAGGAGCATGGAGCTCCATCCAGGTCTCCCACGTGGGTGCAGGGACCCCAGCACGTGGGCCATCCTCTGCTGCCTTCCCAGGTGCAGTAGCAGGGAGCTCAATTGGAAGTGGAGCAGCCAGGACTTGAACCAGCACTCATTCAGGATGCCGGCATCGTGGGTGGGTGGGCTAACCCTTTGTGCCACAACGCTGGCCTCCAACCTCCTTTACTTATAAAGACACCGGCCTGGCGGGATTGAAGACCACCCGAAGCCCCTCTCTCCAGTACAGCCACATTCTGAGGCCCTAAGAATTAGGATTTCAGTGCACGTGCATTACAGGGACAGAAGTCAAGCTGTAACCATCCGCACTCAGAAATGAACAGAGTCGGGGGCGCCTGTGTGTTGGAACGGCTGTGGTGGCCTCCTGGAATAACACACGCGTGTCTCCAGCACGCTCTGCCAGCAGCCCACTGCTGAGTCCATGGTGGCAGTTGGGTGGTGTGAGGAGGTGGTGGGTGGGGTGGTTCTTTGAGTCACCGCTGGGAGAAGCCTGGCTCCGGTCCCCGCTGCCCTGTGCAGCTCCTCCTCCTCCCTGCCAGCTCCTCCCTCTGCGTCTCTGCCACCAGGCTCAGGGAGGTTGAGTCACTCAGAAAGAACTTGAGAAAATAGCTCACCGACGCGTTTTTTTATTTTAATAATAATCGTCACCAGCTGCTTCCCCAGCGAGACGCCTCGCTTGAGTTGTGATCAACACGGCGACTGGAAAGTCACTTTATTAAACTGTAAATGTGCACCGCAAATCACTGCTGAATTAGCCTGTGATGGAGGCTGTGCACCAGACCCGCCTGGCGCCTGCACTCGCAAGGAAGGGAAGTGCTAACCACATGCTCTGAACACGTCCTCGTTAGGCTGCAACCCCCTGTGTCCCTCTGTCCTCTGAGCACCTGTGCATTCTGCTCCTGAGAACAGAAACAGGGGAGGGTGGGTCCCCAGCACAGGCCACCCAGCTGTCTGCGCCCCCTGCTGGATGGGACGGGCAGGCAGGCACGGGGCTGCGGCCACACCAGGTGTTAACATTTTCTTTCTTTCTTTCTTTCTTTCTTTCTTTCTTTCTTTCTTTCTTTCTTTCTTTCTTTCTTTCTTTCTTTCTTTCTTTCTTTCTTTCTTTCTTTCTTTCTTTCTTTCTTTCTTTCTTTCGTCTTTTAATTTTTATTGTAAAGTATTGCAAATAATTCAGTCAAGTATAAAGAGTGCAGTCAGCACACAGAATAGCAATTTTGGCTTGTGCACGTCGTGTGCCAGTGCTAGATATATTTTTCTTGAAATTAGGCGTAGGTATAGTAAAATTACATAACATGCAAAGAAGGGGCATTATTAGGCAAGGAGTGTAACTCAGTAAACCAGTGAGAGCAACCTTTTTAAAAAGATTCATTCATGCATTTTAAAGTCAGAGTCACACACAGAGAGAAGGAGAGGCAGAGAGAGAGAGAGAGAGAGAGAGAGGTCTTCTGTCCACTGGTTCACTCCCCAATGGGCCACAGCGGCTGATAGCCAGTGTCGGTGTGGTCATTGGCCATCTGTAGTGCTTTTTTTGAAAAGTGACTACTCGGGTACTTCACCTATTTTTAACCGGGTTGCTTGTTTTGGTTGTTGTTAGATTACTTGAGATCCTCATATATTTGAGTATTAATTCTTCCTCAGATGCGTAGTTTTCCAAGACGTTCTCCGTTTCTGTCAGTTGTCTGTCCACTGTGCCCGTTGTTTCTTCACTGGGCAGCAGCCTCTGAGTTTGATATTAACCCATTTGTCTATTTTCACTTTTACCGTCTGTGCTTTGGGGTCTTATCCCAAGTAATCGCCTATGCCAAGGTCGTCGAGTGCTTCCTCTATGCTTTCTTCCAATAGTTTCATGGTCTCAGGTCCTACATTTAGATCCTTGTACATTGTGAGTTGATTGTGTAGGGTGTAAGGGAGGGGTCTTATTTTTTTTTTTTGAATATCACTGTATTTATTTTCCTACGGGTTAATTTTTATAAAGTCTCAACATATTTGCCCCCAAATTAAGAGCCAAAAAAAGAAAATCCCCAAGTTTAGAACTGGATCACTTGGCCCTTTCTCTTCTTATCTCCACCCAGTTCAAAATGCTTGCATCTCTTAATGGCCAGCATCCTCTTGGATCTGCAGTTGGGCTCAACACATTTAAGCCGTAGCACAATCTTCTTCGTGGTTTTAGCTTTCTTCCGGAAAATTGGCTTTGTCTGCCCACCATAGCCACTCTGCTTCCGATCATAGCGCCTCTTCCCCTGGGCATACAGGGAATCCTTGCCCTTCTTATACTGGGTCACTTTGTGAGGCTGATGCTTGCCACACTTCTTACAGAAAGTCCTTCAGGTTTTAGGTACGTTGACCATTTTTTTCTTTTTTCAGTAAGATGAAAACAGGACACTCCGCGACCGCACTCCTCCGAGGGGTCTTATTTTGAACTTCCACGGTGCAAACCCAACATCATTTATCAGAGACCATCCTCTCTCCACGGAGTGTGTTTCCCGTATCATATCTGTCAAAGGTAAGTTCGTTATAGATGCTGGCATTTATTTCTGGGGTTTCTATATTCTGCCCCTTCGTCTCCCTGTCTGCTTTGATACCAGCACCACGCTGTCTGGTTATAAGCCCTCTACAGAATGTCTTGAACTTCGGCGTTGTGATACCTCCAGCTTTGTTTTATTGTTCAAGATTGCTTTGGCTCTGTGGGGTCTATTGTGTTTCCGTATGAATTTTAGGATTGGTTTTTCTAATTCTGTGAAAGGTGTCATTGGTATTCTGATGGAGATTGTATAACCTGTACATTGCTTAGGGTAGTAAGGACGTTTTGATAATATTAATTCTTCTGATCCATGAACCTGGGAGGTCTTTCCATTTTTGAGCGTGTCGTCATCTACTACGTACATTAGCATCTTATAATTTTCATTGTAGAGCTCTTTCTGCAATGCATTTATCCCAACATAATTAGTTTTTGTAGCTATTGATCTTAAAAGTTCTTCCTTAGTAAGACTATTGTTAGTGTATAAGAATGCTTTTGATTTTTGTGTTGTTGATTTTGTTTTGTTTTGTTTTTTTATATATATATATTTTTGACAGGCAGAGTGGACAGTGAGAGAGAGAGAGACGGAGAGAAAGGTCTTCCTTTGCCGTTGGTTCACCCTCCAATGGCCGCCGCGGCTGGCGCACCGTGCTGATCCAATGGCAGGAGCCAGGTGCTTCTCCTGGTCTCCCATGGAGTGCAGGGCCCAAGCACTTGGGCCATCCTCCACTGCACTCCCTGGCCACAGCAGAGGGCTGGCCTGGAAGAGGGGCAACTGGGACAGAATCCAGTGCTCCGACCGAGACTAGAACCCGGTGTTCCAGTGCCGCAAGGTGGAGGATGAGCTTAGTGAGCCATGGCGCCGGCCCTGGCTAATGTTTTATCAATCTTATTTATCATGTTAAAAAACCAACCCTTCATTTTATTAATATTTTCTATTTTGTAATTTTCTATTTTGTTTATTTCTTCTCTAATTTGTATTATTTCTTCCCTGCTACTAACTTAGGGTTTGACTGTTTGGGGTTGGTTTGTTTGTGGTTTTTTTGCCTCTTGAGAGGCATTGTTTGGTGATTGATTTATCTGGTATCTTTCCATTTACTTGATAAAGGCATTTAATGCTACAAACTTTCCTCTTAACGCTGATGCTGCTGCATCCCGTAAGTTGTAATGTGCTGTGTCTCCATTTCCGTCAGTTTCAAGGAATTTTCTTAATTCCCTCCTGACTTCTTCAGCGACCCGCTGTCCATGCAGGAGCAGGTTCTTCTCCTTGGATCTGCAGCATGTCAGGTTCTTCGGTGGCTCATTTCCAGCTGGATCCCATCGTGGGCAGCAAACCCCAGGACAGGAGTCAGTGTTCTAACCTGCTGACACTTGTTTTATGGCCTGGGCTGTCCTTAAGGATGTTCTGTGCCCCACGGGGAGGGGAGAACATGGATTCTGCAGCTGGGGGCAGAATGCTCTGTAGTTGTCTGTTAGGTCCGTTTGGTCTACAGTGTAGACGAACTCTGCTGTTTCCTGCTGATGTTTCTGTCTGGTGGATCTCTCTATCGATGAAAGTGGGGTGCAGCCCCCCAGTGTTAGTGTATTGGAGTCTGTGACTCCCTTTACCTCTATTAACTTCATTTTATAAAACTGGGTGCTCTGGTGTTAGATGCATAGTCACATCTTCTTGTCGAATCGATTGCTTAATCCTTACATAGTGACCTTGGATCTTTTAACATCTTTTGTCTGAAAGCCTGCTTTGTCGAAGCATGGCTACCCCTGCTTGCTTTATTCTTTTATTAAAAAAAAAGATTTATTTACTATTTGAAAGGTAGAGTTGGGAGAGGGAGAGGGAGAGAGGGATGGGGAGGAGGATGGGGAGGGGAGGAGAGGGGAGGAGGAAAGAGAGGGAAAGGGAAGGGAGAGGGAGAGGGAAAAGGAGAGAGAATATCTTCCATTTGCTGGTTCACTCCCCAAATGGCCACAACAGCCCCGGACTGAGCCAGGCTGAAGCCAGGAGCCAGGAGCTTCCTTTGGGTCTCTCACCTGGGTGCAGGGGCCCAAGGATTTGGGCCACCTTCTACTGCTTTCCCAGGCCACAGCAGAGAGCGGGATGGGAAGGGGAGCAGCCGGGACTCGAACTTGAGCCCATATGGGATGGCAGCACTGCAGACGAGGCTTAGCCCACCATGCACAGCGCCCGCCGGAGCGGAGTTTTTGACCCGACACAGACGCACCCAGAGACTGCTCACTACGGTGCTCATCTTTCCTCTGTGTGGACGTCTCCCCGCGTGCTGTATTAATAGAGACCAGAGCATATCAGAATTCTCTCTCCCGGGCCTGATGGCCTGGGCTCACACCGATGAGGCCCCAGGGAAGAGGAACGGGGGGAAGCAAGCATCCTCACTGCTTTTCATTAAAAACCCTTGTCCGCCAGCATTACGCACCCTGCACCCGAGGAGCCTTGCGTTCTGTGCTGTGTTCCTCCGACACCAGATCACGTGGATGATTGCTTTGGTCTGAAGCCCAGGTGTGGATTTACAGCTTTCTCCACACCCAGTTTTAAAATATTTGACTTCAGCTGTCAGAATGTCAATCGGTCACAACAGCTGTTCTCAGACATGGGCTCCGTGGTGGAAGGGAAATGGCGGGGAAGAACTGAGGTTGCTAACAGGAACAGTGGTCCCCGGATTTACAAACAGATAGAAGAAATGACTGACAGGGGGGGAAGGGGGAGGAGGAAGCCGGGGTGGGGGAGTGGCCGTGGCTGAGACTCTGGATTGAAAGTCCAGATTCCTGTGCCGGCGCTGCCCCTTGCATGCTGGAGGGGGCCAGGAGGTTTGATGGACCCCTTTCTGAATCCGTCTCTGGGTGTCTCCCCGCACTGACCCACGGACAATCTGACCTGCAGAGGAAGGGCCGTGACCTCACCGTGAGTCCCTGCGGAAGCTCTTCGGGCGGGTGTGGGCCATCTCGACATTCAGTGGCCAACAGCTCTGTGCCTGGTGGGCGGGGTCATCAGCAGGTGTCTGCAAGTGATGGACAGCTGAGCCCTGGGCCATTTGCACTCTCAGCGATGTGATCACATTGAGTCCTACCCGAGCCCGGCTGGGGAGTGGCCCCATTCTACAGATGAGCTGACTGAGGCCCGAGGGGTTCGGTGAGTTTGTCCGTCATCATGGGGCTCTGGTTTAGGAGCCAAAGCCAGGGGTCTTTACTACAAATCTGAGCCCTTTCTTCTGGGTTACAATGAAGCCAGAATGGCGAGGCTGCATCGGCGAAGAAGTCAGGGGGTGAAGTTCAAGGGGCCTTGGTCAACCTGTAATTGACCCACCTGGAGATCTAAGACGGGTTCTCGGCCGCATCACACAGCTTCCGGACCTCGGCCAGAACTCCAGGATGTTCCGTCGGCTCCCACGGACAGCGGCAACTCTGGCGCATGGCTGCCTGGGAGGCACAAGGCGGAGGCTATCTCTCAAGCGCAGGGTGCACCCCAGACGCTAACAACAGGTCAAGTCCATCCCAGCAGCCGGTCTCCCCCCACTTCCTGCCTGCACATCTGCACCTGCTTCTCCCAGCATCCCTTAGCGGGGCTGCTCTGCAGGCTGGCCTTAGCCTGGGAGCTTTAAGAAGTGTGGGTGGCCAGGCCCCGCCCCAGGGAGGCTGTGGCTCCAATGTGTGTGAGGACTGAGGAGAGAAGGTGACATGGAGGGAGAAGGCTGCAGCTACGTCAGCCCTGGGGATCCCCCCGCCCCGTATCTTGGCTTTGGAATCGAGCAGGGGGCCAGCAGGTGGGCTTCTAGAATCTGGCCACCAGTGACGGGTGTCCCCTCCGGGTGACAGGCATCGCTGCGGCCTGGGAAGCGGTGGCTTTGTTGAGACAAACATGGCGCCCACATGGCCCTGTCGGGCTCTTCCCCAGCGGAGTCCTGTTTAATGGCAGTGTTGTGCCTGAGCGAGTGCTGACAGAGGAGCGCCACACACTGAAAAAGTTTTAAAGTCCTTTATTGCCGGCGGCCGAGAGTGGGCTCATGCCCCAAAGAACTCTCGACCCCGAGGCCCAAAGCTACAGGGTTTATAAAGGCAAAAACCGCAAAATCAGGAGGGGAATTCATGGTTACCGGGGTCAAGCTAACCTAAAACCCATGCGAAACTAGTATCAATTATAATCTTGACAATCTTAACAATTATCAATTATGATCTTGACATTAATCCAATTATTAGACAAATCACATCTTTACCATTAACCCAGGTGCAACCTTTCTACTTTTAAGCTTGAGCGATCATGCTAGGGGGTTTCTGTGCTCTGCCAAGGGTGATGTAGTGCACTGCTATTGTCCGACTAGTTGAGATCATAGTTTCAGACCAGGGTCTCACGGTGGGGGGGTGTCTTCCCAGAACGGAGTCTCAAGTGCTCCAAAATGGAGTCCCTACTGTCAAGGTGCTACTTCAGCAGGGCCCAGCTGAGTGCTCACACCACAGCTTAGGGGGAGTCAGCGGCTGGGAGGAGAGACAGATTTTGCACCTGTTGGTTCACTCCCCCAAACGGCTACAACAGCCAGGGTTGGGCCAGGCTGAACCTGGGAGCCAGAAATCCCATCTGGGTCTCCCACGTGAGTGCAGGGACCCGAGTATTTGGGCCCTTCCTTCCCGGGTGCGTTGGCTGTATGGGCAGTGGAGTAGTGGTGACTGGGACCAGCGCTCCGAGATGTCGTGCTGCAGCGCCGGCCCGTCTCCCGTGGCCTCTGTGGGGTCAGCTGCCTTTGGGTAGACTGGTGGGCAGGGGCTGGGCAGATCCGTGGTAGACTTGCTGTGTGCTCCCGATTTGACTTTATAGCCGCCTTCGTGTTCCTTCGAGGTTGTTCTTCCCACAATGCACCGGCTTTACGGCTGCACACCCGCGTCGGACGGGCATGGGAGGGCTAAGTTAATCGGACAATGGCATCTTTGCAGGCTGTTACCGCGGCGCTCATAGCATCAGCTGGGCTCATCCCACAAGATGGGTAATGCGTTCAGCCGTTGATGGCCTGAGCCTAATTGAACACGAATTTGTAATGCCATCCGGCGCTGTAATTAAGACGCGGCGGAATTGGCCCACCGAGTACCGTGTACACACACACCCCCTCTCGCCCGGAGTCATCAGCAGCCTTTGTTCCGTCCCTGGTCGATTAGGCCTGCAGAGGACGGGCTCAGGACGCAGCGGCTGCAATGGCCGGAGAGGAAGCCAAGTGTTCCCCGACGATGGGAGAAAGCCACCGTCCACGGTGGGCACTGGGACGTGACTCGCCTTCCACGTTGCCTGAATAACCTCAGAACTACGGGAGCCCGCAAGGTGCCCCACGGTGATAGGAAAGGGACTCTCCCTGTGTCACTGTCCAGCGTCCAGGTCGTGCAGGGGAGAGGCAGACAGGACGTCCCTGCCCCCACAACCTGCCCTGGGGGTGCCGTCGTCCCACAAGGCCCCTGCGTGCCTCCCAGATGGTTCTAACCTGGCCTGGAGAGGCAGGCTCCTGGGACGCTGGGGCCTTTGTCACAGATGGTGCCTCTCAAAGCCATGTCTTAATCCCTCTCAGTAGGCTCTGCTCTTCCCACCTCTCCCCCAGCCATCAGGAGGCCCCGAGGCTGCCAGCTGGGAGGGGGCAGGAGGCCGTAATCCCTGGAGATGTCGGGATGAGGGCACAGCTGTGGGGGGTAGGGGTGGGGGCGGCCCCGGTTCCTTCTCATCCTGCTGCCTGGATGATGTGTGACCCCCGCCCCTCCCTGCTTCTGTAGGCCACGGCTGGGGAGGGCCTGCAGCTGCGAGCTGTCCACAGCACACACCCTGAAGCACCCCGTCGCTGGGTTCCTCTTCCCAGACCCAGAGCCCATTGTCCCTGTGGGTTTGTGTCTCAGTTAAGCTCTGGTAGGGGGCTGGTGCTGTGGTACAGCAGGCAAAGCCGCCACCTGTGACGCCAGCATCGCATGTGAGCGCCAGTTCAAGTCCCGGCTGCTCCGCTTCCCATCCAGCTCCCTGCCAGTGCACGTGGGAAAGCAGTGGAAGATGGCCCAAGTGCCTGGGCCCCTGCACCCACGTGGGAGACCAGATGAAGCTCCTGGCTCCTGGCTTCAGCCTGGCCCAGCCCCAGCCAGAGAAGCCATTTGGGGAGTGAACCAGCGGATGGAAGACCCCCCACCCCCGGGTCTCCCACTCTCTGTAACTCTATCTTCCAAATAACCAAATTTAAAACATAAAATAAAAAGCTATGGTAAACCAGGCTTCACTCTAACTAAGGGCAAACGTGTGCCTGAGGATAACTTTGGGAAACCCTTAAACTTGAAGTTTAGGGGTGTTAACTCAAGTTCAACTGACTCTAGTACAACCCAGCCATAGCAAGGGCAGACAGCGGGGCTGGCTCAGGTGGGAGCGTCCTTCCCAGGCCCACTAACAGGGGACCCCCCATCTCTGTCCTCCACCCCAAGGACGGAAGCCTGGCTTCTCAGCTACTGTACACCAGCGCCTCCTTCAGGGCCATGGTCCCGAGGACCTGCCCCAAACCCCTCTCCCTAACGTGAAGAGGAAGCGTGTCACACTGGGTCCCCAAGTCAGGCAGCCGGAAAGCTGGCCTGAGTACGGGGGTGAGGCCGAGAGATGGTCGGTCAGGGCAGAGGGGCACCCGAGGGGACCCTGTGGGCCCGGCCGCGTGGGGGAGCGAGTGCACCAGTGGCCATCACAGCTGCCCCCGACGCAGGCTGCCGTTCCGTCCCATCGTCTCCTTCCCCCGCACAAGGTCCCTGTGAGAGACGCATTATTGCCACCACCTTACAAGGCGGAGAAACTGAGGAGCAGCCAAGAAACTTGGCCAGGGTCAAGGTCACAGCTGCTGGTGGCATTCGGTCCTGCCCGGTTCCCGGCCTGTGCTGTACACCCAGCTGGACTCCGGGAAGAGGCTCACCAGGGAGACCCTTTCACATCTTCACCGTGTCTCGCCCACGGCTCAGGTGCCTGTGGCGCCCCTTGGGACCCATCCCTGGGGGCCTGGGGACCGGGATGTTTGCCGGGGGAGGCAGAGTACCGCATCCGGCGTCGGGCGGACTGGAAGCTGCTCCAGTCCTCTCCCACCCTCAGCTCCTCATCTGTGGAGTGGGCAGCTGTGGTCCATTCAGCCATCTCAGGGGCCGGCAAACAAGTGTGTGGATGCTCACGGCAGCTGATAGCGAGCACTACGAGGACAAACCAGGAGAAAATTCAAACCCACCAAATGCCCAGAGCTCAATCTAGCAGGTGCAGTGGGCACGGTGGGGCCATGGGCAAGACCTCTGCGTGAGATGCCCACCTCCCCTATCGGAGGGCCAGGTCGAGTCCCGCCTCCACCTCCACTTCCCATCCAGCTCCCAGCTAATGTGCACCTGGGGGAGGGGTACAGCAATGGCTCAAGCATTGGGGTTCCTTCCACTCGGGTGGGAGACCTGGATGGAGCTCCCAGCTCCTGGCTCTGGGCTGGCCCAGCCCTGGCTCTTGCAGCCATTTGGGAAATAAACAAGTGAATGGAAGATCTCTCTCTCTCTCTCTCTCTCTCTCTCTCTGCCTTTCAAATAAGTAAATAACCTTAAAAGAAGAAGCAGCAGTTACTTGAATAAGCTATCCACAACAAACCTGCTTTAAATACAGAGACTCAGATAGGCTAAGGGTAAAGGACATTCTTAGATCTGACACCTAAGGCACAAACTGACACGTTCATCCAACTCTATAAGGTCTATGTTTCAAAGGACACAACCGCAAAAGTGAAGCCAGCCGCCAAGTGGGAGAAGAGGCTTGTTTGCAAGTCATCCTGGGATAAGAGAATGCAGAACATATAAAAAGAACTCCCACAGTGCTACGGCCCAGATAACCCAGTTTTTTTTTTTTTTTAATGCACAAAGGACTCAAATAGACGTTTCTCCAAAGAAAATGCACACGCGGCCAACAAGCCCACGAAAATTCTCTACGTCATTCATTAATCACCAGGCTGCTACACTGTGCCGGGACCATCGGTGACGTCACAGTCCCCGCCCACCGGGCCGGCTTCAGCGCAGGTGCCTGGCTGTGTTGGTGGGGAGGGTTTTGAACGGTGCAGGCGCTTTGGGACTCAGAAAACTCCGACAGACAGTGTTGAGAGAATGGCCAGTTGAGCAGGCTCCAGCTAGAGACCGCGGCACTCCGAGGTTCCGAGGGCTGCGTCGGGACACTCGCGCTGGGGCTCCTGATTCGTCCCCAACAGACCCTCCCTCCGCAGAGGGCCGCTCCCCGGCCACGCTGATGGGGGCCTCCCGCCCGGTGCTCGCTCGCTCACTCTCTCTGTGGAGCCAGCTGGGGGCGGGAAGCAGGCTGGGGGCCTGGCTGTAATCCAGCCTTCCAACCAGCCCCCCTGGCCCTGGGCATTCCGGGAACAGAACTTAAAGGAATGGGTGCAAAATCTACCACCTGCTGTTTCCCACTCTGTCCCCAAACCCACACAGGTGGGGCACCCCCAGGAGACGGAGCCCCGTGCACCTCCCACCAGCACCATCACCACGGCTGCCTGCACCCAGGCCTGCCAGGGCCTGCACTCCCCAAACCCACATCATACTCTGTCTCCTCCCACCAGCCCCCGACATGCTGTGCCAACAGTGCCGGGGAGCCGGGGTCACACAGCTCCCCAGTGCTCCCGTGAGAGCCCTGCGCCTGCACTGCTTAATTAGGCAAGTTAATTACCCGCCAGCTTGATGGCCTGATCGGCTTCTGCAGAGAGCGCCTCCCGAGCTCTGCTGGATTCCCGCGGCCCCGGGACACCCCCTGCTCCCGCCGAGGACTCAGCTCAGGCTCTCTGGACGTCCAGAGTCTTCGCCCAGCATTGAACCAACAAGTCCAGGCACAGCCCCAGGGCAGAGGGAGCCCCATTCTGGGCAGAGCGAGCCATTCAGCCCACGGCACAAGGGAGGCTGCTAGCAGCAGACACACCTCACGCCTGCAGGATGCGTGGTTCCCATTTGCTTTGTGTGCGGGCTCGTGCTGCACGTGAATTCCTGAAGATCCCTTATATTAGAACATTTTGGGTAGCAAACAGCAGAAATTTCCCAGGCCAAATCAAATCATGGGTCTGGGCAGGGGGCATCCCTGAGCCTGCACAACTGAAGGATTAGAAGGAGGGGCAGTTGGCTTCAGGTGCAGCTGGATCCAGGCGCTGACCTGGCTCTCCATGGAACTCCGTGCCCTCAGCTCCTGACTCCAGGCCGCTCTGGGCTGGCTTTGCTCTCGGACAGGCTCTGCCCTCACGATGCAAATGCACCTGCGGCCACTCTGGGTTTCTGCCCCTGGCCAGTGCCACGTGCTATCCTCAAGGGACTAGGACAGTCCTGCCTGATAGCTGAGCACAGCTTTGGTTTTTTGTTTTTGTTAAGATTTGAAAGGCAGCGTTAGAGAGAGAAGAAGAGACAGAGAGAGTTCTTCCATTTGCTGGTTCACTTCCCACAGTAGGGCCAGGCCCAAAGCCGGGAGCCAGGAACTCCATCCGGGTCTCCCACGTGGGTGCACGGCTCTCCCAGGTGCGTTAGCAGGGAGCTGGATTGGAAGTGGAGCAGCCGGGACTCGAACCAACCGAACACAGCTGCAGGGAGCTAGGTGGGGCCGTGTCAGGGCTCTCCGCGGCCTTTGGGACCTGGGGCTAACGGCCGCCGCCCAGCTCCTGGGACTCCATGGCACCTGTCTGTCCCCTCAGCCCGCCAGGCCTGGGAAGAACCTGTGTACTCGGAGCTGGGCTTGCAGTGGAGGCTGAGCCAGAGTATGAGGGAGCTAAAGGCTCCCCGTCTGTCGTGAGCCCTGCTACAGGCTGACTGTGCCTGTTCCCCCACAATGCACCTGCAGGGGCCCAACCCCCCCAGAGTGGCCACATTAGGAGGAGGGGCTCTGAGAGGTGACAGGTGGCGAGCCGAGCCGTCCCCCTTTCTGCCCCAGGAGGATGCAGCCAGAAGAGGAGAGAACTTGGGGATTCAGGACACTAACGCATCCGGGGTGAGGGCTTCAGGCACCGTGGGATCAAGGGGCATCGGCGCTGTCGCCAAGGCTCCCTCTCCCGGCTGCCCTGACCGCAGGCCGGTGGGTCTGGATGGGCTGTGCCACGTGTGACGCTGCACTCTCCACATCGCTTCCTGAGACAACTGTCTCAGTCAAGATCACCGCTTTGGGGGCTGGGGCCAAAGAGGGAGAGAAGGCAGCAGGCAACACGGTGGACGCCCTGGGGCTGCCTGTGCCTGTGCACAGGGGCCGGCACCCGCCACCACCAGGCGTCTGTCCCCGCCTCAGCTCTTCTCTGAGGACCCGTGTGCCAGGCCTTAGCTGGGGCTGGGGCAGCTGAGCCCAACACACCCTCATGGCGAGGAGCCGCTGGTCTGGGGGAGGAAGCGGCTTGGGGGCGGTGTTAACTTCCGGTTTAACTCCCCGTGGCTGCGGAGCCCAGGCACAGGAAGTAAAACTTTGACCTGGGCTTGCTGAGCCAATCACGGTGGCCTGGGGGCGGGAAAGGCACTGATTGGCTAAATCAGGGTCACGTGCCCTAACAGCATGGCGTAAGCGGTTGGGTTAGGCCGCAGGCGGAGCCCCGAGACGCCGATGGGAATCCCCCTGAGCCCCACTGTGGCCCCACTGGGAGAGGGCTGACCGTCTGAGAGAAATGGAGGACTTTATGGGAAGAGGGGGACTGTGCTCTGGGTGGCTGGACCCACAGATGTCACCCCCACGGCTGCCCTGGGCGATTGGAGGTTGGGGTGCAGTGGGGCGTGGAGAGCCGGCTCGCCCCGCTCCTGGGGAGCACCTGTCCCCCCCCGGGTCTCCACGTGCCCCACGGCGTAGAGGGACACGGGGCAGGCGGTGGCCCCAAGCTTTCATTTCCATTTTTCCTCTCCACGTTCCTGCATTTGGCTGCCATCTTTGACACTTTTTTAATGCAGAGTAGAAATTTTTTAAAAATCAGCTTCCCGTTGGATGCCGTTTTCCAATGAGCTCTGGGAGCCCGCAGCCCTGGCGCGGCCCCTCGTTAGCGTGGGCAGGTGCTTGCTCCCTGCACGGGGGAGGGGGCCCCGGAGAGACAGGCCCGGGAGGCAGCTGGGGCCACCCAGGGATGGGCCAGCGGAGCCCCTGCGGGCGGGATGCGGCGCGTTCACTTGGGTCTGCAGCCGAGGGGTGCAGGTAAATGCAGGCCCCCGGGGAGCAGACATCTTGGGGAGGGAATGGATGGCTTCCGGGCCAGGCGTCCAGCCAGCCATCCGGGTGCATCCTGCGGCCGTGGGCAGGGATGGGAGGGGGCCTGACGGGTGAGCTGACAGCTGGGGGAACGGTTCTGGAGAGAGGACGGCGGGCCCAGCACGCTGCCAGGCCCCCAGCGGGGGCTGTGCCCACGGCACTGTGTGTCCGGGTTCCATTGCTGGCTCCAGCCCCGGCCACTGTGGGCCGTGAACCAGGATGGAAGCGCGTGCACTCTCTCTCGCACTGAAATACACCGTTCTGTTGAAAACTAGGTATGGGTAAGAGGGATATAGAAAGTTTAAGTGGGGCGGGGGCGGCCGAAGGGGCCTCCTTAAGACGGAGGTGTAGGGGCCACGACTTGGAGTAGCCCACCGTCCAGCAGAGGGCGCCGCAGTGCGAAGGCCCTGGGGTTGTGCAGGACAGAGGGAGACTGGCAGCACAGAGAGGGTGGGACGCGGGGCCTGCCAGGCCGCTGAGGACTCGCGGGGGACCCGAGCCTTCGCAGGGTCTTGAGCAGAGCAGGACAAGGGCTTTGCCTCGGGTGGTTCTCCCAGGTGAGACGGCTGGGGCAGCGTGGACACAGGGTGCAGGCAAGGCCCTGGAGGGGGGGTGGGGGGGAGCAGCAGGTGTTGGACCCGGGATGCTGTGAAGGCGGAGCCGGTGGGCTTGGGGACAGAGGGCCTAGGGAGCTGTCCCCACTCCAGGTTCCATGCAGGTGGGAAGCCGGGGAAGAGAGGAGTCCTGGAGGCCGCTGAGGATTGAGCCGGGCGCACAGGTGCCCCGGGAGCCTGGGGTACAGGAGGAGGTGCGGACTGGAACCTGCACCTGCCAGTGGACGCGTCCAGGGCGCACCTGCGAGTGGCGCCTGCCGTTTACCCCACCCTGGGAGTGTGAATGCGGGCTCAAGCCGTTTGCCCAGCTGGGCTCACCCAGGGCGGGAAGGGGGAGCACGGGGGTCACAGGTGAAAGCCCTGGGGTTCAGAGGTCACTGGAGAAGCCAGCCAGCGAGGTGGGAGGCTAACCCGGGCATGCGGGGTCCTGGGAAGGAAGTACAGGAGGGAGCCCTTGCGGGCATCGGAGCCCAACGTGGAGGCTGTGGGGCTTCGGGCAGGCAGCCCTGTGGGGCGGGGTGGGCATGGGGAAGGGGGAGAGGAGGAGCCAGCGGGAGCCAGGAGTCCTGTGGCCAAGCAGAGCGGGCAGTGGCTGAAGCAGGCGGGGCCTCCAGGAGCGACTTTGGTAGGAGGAGTCGTGCCTGCACGTGGCCCACCCCGGGGGGCTTTTTGCCAAATCCAGGAGGCACGGAGGTGGCCACCCCCAGACAGATGGTGCTGCTCCGTCCGCCCCTGACTCCTCGGGGTGGATTCCTGCCCCCTCTCCCCCTCCCCGCTGAATAATCTCACTGCTATTCTCAGTGAAAACCAAATAAAGCCATTTTGGCTGACTAATCCCGGGCGTCTTGCCGGTGCCGGTGACGGTGCTGGGAGCCACTTATCCGCCCCGAGTGTCAGCTGCCTTGCTTCCGGAATGAGCCGCCAGCCCGGGGCAGCCCCAGAGTCCTGCCTCAGAGACCCAGCGGCTGCCTGGGAGCCCCAGCCCAGGGCCAGGGAGGCGCCCAGGAGGCACTTGGGAAGCCAGGAGGAGGGTGCCGGGCAGGGTGGCCGGGGACCCTGGCCCCTTTCCCTGAGAAGCTGTGTCGTGAGCAGGTCCCTGAGGACGGGTCTGGAAAGATGACAGGAAGTCCTGGGTGGCCCTGGCACTGGGCTGGGACGGAGTCACCACACAGAAGGGCGCCCTGTGGAAGAGGCGGGGGGAGGGTGGGAGGAGAGGCACCTGCCTGGCCTCCAGGCACAGCCCCACCTCCTCTGGGCTCTCCCCGCCTCCTGCTCCTCTGACGGTAGCCCTGTCCCCACTGGGCTAGGAGCATCTGTGTCCGGACCAAAGCTCCCCAAGCCTGGACGCTGCTTGCCACGTGGGTGTCCCCGGGAAGAGCCATCCAGCAGAAGGCATGGCTGTGCAAAGGCCCTGGGGTGAGTTCATGGGTTCAAACAGCAAGGACACGAGAAGCAGAAGGGGTGGGGCCTGGGTGTGAGCCTCGCTGTGCTCTGCACAGAGCCTGGCACCCAGGAGGAGCCTGCGGTGGGGTAGAGGGCAAGTGAGTGAGTGGGGGAGGGGACGATGGCAAGACACCTACGTGAGGGTGGACTCTGCCTCCCCAGGTTTTGCTGTGGCTCCTTCATGCTGCCGCCCTGAGCCGGGGGTGGCGGCTGAGCCTTTGTCCTGCTGGGTCTCCCCCGAGGCTGTTGGGCCTGATGATGAAGCCAGGCTGGAGGGTGCCCATCTGCCTGGCACACGGGCAGTGAGGGGCCTTGGTTCCCCCCCCCCCCAGAAGGTTCCAGGAGACGGGAGGGAAGATCACAGGGAACCTGGCTCCTGGCCCCTGCCCTGACAGGTGGGATGTGTCTTCCTTCACAGGGGACACAGGTGGCGCCTGGAAGCCCAGCCAGTTCTGGGGTCGCCCTAAGCAAAGCACAGAGCAGGAACAGGAGTCTGGGAGCCCTGCCCCCACCCCACCCCCAGCAGCGGGCTCTGAGATGCCGGCCCCTCCTCTGAGCTGCGGGAGGAGCAGAGCTGCACCATGGCAGGGGGGGGGGGGGCACTGATGTGTGTCCCAGGTCCCAGGGCCGAGCAGGGAGAGAGGCGTTCCTTACGGGCCACCTCAGTGTGGGCACTTACTGAGCACCTGCTGCATGCCAGCCGCACCCACACAAGGCCTCCTCACGCCTCACGACAGCTCAGAGCTAGGCAGTGCGTCTGCAGCCGACAGGTGGGAAACAGGCTCTCGGAGGTTGTGTGTCTAGGCGAAGACCACCCAGCGCGCACGTGAGTGCCCGAGTTAGGATTCAAAACAAGGTGTGCCTGCCTTCTAGAAGACTCTGCCACCATCTTGTACGACCTTGATTCCTGAGTCCTGGCCCCAAGGACTGCAAGTCTTGAGACTGAAGAGCGCCTCTGTGTGGGCGGAAGTATTGGATTTCGTCTTGAGGGGCTGATTCCTGGGTGCCCAGAGTTCAAGAGCGCTTCAAAGTCAAAGTTACACAGAGAGAGGAGAGACAGAGAGAGAGGTCCTCCATCTGCTGGTTCACTCCCCAATTAGCCGCAACGGCCAGAGCTGGGCTGATCCAGAGCCAGAAACCAGGAGCTTCCTTGGGGTCTCCCACACAGGTGCAGGGGCCCAAGGGCTCGGGCCATCTTCTACTGCTTCCTCAGGCCACAGCAGAGAGCTGGACTGGGAGTGGAGCAGCCGGGACTTAAACCGGCGCCCATATGGGATGCCGGCACTGCAGGCGGCAGTTTTACCCACTATGCCACAGTGCCAGTCCCTGAATGTATTGTGTTTAAAGTGACTTTTCAAGCACCCCAATAAAGGTGTCTACTTTATAGCTTGAATGTGTTACTTTAAACACAGTGCAAACGATAGAAATCAGCCCCGCAAATGCACCTTGGGAGGGGCAGTGTTTGAGGGAGAGGGGAAGCCGTGAGATTAGATACTGCATTAAAAGATAGAGTGATGGATTAAGCTCTGGAGCATAAATTTGGCATGACTCACCAGACAAAGTTGGGGGGCAGTAAATCCAAGGTGACAATCTGTGTACCGTGTACCAATATTTGTCACTTTGATTACACTTTGTTCAGAAATCGTAGATAGGTCATTATTTTTTTAAAAATGCTCCATAAAGCTTAGATATGAAAGCTCCTTGGGCTAAGGATTCAGACTCCAGCCCTAAATCCAAGCCACTGTATCAGACACGGAGCATTATGCAATGAGAGTGTCTGCCTGTTGTGTCCATAAAACATTCCAAACCCGGAACCGTGGGAGAGGCTCTGGGGAGATCCCAAACCCCACCCAGGAAAGTAGGCAGAGTGGTGCTACATCCCAGCCACCCACCCACCTCAGCACCACCATCCATGACCTGGACATCAGCAGGAGTCCCTGAAATGTCTCCCCACCACCCAGGTTCGCCGGCTGTTGTCTGTCTCAGCAGTGAGCGGTCCCTGTCCTGGTCAGAGATCCTGGGACAGACTGGGCTCCTCCCAGGGCCTGGGGGATGTGCCCAAGACACCATGCTCTCAGTCCTGTGTCTTGCAGCATCTTCTGCTATGGCTGGAGCGCACGTTCCAGCCCCCTTGATGTTGGCCTTGGCCTTGGGAGCTGCTTCAGCAGAGAGGATGTGAACAGAGGTTTGAAATGTGCTTCTGGCGCCCGAGCAGTGAAGGTGTGAGGCGCTGACCCCTGCTGCTTGCCTGAGCTCAACACGTGGTGTGGAGCGAGACCCCGCTAAGCTGAGCCCAGCCCTGCCCGACCTGATCTACAGACCCATGCACAAGAAACATACACACTTACTGCAGCAAGCCCCTGGGGTTTTTAGGTAGCATGATTGCCACAAGTGTGGATGGGAGTCCCTGTGCCCAGCAGATGGTCTCACAGGATGTAGACCAGAAATGGTCAGTGGATGGAGGGAGGGAGGGAGGGATGGACAGATGGACGGATGGCTGGACGGACTCTACCTCCCAATCCTGCCCCCTCGGAGGGCACGCAGAAGTGGGACTGAGGGAGGATGTTCTCACGGGACATCTGAAGAACAGGGTGTCTTGTTTGGGGAACCAGTGGGCGGCTGGACTCCAACCCTCACCCTGCCTGGTTGCAAGGGCCAGCCTGCTGCAGACAGGCACACAGACTCCTCCTGCCCCCAGGGCTCAGCCACAGGAGGGCAGCCACGCAGGGCAGTCATACACATGGGGTACTTCTCAAAAAGAAGAGGCAGTGGGGCCAGTGTGGCAGCGCAGGTTAGGCTGCCCCCAGTGACGCCAACATCCCACAGGGGTTCAGGTTCAAGACCCGGCTGCTCCACTTCCAATCCAGCTAGCTCCTTGCTCATGGCCTGGGAAAAGCAACAGAAAAAATGGCCCCTGCACCCAGGTGAGGCCTGGAAGAAGCTCCTGCTCCTGGCCTTGGCCTCACTCAGCTCTGGCTATTGCATCCATCTGGAGAGTGAACCAGCGGATGGAAGATTTCTCTCTCTCTCTCTCTCTCTCTCTCTCAACTTTGCCTTTCAAAGTAAACAATCTTTTTGATAAAAAATAAAAACAAGAGGACGATCTGCATGGACTGATGCAACAGACTATATTAGTGAAAGCCAGAAAGGTGTGAAAGAGCACTCCCAGTTTTTTATATAAGAAAAGAAACCGAGTAGGTAGACGTACACGTGTGTATCCACTCATCTTTGCAAACAGAAGCTAGAAGGACAGCCTCAAAATTCATGAAATTGCAGAGTGGGGGAGGATGGGGTAATTCTGAATCTAGCATTTTTTCCCTAGAATTTTCATTTTGGTATTAAAAATGGACTCAACAGGGCAGGCATTTGGCATAGCTGTTAAGATGACACTGGTGACTCCTGCATCCTTCCTCAAGGTGCCCGGGTTGTACACCTGCTTCCACTCTTGATTTTGGCTGCCTTGGGAGGCAGCTGGCGATGGCTTAGGTGCAGGGACCCCTTTCACCCACATCGGTGACCTGGGTGGAGTTCATGGCTCCTGGCTCCTAAGCCTGGCCCAGCCCTTGGCTGTTGCAGCCATTTGGGGAGTGAACCCACAGATGGAAGATCTCGGTCTCTGTCTCCCTTTCTCTGTCACTCTGCCTTTCAAATAAATAATTTTTAAAAATCTCCCTCAAACCTGGTCCATAATAGACCCCAACACAACTTATTTGAGTGAATTCTGAATGAATGACTCAGACAGAAGCCTGCTTCTTCCGTGTGAGCTCTGTTCAGGTCAACTCCAACTCCAGGCCCCACAGCGGGCCCCTTGTCGCCTCCAGGCCGCCTCCTGAGCTGGCTTCTGGAGTCCTCCTGCCTTCCTGCTCGCCCCTCCTCCTCACCCACTCCCTCACCCGTCACCAGGAGAGCGCGTCCCTAATACAACACCTGCTGTTTTGTTCATTTGCATCATCCCTCTGTGGTCTCTCTGTGGCCCATCCAGGCACGGCCTCTGGTCCCTGAGTCCTCACCTCTTCCCGCTCTGCATGCCTGAGTCCAGATTTCCCCAGACACAGCTAGCAGGGTCGCTGTGGAGCTTACCTGCTAATGCAACAAGGCAGTAATGCACCTCCCAAGATGGTGTGAGTGCAGGACCCCATGCTCGCCACGACCCTCCCGCCCCTCCCTGCAGGGGGACACCCGGCCACGGCTGCTGCCCTGGCTAAGGGTCCCCTGGGACAGGTGTGGGACAGAGTCGTCCAAGCTTGGAGAAAGCAGAAAGCACGCATGATAAAAAGGCCCTTTGGGGAAGAGAGCGCCCAATGCCACAAGGACCAGGATGATTCGTTTCAGAATGCCAGCGGCCCCGACCTGCGGCGTGGATGTGACCATCAAAGACTCCATGCTCCAGGGCCTCGTCACCACGTGTACCGCTGGCTGTTCGTGGAATGCTGTGCAGCAGGTGCGTGTGCCTAGTCGGCAAATACCAGGGTCTTCAGGGGTCAGCAGAACGCTGGTGCCCGCCTGTTCTAGCCCAGCACGCCGCCTCGTGACACTGTTTGCAGAGATTTGGGACAGGGTCTATCGGAGACAAGCCTGGAAGGTGGGTGCTGTGCACACCCGATTCACTCATGGGTGCAAGCCTCAGCCAGCCCCTCCCTGCCTCCTGTAAGCGCTGATTTCCAAGGTGTTGGTGCAGAGGAGGGCGCCCTGTGTGGGGCGCAGCCAGGGCCCCTGGCGGGGGGTTGGGCTCCAGGCAGAGGCCGCTACTGCTGAGTGTGTGGATGCACACAGCAGCCCGGGAACAAAGGACGGACGCCTCTCCCCGTGGCCTTGGTGCCGCTTGACATTTCTGGGAGATGAATTCAGCACAAAAACCAACAATTCAAAGCCTTGTGCCCAACAGCCCATGCGAATAGAACTGGTGGGAGATGAAGGCTGCGCAGAACACACACCCCCACCCCGGAGCGGGGGGGGGGGGGGGCTGAGCGTGCAGGGTGCGGGGAGCGACAGGGGCACTGAGGGCTGTTGGGCTGACTGGTCCGGGTGCTCAGGCTGTGAACTCCCCGAAAACTGCCCAAATCCCTCCCTGAGGGACCCCGCCCTTCTGCATCGAGGAAGCGCCACACCCCCAGGCTTGGGGACTCCAGGGGTCCTCCTGGTCTCCCCTCTTCTCCCACAGCCCTGCCCAATTCTCCACCTCTGTGCCTCCCCAAGAGGACAGCACTGCGAGGGCGGGTCCAGGCTGCAGAGTCCTGGGTTCAAATCCCCACTCTTCCACTTGCTACTGTGTAACAGCTGTCGCCTTGGAGTCAGAACGGCGGGGCATACCGAGACGTTTCACCAAACTCTATTGATCACTTGGGGGAGGCTTGGCGGAGGGGCCGGGGGTGGGCAGCAGAGACTCTGTAGCTCCTGGCCCTCCTCAAGCCCATGGGGTATTTCAGGGATGTGGACATGTAGGGCATGAAGGACCGACGCCCGACCAGAGGACGGCCCCTCACGCCCTGCCAAGCCCCTCCTTGCTGTTCCGCCACAGAGCTGAGCTCTCCCTCCCAGCTCCCTGCTGTGGGGCACCCTGGGAGGCAGCAGGCCACGGCTCAAGTACTCAGGTCCCTGCCACCCATGTGGGAAACCCAGGCTGAGTTCCAGACTCCTGCTTCAGCCTAGTCCTGGCTGTTGTCGGCATTCGAAGAGTGAACCAGCAGACGCGCGATCTCTCTCTGGCTCTCCCCTTTCTCTCCCTCGCACTCTCTCCCATCTGCCACTCAAATACATTAACAACTTTTTAAATGGATGCAAGTGGTGGCTGCATGCCCGCTCCCTTAGCTCTGTGGGTCACAAAGCCCCAAGACCTGGATGTCTGCGCCATGTCACTTTTCACTTCTCCTTTTTCACCAAGAATTAGCTCCGAGGTGATTGCTGAAGTCACGCTGATGAAAATCAATATGGAGCAAATGAAATGCAAACCTGAATTCATCCCGGACGTGTTCCTCGTCGCCTTCTGCACAGTGCGATGGCAAAGCAACTCTGCGACCTCCCAGGCTCAGAGCTTTTGTCGCTGGGCATCCGGAAGGAGGTGCAGACCTGGGGCGCGTTTCTCAAAAAGCTTAAGGAAATGGGTGAGTGGAAATTGCTTTGTAACAGTTCTGGAAATGACATCAGCACGACCCTGAGGTCTGCACTGTTGGAGCTGGGTCCAGGGAGCTTTTCAAATGGCATCGAGGTCCCTCCTCTGTCCCCCTCCTCAAAAAAGGTCTCTCCTATCCCAGGACAGGCGCCTCCTTAACAGGAGCCTGGCCAGCAGTAGAAAGACTTGTTTTTCTGCACCTGTGTTGCCAAGGATACGGCATCCGGTCCTCGGGATCTGAATGAAAGAGTCTGGCTTTCCCGGTCTTTTATTATTTTTTTGTACATTTCATAATTTAGAATGTGTTCGGTTTCCATTTGCAACCCAGCCTGCTGGCCCATCTTCCCACAAGTCTGCCAAGCTCGTGCATAATGAACACGAATAAATCAAAGCTTCCCCAGCCCCAGCTGCCTGGCCAGGGGAGAGTCTGAGGGTGCAGAAGATGGGAGGGTTCTCCTGGTGGGAGTCCTCAGGACTCGTCCTGAGAATCGGGGTTCATGGGGGTCACCCAAGGGGCCTTCGCTGAGGGTACGCTCCAGGTGCCTCCCCCTTAAGGAGCGAGGACCCAGCGGGCTTTCCAGACAATTCCATGGGAGGCTTTGGTGCACATCTTGCTACGGCGCCTGCTCACCTGCTCACCTGTACGCCCCACTAGGGAAGGAGCAGAGGGAAACACCTGTCTCCTGTCTAGGAGTCTGGAGTAGATTGTCCTGCCCCTGGGGAGCCCAGCATTCTGATTGGCTGGGCCTGGATCTCCACTCGTGGACCCTGGGGGTGGGTGTGGTAAACCCAAGTAGAGGGAGGGTTCCCAGGAAAATCAGATGTAGTTACTGAACGTGGGACAGGCCATCCCAGGCATGGGCAGCACCTGAGCAGAGGAACCCAAGGCCCACAGGGGCTGAGACTCCATGGGATTCCAGAATCTTCCACTATTGATCCATCGTATCTCCAGGTCAGCAGAAAAAAAGCTATGATGGTGCAGTAAATCCAGACTGAGAAGTGTGCCACAGAGGAGCTGAGACAGCAGTGCAGGGTCGGCTTTGAGACACCAAGCACGGGGAACAGCTGAGTCTCGGGGGAGGGGGAGGGACCCCTGCCAGGATCTGGAGCCCCTGATACACAGATATCCACAGAGAAATACGACCAGAGATAGATACATTAGGGACGGAAGCCGGCCAGCCGTCTTTGACAAATGGGTCTTCATAGATGCCTTTTACAGCCAGCCGGGCGGGCCCGGTATTTCCTAATTCGGGACAACAGGGCATTTGGGTGTTTTTTTGTTTTTTTTTCAAATGGCAGAGTTCTGAAGCTAATTAGGCCATTACTCTTCAAAGATTGAATTTGCTTTGATGGGCCAATCTATAATCATATTTCCAAGCAGCTTCTATTTAATTACTGCACACAATGAATGAGGTTCGGCGAGCAATTTGCATCTGACAAACTCCCGCTGAGGTCTCAATGTTCGTGTGGCCCCGCCCCCAAGCCCTGGCCGTGTGCTCCTGCCCAGGGCAACCTCACTGGGAGGTCACAGGTGACCGGTGTTAGGAGATGAGGCCCCCGCAGGGGCTGAGGCGCGAGGGCAGAGCGCAGGCAGTCAGTGCTCTTATAAAAGGCCTGTGCAGGGCCTGTTTGGTCTTTCCACCAAGTGAGGACCCGGCCAGGCGGCAGCGCCCATGGGTGACTGCGCCCCCACAGACCCAGCCCCTACCAGGCCCCACTCCCAGGCTCGCAGCCTCCAGAACCGTAAGGAGCCGTCCCTGTTCTGTCGTTGTAGCAGCAGTGCATGGCACAGGGGGACGTGCGCTCGGCCGCTCCTGGGGGCGGGTGGGCGAGGAGGGGGTGGGGAGGCTAAGCTCAGGCGGCCATCGTCCTCCCAGCACGAGTGTTGCTGGAATCCTGTGAGAAACCACAGCGAGGAGGACCAGGGTGGGAGAGGGGAGGCCGTGCAGGGAGGGCGGGGCCTGCCTCTCCTGTTTCCCCCGCTATGGCACCAACAGGGACGCATGCTCAGTGGGGAGCGGGCGCGCTGCCGCTGGTGAGCTCATGCAGGTGGAAAGTTGGCTGGGGGTGTAGCAAGGGCGGAGGTTGAGAGATCCTGAGGGCAGCAAACTCGGTGCAGCCAGCGGATGCTGGGAGAGCAGGTAGGGCCCCCACCTATGCAGGGATGAGCACGGGACCTGGGGTGACCAGTTGCCCCCGTCTCCTTGGGGGTACCGTCCTGGTTTTAGCGCTGAGAGTCCTAGACTGTTCTAAGAAACCTAGTAGGGGCCAGCACCATGGCTCACTAGGCTAATCCTCCGCCTTGTGGCGCCGGCACACCGGGTTCTAGTCCCGGTCGGGGCGCCGGATTCTGTCCCGGTTGCCCCTCTTCCAGGCCAGCCCTCTGCTGTGGCCCGGGAGTGCAGTGGAGGATGGCCCAAGTGCTTGGGCCTTGCACCCCATGGGAGACCAGGAGAAGCACCTGGCTCCTGCTGGCCGCAGCGGCCATTGGAGGGTGAACCAACGGCAAAGGAAGACCTTTCTGTCTCTCTCACTGTCCACTCTGCCTGTTTAAAAAAAAAAAAAAAAAACTAGTAGCGCCAGGTCACCTGCGTGGTCAGTCCCTGGGGACAGAGCTGCCGTGGCCTTTGCCATCCTGGACGATGCAGCCTCCTGCATCCTCTGCCTGCGCTTGCCGCCCTCATGGGGTCCCTCCCTCCTCCTCCCCAGCTCAGCAGGGAGACGTTGACGCAGCTCCTCCGTCCTACTCCCAAGCTAACTGGCCATGAAAGGTTCTTTCTCTGTGGCAGTAGCTGTGACCAGCCCTGTCCTGAGGCCACAGGTACCCCTCTCCCCCGGGCTGTGTCCAGCCTGGCTCCTTGCTTACCTGCCCCTGTAGGGAGGGGTGGGTACAGCCTGCCAGGAGAGCTCTCGTGGCACAAGCCGAGTGCCAGGAAAGTAGCGTCCAAGTCAGTTCATGCACACAAGGATGCAGCAGTGGACTCGGGATTCCCACAGGACAGTTCTTAGTCCAGCGAGTGTGTCACGGCTCCTAGCATCTCGGTGCCTGGACCCTGTGTACGTGTCACAGTCATTCTACACTCAGCTTCGAATCGCAGGTGGAGGGGCAGCCTACGACTCAGTCCTTCTCCTCTAAAACTCCACGGGGGAACTCGCGCCTGGTGTGGGACTAGGACAGATCCCGGGGCGATTCAGGCATGGCTCCCTCTGCTCCAAGGGGCTCCTTCTGCTCCCTGACCCCCTGCCTCACCAACCAGCATCCGACCAGTGAGGCTGACTCCAGGAGTCGGAGGGGGAGCAGCCGGGGAAAACACAGTGCATCACGGAGCTGAAAAGGAGCCCGCTCCCCAGCTTCCTGCACGGCCAGTGGGGGTGTGGATTCCCCGTGGCGTTTTGAGCTCTCTGGAAGGGAAGCATGGATGTTTGGGGCTCAAGGCAGGGTGGGGGGAGTTGCCCCAGGGGATCCTGAATGAAGGTGAGCCTCAGGTTCCACGGCCAGGGAGCCCATCAGCTAGGGCCGATTTCTGCGGCAAATGGAAGCTAACCTTGCAGGGGCGGCCAGCAGCCTGGCTTTGCCCAGCAGGGGGCTCAGTCCTGCAGCTGGGCCACACCTGTGCCACGATGGTGTCGCTGCCAGCCGCGCAAACCCACACACCAGGGTGGCAGGGGGATGGCCTGGCACGGGCCCCAGCCCTCGGGCCAAGCCACTGGCCTGTGTGCAGAGTCCAGGACTTGGCAGAGAAAACTCAGGCTTGCGCTGTCCTGTCCTGAGCGATGCAGTTGGCCCAGACCCCACCATCCCTGCTGCCCGTGGGAACTAAGGCTGCCGATGACTTCCGGCCCAGGTCTGGGAGAGCCCAGCCAGTAGCTGCCCTCGGGCATGGAGCGGTGCTCACAGGATCACGTCTCCACCTGCCTCCCTGGGCTGTCGTGAGCATGATCTGACGGCTGCCCGTTGAAGCACACGGTGCATGGCTCCCACAATTGAACTTGATTCTCTTATAGTTCTGGGGGCCAGAGGCCAAAGTCGACCCTTCTAAGGCCCCTGTGCCCGACTTGTTGATGACGTCTTCCCTGTCTTCACAGCCCTGTGTACGGCTGTGTCGTCATCCTTTTTTTTTTTTTTTCTTGGAAAGATATACTTGGAAGAGTTACAGAGAGGGAGAGAGCTCTTCCATCCGCTGGTTCACTCCCCAGAGGACCACAATTGCCAGGGCTGCACCAGGCTGAAGCCAAGAGCCCAGAATTCCCTCCAGGTCTCCCACGCGGGTGCAGGGCCCAAGCGCTTGGACCATCTTCTACTGCTTCCCAGGCCATAGCAGAGAGCTGGTTAGGCAGTGGAACAGCCGGGACTAGAACCGGCGCCCACATGGGATGCCGGTGCTGCAGGCAGAGGATTAACCTACTGCGCCACAGCCCTGACCCCAAGGGGTTAGGTTTTCAGTGCATGAATTTTAGGGCAGGGACAACCTAGCCTGTAACAAATGAGAGCCTGCATGGAGAGGCCAGTGTCGGGGCAGGCTAAGAAGCTGCAACACACGTGAGTCCTATGTAGTTCATCAGGTGGCGCCAGAGCAGGGCCAATGCAGCCAGCAGTGCCGGCCCCTCTCTGCAGTGGGCTCTTGGCGATCCTCTGGTCACTGCCCTGGGTTTCTGCACTTGATTCCTCCCGGTCACAGCCGGGACTCAGCTGAGCTGGTTCCCAGTGAGCTCCCTGAGCCTTGAGATGCGAATCTCAGGCTGCTGAGCCCAGGGCTGTAGCTGATGGCCCTGGAGGAGCCTAAGCGAGTGAGCAGACCCTACAGTCCGCGCCAGGGGTCCTGGAATCGCAGCTCTGCCTCGGTGCTGTCCCATACAGAGGTCATTTGCACCTACAGGGACAGAGCTCCAACAGGGCGGGGCTCGAATCCCTCTCCCGAGTCCTCGACTCACAGGGTGGGAGTTGGTTTCTGCCTCTGATCTTGTCTCTTCCTGGCCTGGGTCTCTTGGTGAGACTGCTTCATGGGAAGACGGGCTCCCAACCGGCCGCAAAGGACGCGGAAGAGACCGGTACCTGGCTACTTCCCAGAACAGGTTGATCGCAAGGCAAAACGTTACACAGAAGCCCTGCCCAGTGTTTCTGCTGGTCTCCATTCTCTGCAGATCCTTGAAGGGAGCCCCGGGCGGAGGCGGGGCTCCAATGCGGGCTGTGCCGCCTTTGAACTCTGCGCTTCTTTCTTCCTGCCTCCCAGGTCCACCCCGTCTTCCCTGGAACTCTGACCTGTCGCCTCCCAGCGAAGTGTCCTCCCCCGCATCCACCACTCACTGATGGTTTGCTGTCCGTCTAAAGGCTGGATTACAGCACACTGACGGAGGAGAGCCCTCGAGGAGTCCAGTGTTTCGTGGGGATCTAATCCCGGGGCCCTGCAACACGAGGCCGTCACTGGCATTTGTTCACTGTGCAGAATTCGGGGCTCTTGACCCTGCTGAGCTACACTTTTTAAGAGAAATTGACTTGGTGAGGCAGAGAGAGGGACGAGAGAGAGTGCGTTCCTATCTACTGATTCACTCCCCAAATGCCTGCAATGACCAGGGCCGGACCAGGCCAAAGGCGGGAGCCAGGACCTCCGTCCAGGTCTCCCACGTGAGTGGCAGGGACGCAGTCTCTTGACCATCATCTCTGCAGGAAGTTGGAGTCGGAAGCCAGAGCCGCACGGAACCCAGATACTGCCATGCTGAGCACCCACTCCTAAATGACCCTTCCTGAAAAAGGACTCTGTTTCCCTGCCTGGTGCTCCCCGGCAGCTGCGAAGCCGGCACTTGGGGTGCAGCTTCAGGGTGTAGAGTCTACAGAACAGCGCAAACAAAGGCAGCCCCCTTGCTGCACCCCCAAATCATGGAGTTTCTCCAGAAGCGGCTTTCTCCTCTGTCCATCAAAATCCCTTTCTTCCTCCCTTAAAAAGGCCAAGAGACCCAAGGGTCAGCTTTGATGGTCAACAGTTACCAAAGAAAGCAACAGAGGCCGTGCCCAGCCTGCGGTCCCCGGCTGCGCTGCCCACGCCCGCGGGAGGAGATGCTGGACTTTGCCGTGCCTGCACCCGGCTTCCCTGCTCACTCCAAAGCTGCAGCGCACGGGAGTGGACAGGCCCCTCTGAAAACTGAAAATGGAGCTACTGCAGGAGCCAGCAGTCCCACTCCTGAATCGGGACCGCTGCAGAGGGAGAGCAGGGCCCCTGGGCTCTCGGCAGTGTTACTCGGTCACCCCGAGGTGCGAGCAGCCAAGTGCACATTGACAGATGGGTAAGGAATACAGGGTCTGCCCCATGGGTCATTGACCGGTCATTGACAGACCATCATATGAACACAGACAAAGCAGCTCCGACAGCCCAGAGCCTCAGCTCTCAAGATGGTCAAGACCCCATGCCGAGGCGCCCGGACTTGGACTGGGAAGAGGACCCACGTGGCTCGGTAAGCAACAGGCAGAAACGGCACCGGGCACTGTCACACAGACCTGGCACCTGGGGAGGCACAGGGCTGAGGCCACAGAGGAGGTTAAGGAAGCCCAGGACGTCCTCTGTGCCCCCGCCAGCAGAGGGCGCCCATCGCCCGATGGAGGGAGCAGGGCTGGGACTCTGGGGCTGGCCAAGGTTTCTTGGCACTGGATGTGTCCCCAGGGACAGATGGAGCAGCTCCTAGTCCACGGAGCCTCTGGGAGGGGAGGGGCTGTGGCTCAGAGTGACCCTGCCCGAGGCCCACTCCCTCCTCCATAGAACGAGGTGGGAGCCTTGCTGAGGGTTCTCCAAGTGTTAGCAAGGATGGGTGGGACAGGTTCTTATCTTTGTGCAAGAAAGAATTCAGATGTGAGAGCAGCGGCCAGCAAGGTAGCAAGGCTTATGGGCGGGGCATCCGTCAGCATGGATGGGACAGAATCCGAGAGAGCACGCCCGGTCCCTCAGACCATGGAGAACAAGGTTCTGTGGTTAAATGGAGAGAGTGCCCCTGGCAGGCCAGGCGGGCGGCTCAGCGGAGAACCGAGGGCTGACCTCAGGCTGGGGCTCGTAGGGAATGGGATCCAGTTCCTCCCCGCCCCACCCCCCCAGGACAAAGGGTTTGCTGAGTGTGCACTGGTCCGATTCCTCCCCAGGGCTCACTACTCAGTTCTGTCAGACTGGGAGCCACCTGGGCTGGGCAGAGGAGCCTCCCCTAGGGCGCCCGCCTTGGAGGAAGGAGGCTCCGCGTTCTCAGGCCAGGTATCCCACTGGGGCTGAGCGGAGAGGGTTGTCCAGGGGAGCTTTCCTTGTGGGGAGGCTGAGGCCACCTGGAAAGTTCTCAAGGTACAGGCAGGACTTGGCCGCGCGAAGCCCCGGGCTGCTTCCCAGGTGGGCTGCCGTGGGCGCTGTCTTCCTCAGCCACACACACACACACACACACACACACACACACAGGCTGATTTCTAACTCGGGTGGGGAGGGGGCTCCCAGAGCAGGGCAGGTCGAAGCTGGAAGGTGCCGGCTGAGCCAGGCCACGGGCCGTCCCTGGCTGGTGCTTCAAGTACGAAGGGCCTCCGTCCAGCTCGGAGTGGCCCCGCCTCCAGCTCTGAGCAAGGGCTGAGGATGGTGAGGGGCAGAAAGGCGAGGTCAGGGTTTCTGAAATGAAACAATGTAGGGGGAGGTGTGGTGAGTTTGAGCCTTTCATTTCTTGGGTGGGGCTGAGGTGGGGTGGAGCGGGGGGGGGGGGGGGGGGGGGGGGGGGGAGAGCGCCAGGCAGGGCTGCGGCCTGGGAGCCCTCACCGTATGCTCAGCAGCACCCCTGTTGCAGCGACGCTAGCCACACTCACGGGCAGTGTCCCAGCTGCACATACTGTATGACTTCTGGAGACGGCCTTGCTCCTGTGCCCACTTTACAGATGAACAAACTGAGGCTCAGAGACAGGGTGAGGCCAGGATTTGAACCTGCATTAATCCCCTCAATCCCTCCCCATCCTGGAGCCCCTGTGCCCACAGTTGAGGTGGGAGCCTGGTCTTGGCGCTGGAGGCGATGGGTGGCATGACCTGGGGCACCCAGCAGAAGGGGCAAGGTCCCCATGGACAGTGTCCCAACCCCTGGGCTCTGCAGATGCTGCTGGCGTGAAAGGCCAGGAGCCACCCCTGCCCAGAGGCCCACCGTGCGCTGTGCCCACCGGGTCGTGGCCCTGGCCCAGCTCCCAGGCCTGTGTTTGAGCCCATCGTCAGGAGGCTGGGCAGCACCGACCCTGGAGGCTGGAGGAACCGTCTGTGTGGACGTTGTCCTTTTTGAGAGACATGTGCATTTGAAAGGCTGGCTTAGAGGAGGGGGGGAGGGGGAGAGAGGAGAGAGGGAGAGAGAGAGGGTCTTCAGTCCGCTGGTTCACTCCCCAGATGTTGAGGTTGGACCAGGCCAAATCCAGGAGCCTGGAACGCTCCATCCAGGGCTCCCTTGTGAGCGCAGGGGTCTGAGTACGTGGGCCGTCTCTTCTGCTTTCCCAGCCACCATAGCAGGAACTGGGATCAGAAGCCAAGCAGCGGGGACTTGAACCAGTGCTGCAACGTGGGATGCCGCAGTTGCAACCAGCAACTTATCCCGGGGCACCACAACAGGGGCCGCTGTGTGGACATTGACCCCGAGTGCCAGCCCCAGGCTCAGGCTCGGGGTCAAGGGCTAAGGGTCTTCTTACTCTTCTTGCCAAGTTAGGTCCTGCCTCCTGCCTTCTCTGACAGGTGTGAGCATTGGCACCTGGCCTTTGATGCTGCTTGGAGCAGGGTGTGCCCGGCGTGGGCCTCAGCTGGGCCGTGTTTCCCAGCACCCCTAAGAGGGGACCCCGTAGCCCAAAGCCTGCTAGCGTCTGCCTGCGCTCCTGGGGGAGCCAAGGCCCTGGCAGCCTCCGCAGCTTCCCTAGCCACAGAGGCCTCCACCAGGGGCAGGCGGCAGGAGACAGTGGCCAGCCCTGGCCTCCCCAACCCCGTGCAGCTCTGTCCAGCGCTGCTCAGGCCTGGGGGCGTGGGTTGGGTGCTGGGTAGGGACTGCACCCGGAGCAGAAAGCATTTGCATGGAAATGGGGGGCAGAGGATGTCGTGTGCTCCTGGGAGAGGACAGATGTTTGGAAACAGATGCTGGCAAGTTTGAGAGGCAGCCGCTTCCTCTGTAACGCAGACCCCGCCCCCACGCACACCCCCTGCAAGCTGCCAGTCTGCCAGCCTGTGGCTGTGCAGGAGACGCCGTGAGAACGCGCTGGATTCTGAGTGAGCAAGCCGAACCGCAGACAGAGAGGGGCCGGGGGGAGTTCCTTCTCCCGATGTTTCTCCCCCATTCACCCTTCTCGGGACAAAGGGTTTCCTGGGTGTGCGCTTCCTCCTGGGGAGGAATGCTAGGGCCACAGGACCTGGTAGTGTAGAACACACAATACCTCCAAGGTGGACGCATTCCTTTCTGCCCGTGCTTTGTTGTCTATAGACCACACACACCCCCACAGAGGCTGATTTCTCTCTTCCTCCCTAACCACGGCAGGAGGTCACGTTATTTTTTATTTACCAGCAGTCCCAGAGTCACAAAAGTCTATGCAGAGACCCCTTTATGACGTCCCAGCTTGCACGCCCCTCGTGACGGGAGCTCACTATCTTGCCACAAGAGCTTTCCAGTTGCTCAAGAGACAAGAGGGGGGTCGGCCCTCTCTGGAGACAGATGCTGCTTCCTAGGCAGAGCAAGGGGAGGCTGTCCTTGCCCCAGGGAAGGTCAAGGGCTCTGGATTGGACTGCAAACGTCTCCATCTCTGTTCCTCTCTGGCCTTGGGCAGCACTCGGTGTCTCTGGGCTTCAGTTTCCTTGTGTGCATCTTTTAGAAGACATGCTGATGGACTGGTTGGTTTTGTTGGCAGAGCGATGGGGAGATAGAGGTCTTGCACCTATTAGTTCACTCTCCAAATACCCACATCGGCGAGGGCTGGGCCACACTGAAGCCAGGAAGCAGGAGCTCCCTCTGGGTCTCCCACGTGGGTGCCTTAGCCGGGAGCTGGATTGGAAGCAGAGTGGCCAGGACTCGAACCTGCACTCCGATATGGGATGTGGGCTTCCCAAGGGGCGGCTTCACCCCCATACCTCAACGCACTCCACACCCTCATCTCCGACTCTCTTCTCCATTTTTACGGGGTCATGATTGTAGCTGCCTCTCGAGGCTTTTGTGGCGCTGGAATGAAATGATCCATTGCATTTGAGGACTTGGCAATGATCATGGAGAAAGCATGAAAAGTTTAGGGGCTGGCATTTGGCACAAGGGTGAAGATACTGCTTGAGAGGCCTGCTGTCCACCTCGGAGTGCCCGGTCCAACCCCCAGCTCCCCTTGTTTCCGATTCGCTTCCTGGGAGGCATTAGCAGGTGATGGCGCACATGCTTGGGTTCCTGCCACCCACACGGGAGACCCAGATTGAGTTCCACGCTCCTGGCTTCAGCCTGACCCAGACCCGGGTGTTGCAGCCATTTGAGGAGTAAACCTCTGTCTATGTCTCTGTCTCTCTGCCTTTCAAATAAAATGCAAATATTTTTTGTGAAAGTTGATGAAGATGCTGAGAGCCACGCATGAGATTATTGTGAGTTCCGACACGTCCCATCAGCGCATGCTCCATGAGGCAGACTGATTGGGTTGATTTCGGTTCACGCATCTGGAGGCGTGAAGTTGTGGGGCCACCTCTGGCGATGGCATCCATGCTGCAGGGTTCAAGGGAGGTGCAGATGCATCACATGGCGGGAGACAGGGCATGCGTGTCTGTGTGTGTGTCTCCTCCGGTCTCTCTTTGCACAAAGCCAGCAATACAATGTAGTGTGCTCCCAATCATCCCTAACCCTAATCCCCCATAGGCTGCCCCTCTAAGCACCACCCCCTCAGTTGAGCTCCAGTACGGGTTTCAGGGGGAGAAGCCATGTGAGGGATTTTGCCGGTGTCTACCACACGTGAGGGATCATGGCCCCACTCCTGCAGCCGGAAAGGTGGGGGTGGAGCTCCCAGCATGCACGAGGCTCCATGGGGGAGGTCTCTATGCTCAGCCGAGGTTGCGGGGATGTGGCCTGGGGGAGGCAGTGGCATCTCTGTGTGTCTTTTCCAGGTGGCAGTAAAGACTGTTCATCGAGCACCTATGTTGCAGCAGGTGCTGTGCCCAGTGCCGGTGATGGCATTCCATCTCAGCTCTGAGCGAGGCTGAGAGGGCGCCTTCTGGGCTGGGAGCCGGAAGTCGTGTCCACTCAGAACGCACTCTGGTTGGGAAACTGGGGTCTTTGCAGATATAGTTAGTTGGGATGAGATCATTCCGGATTTGGGTGCACCCCAGATTCAGTACCTGGTGTCCTTAGACATCCCCCACCCACTGCTTCACTCCCCACATAGCCACAACAGCTGGGACTGGACAACCAAAGCCAGGAGCTTCATCCAGGTCTCCCATGTAGGTAGCAGGTGCCCAAGCACTTGGGCCCTCTTCTGCTGCTTTCCTAGACACTTTAGCAGGAAGCTGGATTGGAAGTAGAGCAGCCAGGACTCGAACCATCGCCCATATGGGATGTTTTAACCTGCTGCACCACAATGCCGGGCATGCACGTCTCCATTTCACAGATGAGGAGACAAACTTGAAAGGGGGCCATGACTTTGTCCTGATGTGTGCCACTGAGTGGAAGAGCCAAGCCTTGAATATGAGATGTCAGCCTTGGGGGGGGGGGGCGTTGATGCAGCAGCTAAGATGCCACTTGGAGACCTGTGTTAACGTGTCAGAGTGTCTCACCTCCTGCTGTTGCACACCCCAGGAGGCAGCAGGTGGTGGCCCAGGCGCTGGGTCCCTGCCACCCATGTGCGAGACTTGAATTAAGTTCCAGGCTCCTGGCTTCAGCCCAGCCCAGCCCTGGCTGTAGTGGGCATCTGGGGAGTGAACCAGCCGATGGAAGGTCTTTCTCTGTCTCTGTCTTCCCTGCAAATGAAATGAAAATATGTTTTAAAAATCACTAGTTGAAAAACTTTCAATCTCCAAGAGACTCGGGAAGCAGAGGGGACGCGAGGCAGCCCACGCCCAGCACAGCCCTGTGTGTGTATGTGTCTCTTGCTCGCCTCTCTTCACATAGACACCAGCCACGGGGTCTGGTGTTAGTCCTGAGACTGCTCTGACCCTGACGCTCTCCGCTGTGGGTTGGAACGGTGAAGTAGACCCCTGGGTGGCCCATGCTGAGCCCAGGCTCCTGCTGGCTGCACCCGCATGCACGTGTGTGGACACTGGGCCTGGGAGCAGGACAGCGTGTCATGGGAGACCCGCCTGTCCCTCTCGGAACCTGCACTTCTGGGAGCCCTGAGCCCCTGGCTCCGTCGGCTTTGTGGGACTATTACAATATACCTGAGACAGGTTCTTTACACAGAAAAGATGTCTATGTGGCCCTTGGATTCAGGGACAGTGAGGCTAAACATGGAAGCCTCTTAGCCTAGCGCCTGGATGCAGGCTGTCATGGGAGCACAGGGAAGGGCTGGCCCCCATGCCCCACCATGAATTATGGGATGGGAAGGGTTGCAGCGGGGACAATGCTGGCACCTAAGCTGCTCTCAGGAGAGCTGATGGCCCTCAGCCCGTGGTCTGCCCTGCCCCGAGTTTGCACAGCAGGCCAATGGCCCAGCCTAGGCCTTAGGTCCCCACCCCAGGCTCCCCCTGCACCCAGAGTCCCTGCTGAGGTTGCCAGGCAAGCAGGAGGGTCCCCTAGGCCACTACACTGCAGGCTGGACCTTCATGGGCAGCATCCCTGTCCCCTCCGGCAATGGACGCAGCCAGACGTGCTGTGAGTGACTGTCATGGTTGTCACCCGCCCTGGCAGCAAGCCAAGGCTGTTCATTGTGAGTGCCATCACCATGGAAACCCCAAGTTGGGGCCACACTTAGCGGAGCCATACACGCCGGTGGCTCTTGGGGCCAGCCCGAGAGGCGACACCCGCCAGGCTGCATCTGCTTGGGGCTCATTAGCAGAGTGGAGAGGGGTGACAGGGAAGGGGGGAGAGAGGAGGGAGCAGGGAGGAAGGTGAGTAATCAGGGCTCTGGGTACAGGTTGGCGGCTGTACCCAGAACTTGCTAACTCTCACTCCGAGGCCACAGCCCCATGCCACAGGTTGGAACTCCCGCCTGCTCCATCCTCTCTCCAAAGGCCCTTGTCTCTTCTTGCTAGTGTGTGGGAGGGCCAGCCCCTATGTCCTACCCCAGGGAGCCTGCACACACAGCTCACGGGCTATGTATTCCTTCCAATTGCCTGGGTCAGGCTCAGCAGGAGGGGCTGGAGTACCCGGATCCCAAGGGGTCTGTCCTGCCAGTCCCCACACCTGCCATGTGCTGAACCCCAGCGGCCACACGGACCAGGAGACCAGAGCCCAGGGCCGGGCCTCCAGGTGCAGCCCTGTGGACAACCACACGGGATCAGAAGCCGCTGGATGGAGGGCTGCACCCTGAGGTTACACCCTGCATGACCACTTTGTCCCCAGGGGTAAAGGGGGAGGAGCAGGAGGCCAGAGGTGGACGGCCTCTCTCCACCTGCAAGCGACTTCCCAGCTCCTACCTCCCACTGGACGGTGGACACGGGGAGACAGAGGCCCCTAGCGTGACCCTGAGCCTGGCAAAGGATAAGCCACTCCCACATCTGCCTGGACGCCCAAGGTGTGCTGGTGTCAGGGCACGTGGACGCCCAGGTTCCCAGGCTAGCCCACACAGATTTCATCCCCACTGCCGATGGCGTCCCCTCTGCCCAGAGGCCCAACCCGGGAGGCCTCCCCTTCCTGCCTGCCCGCCCTGGCGAACACTCGCTGTTGTCTGCAGAGGTGCAAGCCCGGAGCGGCTGATGAGGGACTGTGGGGTCCATGCTGTCACCCTGGTATCTTTACGGGGCCCCTCTCTGCACCCTCAGGTGGGCGTCACACCTTCACAGGTCCTGTTTTGTACAAAAGGAGCTCTCCCTTCAGAGACAAGGCAGCCTGCCGGTGCTGCACAGCTCGCAGCAGGGAGACGAGCTTCGGATGGTGGAACGGCGTGTTGGACCCCGGGGCCACCGAGCACAGGCCAGGGGGCCTGAGCCACTGTGGGAAGCCTCAGCGCCCACCTCGTGGCTCTGGCGTGGAGTCGACTAGAGACTACTCACCCGCGGGTACCACTGGAGCATCAGCTGCAGAAGGCGGGAGGCAGCGATGCACTCGTGGGGACCCTAGGCCAACACTTCTCTGTGCCACGTGGCTCCTGATGTCCGGAGCTGGGGAGGAACAGAGGCTGTGAGACCTAGGAGGGGTCCGTGTCCCCACTGCAGGCTGCAAGTGGGCGGGGGCACTCCAGCCCCTCCTGCTGAGCCTGACCCAGGCAATTGGAAGGAATACATAGCCCGTGAGCTGTGTGTGCAGGCTCCCTGGGGTAGGACATAGGGGCTGGCTCTCCCACACACTAGCAAGAAGAGACAAGGGCCTTTGGAGAGAGGATGGAGCAGGCAGGAGTTCTAACCTGTGGCATGGGGCTGTGGCCTCGGAGTGAGAGTTAGCAAGTTCAAGACCTCGTCTGTTGGGAGCCAGGGGACTCCTTGGTCCCAAGGCTGTGGAGGTGACCCCAGGCTGTGGGGGGAGGATGCACTTGCTCCAATGCTGGGGTCCTGGGCTCCGTGTCTTCTAGGGAGGCCCAAGCCCCTTTGCAACAGACCCCCACCCCACACCTCACCCAGTGCAGTGTCTGGGTTCGAGTCCCACCTCCCTTCACCCTCCAGCTTCCGGCTAGTTCAGGCACCAGGATGCATCAAGAGGTGGCTCGAGGGCTTATCTTCGGGGGTGTGCATGGGAGACCCTCCTGGATGTTGTGGGCATTTGGATTTGAGAAGTGAACTGGCAGATGGAAGCCATTTTTCTGTCTTCTCTCTCCTCTCTCCCCTCTCTCTGTCACTCTGCATTTCAAATAAATAAATCATTTAAAAATAAAAATGGGAGATGAGGCTGAGCATTTGGCCTAGTGGCGAAGATACCAGGGTCCCTTAGCAGAGTGCCGGGACCTAATACACAGCTCCGGCTCCGGCTCCCGCTCCTTACCCCCGCTTCCTGCCAATGCAGATGCTAGGAGGCAACAGTGTTACTACAAGTAACTGGGCTCCTGCCACCTCCGTGGGAGACCTGGATTGCCAGGGCAGCCCTGCTGTGGGCGTTTGGGGAGTGAACCAGTAGATGAGAGTTTGTCTCTCTCCCTCTCTCCTTAATGAATTTTTTAAAGCAGTGGGAGGGACATCCACAATCCCGGGACTTGGGACGAGAGGCTCGCTCCCCTTGCCAGTGGGAAGGCGCCACAGACAAGCGTTTGCCAATGGTTTAATTAGAAGCCTGCTTTGTTCTCAGTCACCGCCCCCCCAAAAAAAAAAAAAGACCGGGCAGCAGCCTTGTTGTTGTTCTGCTTATGAGGCAGACGGCTGGAAGGGAGCATCTTCAACGAGATTACATCTTATACATGTTTAATGTACCGTTCCTACCGCTTAAAATGCAGTTCTATTAACATCCCGGGGAGGGAACATTGACTCACGGAGCTGGGCGTGGAGAGAATAGATCACCAGTGAAATGAATAATATATTAGCAGAATAATGATGTTGCTTCTCATATTAATCGTATAAATCACACAATTCTCCAGCTGTCAGCAGAAGTTAAGAAAAAAACCCAGCCAGGTCTGAGTTGGCCAATCCTGGGGAAGCCAGTGCCGCTGGAGCACGGGACTGCCCCAGTCGGTGATGATGGGGCGTGCTGAGGCCCTGGTGGGTGGGGAAGCTGTGCCCGGCTCCAGCCTGCACCCCTTACTGATGGGCGTGAGAAAGGGCACAGGACCTGTTCCTGTAGTCAGCTGGATCTAGCGACATGGTACAGGTCAGGCCAAGAATGGCAGGTGTTGGGGCCAAGGACGTGCCTGGGGTGATGGATGCAGCATCATCCCCCACCCCACCCCGAGGCAGGTGTCGCCATGGACATCAGCCTCGGGGAAAGTTCCGGGAGGAACAGAGAAGGCGAGTTCACGCCTCAGCAGAGTCGGGATCGGAGAGTTCCCCCCGGGAGGGGACCAAGTGGGCCAGGACCATCCCTGCCACCCCCTCAAGTCCCAGGAGCAGGTCCATGTGGCCCCTGGCCCTGAGCTGCCACACCAGCATTTAGCTGTTTAGAATGTGGAGAAGAAAGGGCCCTGCCCAGGCAGAACAGACCCGGGCTGGGCTGGTGTTGGGGGTGCCGTGCGTGAACCCGCCAATCCGGTTCGGATCCCAGCTGCTCCACTTCTGACCCAGCTCCCTGCTAATGTGCCTGGGAAAGCAGGGGAGGACGGCCCAGGTGCTGGGGTCCCTGTCACCTATGTGAGACGCAAGGGCGGAACTCCTGACCTCAGTCTTATAAAGCCCTGGCTGTTGAGACCGCTTGGGGAGTGGCCAGCGGCTGGCCAGCTCCTCAGGGGCGGAGTCCAGGGATGGAGCACACACTGTGGTCCCCCCTTATCTGTGAGGGACACGACCCAAGACGCCACCCTGCCCCCCCGGGATGCCTGGCTGCCACCATGACAGCACGGGACCCTCTAGGGAGCCTGTGTTCCCCGTGTGCCCAGCGGCACTGGACGCAGCCCCAGAGTCCCTCTGCCGTCCCTGTCTGGTGCCCTCACCACCCCCACGCTTTGGGACCCTATGGAACCCTATAAAATAAGACGAGGGTGATTAGAACTCGAGCGTGGTGACGAAGTCGACCCCACACTGAGACGCTGCTCTGTGGCTGTGGGGCGGGTGGGGCATGCAGTGCGGATAGCCTGGACACGGGTGCTGCACGCCCGAGGTGGGAGGAAGTGGGCAGCATGAGACTGCTTCGCGATACTCAGAACAGTGTGGAACTCAAAGTGGACAAATCGTTGCTTGAATCGGTTCACTCATCCATTCATGTTATTTGAAAGGCAGCGAGAGAGAGAGAGAGAGAGAGAGAGAATGAGAGAGAATGAGAGAGAGAGAGAGAGAATGAGAGAGAATGAGAGAGAGAGAATGAGAATAAGCTCCAGTCTGTGGGCTCAGTTCCCACACGCCTGCCTGGGCCAGGCTGAAGCCAGGAGCCAAGCACTCAATCCGGGTCCCCCAGCCACTTGAGCTACTTACCTGTGCACTAGCAGGAGGCTGGAATCGGGAGCAGAGCCGGGACTTAGACCTGGGCACTCTGGTATGGGACATGAGGGTCCCGAGTGGCGTCCTAACTGCTGTACCAGAGACCTGCCCCTCAGTTATTTATGTCGGAAATTGTCATTGATATCTTACTAAAACCGAGGAAGTGGAAGGGGGGCGCTGGGGACGTGGGGGGGCACTACATTTCCTCCTTGTCCCTCCCAGTGGTTGTTGGGGTCAACCAGGCGAGGACGAGCAGCTGTGGGAGGGGTGGAGGTGGGATGAGCCTGCATGTGGCCACACGGTGCCTGTCTGGGACTATGGGAGGCAGGAGGCGGCCAGGGGGCCCTGCAGAACAGTGGGGGGGGCTGCCTTGGTGCAGACCCGAGTGCCCACCTCTGCTGACCAGGGGAGGCCGAACGCTGCAGCCCCCATGGTGCAGGACTTTTGAGAGAAACTGGGGCTTGGAAAAGAACCCAGCTGGCCTCAATGTCAGCCAGCCAGGCGGGGCAGAGCTGGACACAGAGCCCACAGCAGCCTCCTGCGCCTGGACCAGCAAAGCCCTCAACATCGTGGTTCTAAACCCCCACACCCCAGCTGGTGAAAGCAGTATCGGGTGGTGGCATAGATGGGGTGGTGGCCCCGGCATTCGGGTTCTGCCAGCGTCCAGGTGATTTCCCTGGGCAGTTAGGGTCTCTGAGCTCTCCCCCTCCCTCCTCCCATGTGGGCGCCGGGTTGTGTCCTATCTGCCCTACTTCCAATCCAGCTCTCTGCTGTGGCCTGGGAAAGCAGTAGAAGATGGCTCAAGTGCATGGGCCCCTGCACCCACGTGGGAGACCAGAAGAAGCTCCTGGCCACAGGCTTCAGATCAGCCTATCTCTGGCTATTTTAGACATCTGGGGTGTGAACTGGTGGATGGAGGATCTCTCTCTCTCTCCGCCTCTCTGTCACTCTGCCTTTCAAATAAATACATCAATCTTTTAAAAAGTATTTATGTATTTATTTGAAAGGCAGAGTGACCAAGAGAGGGAAAGAATTGTCCATCTATTGGTTCACTCCCCAGTTGGCCACAATAGCTGGGGCTGGACCAGGCTGAAGCCAGGAGACAGGGACTCCATCTAGGTCTCCCATGTGTGTGACACATGGCCATCTTCTGCTGCCTTCCCAGGTGATTAGCAGGGCGTTGGATCAGAAGTGGAGCAGCAACGTGAACCAGTGCTCTGATATGGGATGCCAGCATCACAAACAGTGACTTTACCCTCTGGGCCGGCCCCTAACAACTGTTCTTTAAACCATTTAACCATTTACTCTCAACACATGAAATGTACGGAATGAAGATTTCATATGGAGTAAATTATAATCATTGAGCAAAAGGGAAAAAGAAGAATTTGTTTTTAGCTACAACCTTGAAAGACAGATACGCTTCTTCCCATCTCTCCCTGCAAACCCGTCTCTTCCCAGATGGCTCCGAGGTCAGATCTAAAGGGTGAGAAGCTTCCGGTGCATGGACACCCAGGCTGGGCCAACTCCTGCTCACACCCAGGGCCCTGAGTACCTGTGTCCTGGCTGCTGCCGCCCACCCTTGGCTGTGAACTTGTGTCTCCAGGCCCTGGCACGGCGCTCCTGGTCAACGCACAGGTACTGAGTTTATCTGAGCCGACAACAGTCACACAGACACAGTCAGATGAGCTGGAAACACGAGTGGGGCATGCGGAGACATCTCTCCCGACTCCCATCTACCCTGCCTGTCTTATGTCACGGCTACGTCCTGGCTGCCGAAGCTTTGACGCCCTGTGCCCCTCAGTGGCTCCTTAGGGGGCCCCGAAGCCCTGGGATTGTCAGTCCTCGGAAAACCATGTGTGTATGTGTGTGTGACCGTGTGTCTCTGTGTTCACCCGTATTTGTCCGTGTATCTGTGTGTGTCCATGCATGTGTATATGTTCATCTGTGTTCGCCCATGTGTCTACATGTCTGTGTGTCCATGTTTGCACGTGCCCGTGTGTGTCTCTCTCTCTTTTTGGTTATTTTAAGAAAACTTTTGACTTCCCTCCATCCTAATACACACGAAGTGTGCTTAATGGGCAAACACACCCGGGGCCGCCCTGTGTCAAGCTGCTGTGGGTGTCTACATGATTCAAGCTCCCACCAGCAAAGGAAACTCATTGAGGGCAAGCAGCACCGCGCTGAGCTGTGCAGGGCAGAAAGGTGGATGTCTCACACCTCCTGTTGTACAGCTCCCGGCTCAACAGCCTGGGGCAACACACACACACACACACACACACACACACACCCTCCTCTGGGGCCCAGGAACTCCACGCAGCATCACTCCCTGCACTGTCGGGGAGCTCCACCAAGCAAGCACTGTGCCCGGGTCTTGGCGGCGGGAGGAAGAGGAGGGCGTGGGGGCGGGGCGCGGGGACCCTGTCCTGCAGGGCAGGAGGTGCTTTGGCGGCTGTGGCGCCCGTGCCCTCTCACCTCGCTGTGTCGGCCAGGCTTGCATTTCCCCTCCTAGCACCGCTCTCTCCAGCTGGCGCCATCTATACCCCTCTTGGTCTTGTTTAGCCAAAAAGAAAAAAGATCAGGGAACTAGGGAATGGTGGTAGTGGGGGTGGGGGGCATTCTAGGTCTCCACTCTGAGAACTTCTGCTCCAAGGTGGAACTGAAGGAATGAAGAAGGAGGGGGAGTCTCTCCCGGTCTCATAAAAAGGCGGTGTGAGTGATCCCTAGTGTCTCCCGGCCTTTTAAAGTCCTCGTTTCCATTCACCTGTAACTTTATTAGGCTCATCCGAGCCATTCATCAGACGGGCAGTCTTGGAGTGGATGCCCAGTGGCTCTTATTAAAATGTCCCCTCGCCGGCAAATGCAGGAGACTTCATGCCTCCCCCACCCCTCGCAGCTCTGGCTCTACAATGGGAAGAGCCTTCTCCGTGGTGCTCAGTCCCACGGAGGCTGCAGGTGAGACGCTGGGAGACCCATTGCCCGGGACACACACACACATTCCCCATGTGTGTGCCTCAGAGCCCACAGTGGGTCATTGTCCTGGATCTGGGAGTCTGGGCAAAATTTCCCATCCTGAAGAGGTACCAGCTGACTCTTAGCACAGCCCCAACCCTCCCCGATTCCCAGGTGCCCTGACCTGCAGTCCTGTGCTGGAGCCGATGTGTATTTTTGGAGATGGGTCTCTGAACAGAGCCTGGAGAGTCTGAGTAAGGAGTGGCCAGGATGCTGGAAGACTGAGACCGGTGACCCTGGAGGCACAAGGGGCTGGCCAGAGTTTCACAGACGCAGCTGTCCTCCCAGCCAGGCATAGATAGGGGAACCGGAGATCCCCGAGTTCCCCTTTGAATGTGGGTGTCATCTCTGCCAGAGACAGAAAGCCCTCGTGGGGACAGACAGGAAGTCAGCAGGGGCTGGCTCTGCAGCTCTGCCACAGAATGACCTTCAGCAAGCTACCTGGCCTCTCTGCACCTCAGTCCTCCCATCTGGGAAATGGAGCACACAGCCCCTGTGACGCTGAGTAGTTGGCAGGACTAACCCCTGGTGCACCCAGGCTTTAGCGGGGCGCCTGGCACGTAGCAAGTGCAGAACGCACGGCAGCTCTCGGCGTGGAGATTCCCGGCGTGTCCCAGCAGCCAGGAGCATGGCCAGCAGTCCTGCCCCACACTGCACCACCCGAGCGACCAGGGCGGGCAGCAGTTCATTCCCGGGTGTGGCCACCAAGCCCCATTGGTCAGGCAAGGGCGTTGTGTTCTGCCCCGTAGCCTTGGGGCTCATGACCGTCTGTCCGCCTGTCCCAGGAGGAAGTCCCTTAGAACGGGCTGTCATGGACAGTATGCTCAGTGTGGTGCGGGGCTCACAGTGGGACCCGGCGTCTGGAGGTTACCATGGCAACCCCAGGGCAGCAGTGCGGATACTACAGTGACGGTCACTAAGGATGGGGGCCCAGGGATGACTGTGTGTGTGTGTCTTTCTCCATGTGTGTTTCTGTGTACGGGTCTGTGGGGGGGGGGCAGGATTTCTGGGTCTGTGTCTGAGTGTGTGTACAACTGTGTGCCTGTGGGTATCCGTGTGTGTCCCATACATGTCTGTGTCCTTATGTAGAGAGACTTTTCCCGGGGATTCTGGCTGCCATCAGGAAACTAAATGGCAGCCAGCATGTCTCCCACAGGGAGATCTCTGGGTACCCACAGGGCACTGTCCACACTGGCAGAGGAGGTGCCAGCTCACCTCCTGAGTCCAGGCCCCTGAGGTGGTGCCCGATCACACACCGGCGTCTCCAGCATGGGAGGACCTGCCTGGGTCTCCCCTCCTGCACCCCTGGCCCCCGGGCACCTCACCTGAGGGAATATGGAGACATGAGCCACGGTGACATCTGCGCATTGAAGGGGCAGACAGGGGACTCCTGGCGGGGCCGGCTTGGAGGTTTTGATCCACAGGGTCTTCGCAGGCTGCTTGCCAAGACCAGAGCAGAGGGGCCTGGGGCTGACTCAGACTGGGAGCAGCAGAAGTGGGAAGACTCAGGCCCTGGGTGAACTGCAGAGGTCGCCACGTGAGCTGGGGGAGAGGCCGGAGGAGCAGCTCTGAGCTTTGGGACACAGGGAAGGTGCAGTCGCCATCGACAGACAGGGACGAGGAGGTGGGAAGGGACAAGGCTGGAGGGAGACCCACAGGTCCCCTGAGAGTCCCTGGGGAACACTTGTCAGGAGACAGGAAGTGAAGATCTCCACCCACCCCACCCCCAAGCTTGACTGCCTGAGAATTCAGAGAGCAGACAGGTGCCGCCTCCCCTCCCTGCTGCAGATGACCCGACCTTGGACTTGACCTGGTCAAGGCACAGCTGACTCCTGACCCTGCACAGCAGCCCCCTCCCCAGCCCTGAGCCTGCTCGGTCTTGGTTCTTGCAGAACTAGGATGCACACATATGCCGGTGGCCTCGACTCTCCCAGCGTGAGGCTGGGGCTCTGTATAATTCATCAAAAAGGCCACCCGTAATGAGCTCGGCTCTCACTCTGCAGCCAGCTGCCGGCCTACCTTTTAAGAGGCCTGCACCTTCGCCAAGGACATTCAGATCTCACTGCCGGGAGACGGGGGCGGCTCATCTGTGACTCAGGCATTCCACCAGGCTGAGCCGGCACGGCCCCTTCCTGGGGACCAGGGCTGGGGCTGGGGCTGGGGGCTCTCTCTCATTCATTCATACAATCTGCGTCCACAGAGAGCCTGCTGCGTGCTGGGCACTGGGCTGGAAGCATGGACAGATGGCTTCTTCCATAATCCCCCCCACACACACACGCACAACACTGGGAGGCAGCTGTTCACACGTGCATGTGTGCAGCTGTGTGAACCGAGCTGCCCAGCTGCTGTGTGGTAAGAGTTACCCTTGTCCAAGGAGAGGCGTGGCTTTTGCCACCAGCTCCTGGGAGGCGATCTTGAGGACTTCGAGAGGCCCTGGCTGGGGGCAGGCATTTGGCCTAGCAGTGACGACGTCCAAGTTCAAGGTGTCAGCAAGGCTGGTTCACTCTGGTGTCTCTGCAGGAGGATCTATGTCTTCCCTCTCCCAGCTTCTGCAGGAAATCCTTGGTGTTCCCCGGGCTCGTGGTCACGCTGCTCCAATCGTGGACTCTGTCGCTGTCTGATCCTCTGTTTTGTGTGTCTGTATGTCTTCTCTCCTCATCAGGACACCCTTCATTGGATTGAGGATGCCCCCCAACATCCAGAGTGATCATGGCATGGTAGGTTAAGTCTCTGCCTGCAGTGCTGGCATCCCTTTTGGGCACCGGTTCGAGTCCTGGCTGCTCCATTTCCGATCCAGCTCTTTGCTAATGTGCCTAGGAAAGTAGTGGAGGATGGTCCAAGTGCTTGGGCCCCTGCACCCATGTGGGAGACTCAGAAGAAGCTCCAGGTTTCTGGCTTTGGATTGGCTCAGCTCCAGCTGTTGTGGTAGGTGGAAGAGCTCTCTCTCTCTCTCTCTCTCTCTCTCTCTCTGCCTCTCTTTGTAACTCTTTCAAATAAATACATAAAATCTTTTTAAATTTTTAATTTAATTTTTAAAATATTGTATTATTTATTTGAGAGGTAGAAGAAGAGACAGAGAGAGGGAGAGATAGAGAGAAAGGTCTTCCATCTGCTGGTGCACTCCCCAGATGGCTGCAATGGCCAGAGCTGGGCCAATCCGAAGCCAGGAGCCTGGGGTTTCTTCCAGGTCTCCCATGTGGGCGCAGGGGCCCAAGGACCTGGGCCATCTTCCACTGCTTTCCCAGGCTATATCAAAGAGCTGGATTGGGAGAGGATCAGCCAGGACTAGAACCAGTGCCCACAGGGGATGCTGGCACCACAGGAAGAGGATTAACCTACTGCGCCACAGTGCCAGTTCCTAAATTTTTTTAAATCCCTAAAAAATTATGCACACACGATTTCCACAGCCTGAGATATGCATGGACGTGAATTTTGTTTGGGGGGGGCACTCTTCAGCCCCCTGGACAGATGTCTCCATGGATACTGTGCTGGCATCTGATTCCACGGTGGGCCAGGGCACCACGCCAAAGGCTGACCCCCAGGGCTGGTCCCTGCCCTCAGATGTGGAAATCAGCATGCAAGGATGGGGAGGTGCGCCAGGCTGCGCCTCCACACTGCTCACCTGCCTCCCAGCCGGGGGCTCTGTTCCCGCCGTCCCCTGCAGGTTCTGCGGCCGGGCCCTGGCTCTCCGGGTGTCCGTGCCCGGGGAGGCTGTCACGTTGATGAAAATACCACAGAGACGTCTGCCGGGTGTTTCCTCCGACTGCCTCTCCCGTGCCCGAAATAAATGAAGAAGAGGCATTCCTGGCAGGGTCTGCCAAAGAGCTCATGGCAGGAATGAAAATTGGCTGCGGCATCCGAGAAATCCTGGAGCAGAGAGGGATTTCTAGGACAGCACACCTCCAGGAATGCGAAACGGCGGCGGCGGCGCTGGAGGGGCAGGTGCGCACTGTGGGCACACCTGTGCAGGTGTGTGCACCTGCTGGCTGTGTGTCAGCTCGGGGCTGGGGGGTGGGAATGGAGCCAAGGACACAGCACGGAGCTCCTCCCACTCTTCGCCCGTCTGCCAGCCTCTTGCTTCACCCCCGAGCCCGCCGGCCGTCTGGGGGTCACCTTGTCCTGTTACATTGCCGCAAAAATCAAACTTGGTCCCTGTCCAGGGCCTGGGAGGGATGCCAGGCTCCTGCCGGCTCCCTGGGGATTCTCTGTGGGCTGACACAGCTCCAGGCCCGTCTGGCACCAAGTTCCGGCTTTCTCTGAATATTCCATCTGCCCTCGCCCGCAGGGTGGCCTGTGCCAGCCGTCCCTTCTCAGCCAGGCGACCCAGCTACGGAGTGGCAGGCAAGCAGGCTCCATCACAGTGTGAGATGTCTCTGAAGGGTAACCAAACACCCCTGGCCCTGGGAGTCCATTCTTCAGCCCTGTCCCTGGGCGCTGGCCCCATCCCCTCCCTCCCCCAGTGCAGACTCAGCCTTGAGACCCCCTCGTTAGTCCACCCCCGACCCCTACCTGCAGGACCCTGGACGCCTGGGCTTCTTCCCAGCCTGCCGTGCCCTCCTCCGCCCTCTCTGAGCCGAAGGGCCCTTGGCTGCTTCTGGAAGCGTGCCCGGAGCTGCTGGCGTTTGCCTCGATCCCAGCTCCCAGCCCCGGGTGGGTAGTGAGAACCCAGGAGAGCCCTGAGCTGGGCAGGGAGGGGCATGCTGCTCTGAAACCCCTGGACGTACAGACGGGAAACCGAGCAGGGAGGGAGAATCCACCTGCCTGAACCACACGGTGGGTCAGCGGCCCTGGGGAGCAGGAGCTGACAGGTCACCATTTCTTAGCGTCATCACCAGAGTCCTCCGGGCCAGAGCTATGAGTGCGGGGGCGGGTCCTCAGCACCCCAGAGTCCTCCACCTCTGAGACAGCTCAAAATCTGTCCTAGGCCGGCCCTGGGTGCCTTTCCTACCTCCCTCTCCTTCTCTCCAGGCCTCTGCAGGTTCATGGGTACAGGCGACCTGTCCCTCCACACCCACTCCTCCCCAAAATACCCCCTCCTCCTCAAGGGAGAGCACCCTTGCTAAAGCCACTACACATGGTTATGGGCCAAACATCGTGGATGGGTGGTTACGGACCTCCTCAGATTCACATGTCGCAGCCCCAGCTCCCAGGGTAGCTATGTTCTTGGAACTGTGGGTCTCTAAGGAAGAAATGAAGTTAAATGAGGTCATCAGGGTGAGTTCTGATCCAACCAGAGCAGAATCCTGACGGGAAGAGTACATCGAGGGACCGACGTTGTGGCGCAGCAGGTAAAGCCGCCACCTGCAGTGCCAGCATCCCACCTGGGCACTGGTTCGAGTCCCGGCTGCTCCACTTCTGATCCAGCTCCCTGCTAATGTGCCTGGGAAGGCAGCTTGGGCCCCGGCACTCACATGGGAGATCCGGATGGAGTGTCAGGCTCCTGGCCTCTACCCGGTCCAGCCCTGGCTGTTGCAACTGGCGGTTTTACCTGCTAAGTCACAGTGCCGGCCCTTCCATAAACTTTCTGCAGTACTCTTGGAGGGGGGTGGGTCCTGGGTCTGGATATAAAACGCTCCTCTTACTGTGGGTCACGGTCAAGTGAGCTGGAAAAGCCCTTCTCATAGCTGATTTGGCCGTGGCGTCTGAAGCAGGCTACCTGTTTCCAGTGGTGCACTTCCTGGCTGTGTGACCTTGAGCAAGTTGCTAAACATCTCTGTGCCGTGGTTCCCACGCCTTTAAAATCCAGTGTCTGCCCCTGCCCCATCCCGGGACTGCCGTGGGGGATGAAGTGAGCTGATTGATGGAAGGGAGCATACGCCTCCTGACACATCGCAACTGCTCGTATATGGTATCACTGGTGCTGGGCGCTGCCAGGTTGCAAAGGGAGGACACGGGTGTTATGCAAAGAGAAAGGCAGTGTTCACAGATGAAGAAAGCAATGGTGCCCTAAGCGAGCAGGCACTGCGTTTACTCTAGAATAGTCACTCGTTCATTCTAGGAACTGGTCCCAAGGCAATGGGCATGGAAGATGACCCGGACAGACAATCTCTCTGCCCTCAGAGAGTTCAGGCTCTACCAGGGAGGAGAAATGCAACAATGTATCACAATAAAACTATGATCCTTGGACCGGAGAGCCAAAGGGGGTCATCAGAGGCCAGGCAGGAACCTAACCATGAATTGGTATCTGTGACTCAGCCGAAAGGAAGCTGCAGGTGTGTGGCACAAAGAAATCCTGCTGCAGGAGCGGCCAGAGAGCCAGGACGTGTCCAGGGTGTCCGGGGAAGGAGGGAGGCTGATCACCGCTGGCCGGGGAGGGGAAGGGGGCTATTTCAATTTAAGTCGTTCTAAATTAATTCTAAATGTTGCATTGTGTTTTCATTGTAATTACTTCAACTTAAAATATGTTAAGAGGATCTTTCATTCTGTCACCAGAATATTTTAAGCCCGTTTGGAACCACTCAGGCGTGTATATCTCGCTCTTAAATGGCCCACATCACGAAACCTAAATACACAGCAAGTTTGAAATACGCCATCAGAGGAAAATGCACACGACAGATGGCAAAGACGGAGCACCAAAAAATGAAGGTAAAAGACCTCATTAATAAGTTTTATGCGGATTTCACAGGGAGATGCTGAGATTTCGGATGTAGTGCATCATAGAAAGTGTATCATTAAAGTAGTCTGGCTTGCTGCTTTTTATATCTTAAACGTGATCGTTAGGAAATTGCGCCAGGGAGGAAACCAATGCCAGGGTTCGAGTTCTGAGTCCCCCTGATTGCTACGGGCAGAGAGGAAGGTGGCCCCCAGGGGAGGGGAGACCACTGGGAGCAGGTGACACAGCCCAGGTCCCAGGATGGCCACCTGTGGAAGTCGAGGGAAAGGGGGGAAGGCGGAGCCGGCAGGGGCAGGGCAGGGGCCGAGGGCCAACTCGGGCCTGAAAGCTGCCTGGCACCCAGGAGGTGAGCGAGGTGGGCGTGGCCACCTCTTCAGAGTAGATGTGGGCTGGACACCCAAACCCACGGATAGTGAGAGGAGAGACCACTAGGGGGCGCCATTCTCTCCCAGAAGTTTGGCTGGGAGGGAAGAGGGTGAGACTGATGGAGCTCTGGATCCCTGCACCCAGCATCATCTCAGATTTGTTTGTTTGTTTAGTTATAATTGATTTGAAAGGCAGAGCAACCGAGAGGCGAAGAGACAGGTCTTTCACCTATTGGTTCACTCCCCAAATGCCCACGACAGCCAGGAGCTGGGATCCCGGCCCAGGTCTTCTGTCAGCTCCTTCGGCCGCAAAAGGAACGACGCTGCTCGCAGTTAATCGGTCTTCAGTAGACTTTTACTTAGAAAGAGTGGGGAAAAGAGAGTGGGGGACCCGGAGAAGGGGGAGAGATGGCGTGCGCGTTCCTTAAGGGGGAAAGCTGGCGTGCGCGTTCCTTCTCCCGTGGTCCGCTTATATACCGAATTCAACCAATCACAGTCATTCAGTCACAGTCCATGCACAGAGCTCTCCAGTCCGGCACTTGATCACGATCAGCTGTGGAGTCACGCAGCAGGCAGGGCATCAACGCCATCTTGTTGTTTTCCACGATCCTCAGCTAGATGGAAAGTTCAATCAGCTGCTACATCCGCATTACTGCTATAAGCCAAGCCCAGCATGGGGGGGGGGGGTACCATGGCAAGCCTATCCATGGGTCCCCACAGTCTTCCATGTGGGTGGCAGGGACCCAGTTCCTTGAGCCATCCCTGCTGCCCCTTGGGGCTCACGTTGGCAGGAAACTGGCATCGGGAACCAGCACCAGGCACTGAACCCAGGTACTACGATGCGGGCCAGGCCAAAGCCAGGAGCCCAGAGCTCACTCCAGGTCTCCTGCATGGTGGCAGGGACCCAAGTACTCGAGCCATCCATCACCTGCTGCCTCCCCAGGTGCCTTAGCAGGAAGCCGGTTTGCAAGTGGAGCAGCTGGGACTTGAACTAGTGCTCAGACAGGTAAGTGGGGGGTGCATCCCGAGGGGCGTCAAGCACCTGCCATTGGTATTATTATTATTGCTATTGTTCCCTACTCACAGCTGAGAAAGTTGATGCTCAAAGAGGTGGGCTGGCTGCCCCAGGTCCAGGAGGGGGCTGGAACTGTGAGCCTGGCCTGGCGGGCCCCAGCCGGGCCGGGCTCCACCCCCACGCACCCCTCCCCTGTGCCTGCCCTCTCTCCTTCCCACACCACCCTGGAGAACCTCCGTGGGCCCTTTTATGAGCTCCACGAACTGAAGCTGCAGGGCATTTTTTTTTAAACAAAAGAGCTCATTGAATAAGCAATGGGCTTTTCTGCGCCTATTTTTAAAGCCGTGGCTGCAGGCCAAAGTCACAGGAAGCCATCCCTGAAGGTCACAGGCGCTCAGGGAGAACCTGGCGCTGGGCTGTCAGGAGGCCGAGCTAGGACACTGCCTGGGCCACCAGCATCCTGTATCAGATGGCCTGGGTTCAAGTCCCGGCTCTGCCGATCCAGCTTCCTGCTAATGTGCACCCTGGGAGGTCGTGGTGATGGCTCAGGCCCCTACCACCCATGCGGGAACCCAGGCTGAGTTTCAGGCTCCTGGCTTGGGCCTGGCCAGCCCCCGAGGTTGCAAACATTTGGAGAGTGAACCAGCAGATGAAAGGTCTGTCTGCCTCTGCCTTTGAAATGAATAAAAATAAGCCTCTGCTTTCTCCACTGCTCCCCCCATGCTGACCCCTGCCCTCCAGGGGCTCCAGACTGGGGTCGTCATGGTGATGGTCGCAGCTGACGTCCACTGAGTGCTCACTGTGGGCGGTTATTTCCCCCAATGGAGACCAGAGAAGTGAGACCCAGAGGAGCAAAATGGCTTGTGCAGGGTCACACATGGCTCACAAGGACTTAACGCCCGGGGCAGCCCTGCAGCCACATCATGAGGGCTTTGGGGGAGACTCAGAATGTAGGGGGCGGGAACTGGAACCCCGATTTCTGCCCTAAGCCCTCCCCACTGCTGGAGCCTGGGCGCCCTCTGGTGGTCAGAGCAGCCTCTGCAGTTCAGCCTCCATCTTCCTGGTCCAGCTTCCACCTGGTCACTCCCAGCCCAGGTGGGCGTGGGCCTGGGCCAGGTGGGCCTTGGGCAGGAAGGCTCGAGGAGTAAGCACCTGGGAAATCTACGAGGGTGGCGAGGAATCCATGCAGGCCAAGGCCAGGAACTTTTTTTTTTTTAATTTGACAGAATTAGTGAGAGAGAGAGAGGTCTTCCTTCCATTGGTTCACCCCCAAACGGCCGCTGTGCTGACCCAAAGCCAGGAGCTTCTTCCTGGTCTCCCATGGGGTGCAGGGCCCAAGCACTTGGGCCATCCTCCACTGCCTTCCCGGGCCACAGCAGAGAGCTGGACTGGAAGAGGAGCAGCTGGACTAGAACCTGGTGCCCATATGGGATGCCGGCGCCGCAGGTGGAGGATTAACCAAGTGAGCCACGGCGCCGGGCCCCCAAGGCCAGGACCTGGCATGCTGTTGTGCCACCCCTAGCTCTGGGAACCGGTGGAGGTGCTCAGGTAGGATGAAGTCGGGTTCTGCTCTCCGTGCAGTTTGGCTTCCTGGTCCGAGGATGAGAGGGAGCCTTGGAGTTCCTTTGCCTCCAGGTCTCTAAATCTCAGGATCGCTGCTTCCGGCTTCTACCTGGAACTCTGAACTACGTTTGCCCTGGGCCAGGAGGGGTTGTGAGAAGGTTGCTGGGTGGGAAGCCCAGTCTGTTTGTCAGGACAGAGTGTGGAGGTTTTGCGGGTTCCCGTCGTACTTGGACACCCATGGGACCTGTTTAGGACAGCAGGTGGTGCCTGCATATCTGGGGTGGGGGAGGGGGAAGGGAGGGCCGGCGTCCGGCTTCCCCGTCACCAGCTGGACCTAATGAAAGTGGCTATCCGCAGCCCTCACCGGAGGCGCTCCCAGGAATCTCGAATAAAACAAATCCCCACACGTGCGAAGAAGAGGCACTGTGGAGAGGCTGGACACGCAGCCGGGCTGGGTTCCCGCTGAGCCTGTGGCCCTCACTCAGACCCTCTGTGCCCACACAGACGCCCGAGCTTCGTGGAACCCCAACCTCAACCTGCACAGTTCACACACGTCTTGGCGTCTGCTCTGAAGGCTCCTGGGAGATGTGCACCACGACCAGGTAAGTTTGCCGGGCTGGTCTCTCGCGCACCTGCCTGTTGCTATGGAGATGGTGGCTATGATGCTCTATGTCGGGCAGGAGAGGGATCACCCCCTCAACTGCCCCTTTTCATTCTGGCGGATTAATAAGAGATGAGCAGGTCAGTCGATCGTTTAGGAGGCAAAAGAAAGAAAAAAGGGTGTTTTGAGGGTCTGTCTGAACTTGTCTTAGCCTGGACAAACTGTGTCTCTGAGTTCCCCCAATAAGCTGTTTTCTGGGACACAGCAGGTGGGCAAATGCCTCTAACCTTGGCTGTTGCCGGGAGCCAGGCTCAAGTGCAATCCGATGTGGCCAAGGACCTGCCCTCAATGGGTTCAGTCTGAAGATAGGAGACTTGTGCGGATGGTGAACAACAGGCGTCGGCAGGTCCCGGGCACTCGCCGTGTGTCTAACCAGGAAAGTCGGCAGACGCTGGGGCCAGCGGGCAGGTGCGGGGGGTGGGGGGACATCGCTGTTGCCCCTCTGCCCTCCCTCCTGAGACCCCTGAGTGTGACACACAGGGAAAGAGGGCCCTGGGAGGCCTCCTTGCACCTGCACCTTCCGTGACCTCTGCCCAGCGCACTCAGAGTAGCCAGGTGCCCTGTCCTTGGCTATTTGGTTCTGTCTGAGCCGGGGAAGGACTCGGCCCATGTGTCTCCCCACAGGCAGCCTCGGGGTTTTCTGCCTGTGGAGCCACATGTGGCCACCAGGTGCTCCTCACCGTGGCCTGGGCCACAGTCAAGAGATGCAACTTCTTGTGAACCAAAAGCAGTGCTGGGAACCAGCCAGACTTCAGACGTGCTGCCCCGGGGAGGAGGGGGAAGGGCGAAGGGAGAGAATGAGGAGGAGGGGAAGGGGGGGGGAGGAGGATTTCACAGCTGCCTGTGTGGTTCTGGCTTTGGTACCGATCGCCCACGGCACAGGAGGCCCCCCGGGCCGGCCCAGGCTGGGTCGTGGCTGCATTGCCAGCGCTTGCTTTGGTGAACGGCGAGGAACGAGACCCGGCGCCAGAGAGGGGCTGATGCAGACCCTGTGGGTGGTGGAGAGGGAGGAACGCTGCGGCCCGCAAGGCGGGGCGGCAGGGGGCGTGGACAGGAGTCACTGGAACTCCAGGAGTTGGCAGTGGGAAGACCTGGGTGGTTGGGGGCGGGGAGGGGCAGTGATCCTGCCCCGGCTGTGGGCACAGCTCCTGGGGCTGAGCTGGCGGCCGGGGGCTGTGGTTTCTGCTTGAGAGAAGAGGAAGCCTCCGGCCCCCTCTCCGGCCAGGCTAGTGGGGTCCTTGTGTCTGGCCAAACACTCGCTGGGGACCTGAGAGGAGCCGTGCTCTTTGGGGGCTTCTGTGCTGAATAGCTTGTGGCGCCCCCTGGTGCCTGTCTCTGGGCGTGCACCTGGAGGGTGCTGGCCAAGACAGAGGTCAAACCACGCCCAGCTGGGTGGGGCCTCCACCCTCAGGGCCCTCTGCCGACCACGGTTCCAACCCCACTGGACAGGGCCCTGTCACTGCCTCTCAGGGCAAACGTGGTTCTCCAGGGGACCCACACACCTCTCATCATGTCCCGGACAGCTCCAGGTTTGCCCCCCACAAGGCCGTGTCCACCCAGAATCTTGGGGTGTGGCCTTGTTTAGAAACGGGGTCTCTGCAGACGTAGCTGAGTCCAGAGTTCTGAGGTGAGGTCGTCACAGACTTGGGGTGGGCCGATGGCTAGAGTCTTCTTTTCCCTCCTTTTTTTAAAAAAATTTTATTTGAAGAGACAGAGGTCTCGGATCCACTGGTCCCCTGGACAAATACCCTCAACAGCTGAGGCTGGGCCAAGCCGAAGCCAGGAGCCCAGATCTCCATCCAGGTCTCCCACGCAGGTGGCAGGACCCACCCACTGGAGCCGGCAGCTCAAGCCAAGAGCCCAGTCTCAAGCCAGGCGTTCTGCTAGGCCATGTGGATGGCGGAGCAGGCTCGTGACTGCTATGCCAAGCGCCAGAGCTGGTGGCTGGCATCTGAGAGAGAGGAGGAGGAGGTAGAGACCACGGTGAACGCCCAGGGCTGCTGCTGCGGCCTGATGCTGGGGAGACGCCCAGCGCAGGCCCCTGCCTGCCCCCTGCTTGATAGAGAGTGAACCCTGCAGGGTGGAGGGTTGAGGGGGTGGAGACTACCGCACAGACGTGGGCGGGGCCAGGCTTTCTTCCTAAGAGAGGAGATGGGGGGCTGTCAGAGGGGCAGGGAGACCAGGAGGCAGTGGCCCCACAGCTGCTCAGAGAGGGAGGAATGTTGCTGGCAGTGACTAATGCGAACGGATCTGGAATCGCAGGAGGGTCAAGAAGCCAGTATCAGGGACTGGCACTCTGGCGCAGTGGGTTAAAGCCCCATCCCGCTACACCAATATCCCATGTAAGCGCCGGTTCAAGTCCCGGCTGCTCCACTTCAGATCCGGCTCCCTGCTAATGCACCTGGGAAAGCAGAGGAAGATGGCCCAAGTGCCTGGGCCCCTGCACCCACATGGGAGACCCATGTGGAGCTCTAGGCTCCTGGCTTGACCTGCCCCAGCCCTGGCTATTGGGGACATTTAGGCAATGAACCAGCAGATGAAACATTGTCTCTCATAATTTTTTTAAAGATTGATTTATTTGTAAGAATTACACAGAGAGGAGGAGAGAGAGATCTTCCATCTGCTGGTTCACTCCTCAAATGGCCGCAACAGCCAGGGCTGAACCAAGAGTCTGGAACTTCATCCAGGTCTCCCACATGGGTGCAGGGGCCCGGGCACCTGGGCCATCTTCGGCTGCTTTCCCAGGTGCATCAGCAGGGAGCTGGATCGGAAGGGGAGCAGCCGGGACTCACACCGGCGCCCATGTGGGATGCTGGCGTCTTAGGCGGCAGCTTTACCCGCTAGGCCACAGGGCCGGCCCCTCTCCTTTTCCTAGCTGAGTAGTATTTTGTCATAGGGGGACTGCCACATGTGTTCGTCTGCTGATGGTAACAGGGTCATTTCTGCACGTCGGCCATTGGGCACAGTGCTGCCTCGGACATCACTGTGTCCGGCTCTCGAGTGTGTGTGCCTGGGAGCGGAGGCGCGGGGCCCGCAGGAGATTCTGTGTGACCGTGTGCAGAACCATCCGGCCAGCTTCCACAGTGGCTGCACCATTTCGCCTCCCTACCTGCCGCAGCTGAGGGTTCCTCCTTCATGACGCCCTCGCCAGCGCTTGCTGGGTGAGCCTCTGCCGTTCCGTTGTAGCCGTGTGAAGTGGTCCCACGGTGTGGTTTTGGTTTGCGTTGCCTTGGTGACCGATGGTGTGGAGCATTGTTCCCTGTGCTTTGGGGTCAGTAGTTTATCCTCTTTGGAGAAAAGTCTATTCAAATGCTGTGCTTATGTTTTGAAGATTTATTTTATTATTTGTTTGAAAGGCAGAGGGAGGGGGTGGGAGAGGAGCGAGGGAGATTTTCCATCCCCGGATTCACTCCCCAAATGGCTGCAACAGCCAGTGCTGGGCCAGGCCAAAGCTAGGAGCCGGGAGCTCCATCTGGGTCTCCCTCATGGATGCAGGGACTCAAGCCCTTGGGCCATCTTCTGCTGCTTTCGCAGGAGCATTAGCAGGGAGCTGGATGGGAAGTGGGGCAGCTGGGACTCGAACCAGCGCTTTTATTTGGGATGTTGGCATTGAGGGCAGTGGCTTAACCCACTGCACTACAGCACTGGCCCCTGGCTGTTTTTTTTCTTTTCTTTTTTGTACATATTTATTTATTTGTACATATTTTAATTTTGAATCCATTTTTCACAGATTCAGTTTAGTTCGTAGGTACAATTCTAAGACTATCATGGCATTCCCTTCCTGCCCCCTGGCTCGGCTGTGGGTTGCTGGCTGGTGGCTCTACTCTTTGTACTCACCGTGCAATGTGATGAAGCGGAAGCTCAGGCACACGGTTTGTGCCCGGGGTCACGGAGCCAGGCTGCGACTCGGCCCTCCACCTGCTCACTCAGACACCACTAAGACTGCTTTGTGCCTGCAGCTGCTGGCTCGGGCTGCCCTGTAGGGGCCTCGGCATGGCGACACAGTAAGAACAAGAAGAGGAAGAATAAAGGGAGCCTCCTCTCCTGAAAAGAACCAGGGCCCCTGGGTTGCCTTCTGTCCTTGAAGGGGCCGAGTGTTCTGGAAGCTGACTGCCAAGATCGGCTGTACACCTGTATGAGTGCACATGCATGTGCCCGGGTGTTCACGCCTGTGCATGTCTGCGGGTGCCATGGCTGTGGGCCTGCACCCACCCTTGTGCAGCCAGGTGCACCTGGCCAAGGCTGGGAGGGAACCTACAAGGAGCATGGTCGGGAAGATGCTGCCACCTGCTGGAAGCACTGGGCACTGCAGGCAGATGCCCGTGGAACCTGGCACCTGTGTCCCTCGCCCCTAGGTGGTCTTTTCCCCTGGTCCAGAGAAGCAGTGGCCCGCGTCTCTCCCAGTGGGCTGTGGGCTTCCCCAGCAAGCAACCACAGGGGCCTCACGGCAGTCCTGATGTCGTCCGGATGTGAGCCCCTGTAAGTCAAGCCAAGCTTCTCAGAAGTATAGAATAGCAGACTTGCAAAGGAAGTCAGTCTGGAATAGTGAGGAAAATTGTAATAGCAATATGCGAGGAGACTCCCAAAAGTTCACAGAAACGTGTGCTGTGGAGGAAAAAAAAAAGACTATGCACGGATTCCAGAAAGTTTTGCACCAACATGACACCTTCTGATTTTCGTTTTCCCACAAACTGTTGAAGTCCCTGTGTATGTCTTTCATTTCTATAAGATACACAAGCTGGGCATTTGGCCTAGCAGTTAAGACACGGCTTCAGATGCCCACGCGCCCTGTCACAGGCCCTGGGTTCGAGTCCCGGCTCCACTCCCGGTTCCAGCGCACTGCTAATGCAGACCCTGGGAGGCAGCAGGGATGGCTCAAGGACTTGGGCCCCGGCCACCCACGGCGGAGACGCGGGTGGAAAAACAGACCCTGGTGGCAGCAGCCGTGTCGACCCCACGATCAGCACAGGTGTTCTGAGAGATTTGCGGGAACTGAACACAAAGCAGCAAAGGCACCATTACCACCAATGGCGATTAACACTTGCCTGTACTTAGGACAGAAGGAGCTGCCGTGTGATTAAGGATTTGCAACCAAAGTGACGTTGCTTCTCCCATGCACGTCTGTAGATTTTCTCCACAAACTCCATGGGGGCTGGGGCTACTCGGATTAGGAGTCCCAGACCCCGACCCCGCTCATTCCACAGCCCCTGCCTCCACCCTCCAGCCCTGCCCCCAACACAGAAGGAGGCCTCTGGTGGGACCTAGCCCACTGTGCTCCGCTCTACTGACAGACAGGGACAGAAAGCCGTGCTTAGGCAGCCCCTCCAGTGGGCAGATGGGGTGCCTCCCTCCAAGGCACAGGTGCACCCTGATACCCAGATGGCACAAACCCTGGGGCTTCTGACTCAGAGACAGATATCAAGAGTCCTTTCCCTACTGTAATCTTCTCTTTCCTAGACTGCACGCACCGTGAGGTCATAGCACACACCTGAAGGAGCATCCCCTCTCCCCACTCCTGGCTCCCTGTGGCGGTCACCTGGGCACCTGGTGATGCGCAAGTCAGTAAGGACGCCCCTCGTGATGGGAGACCCCTAGGCAGTGGCGATTGGCCTCCTCCAGGCCACCACCCAGGGCTGTAGCCGCCCTGCCTGCCCGCGCTCTAACCTCGGCACACTGTCACAGCCGGGGAGAGCAGGTGTTCACAGCGGGTGTCACAGTGAGGTGCGGCAGCGCAGGACCTAGGGGCTGCCCCCCCCCCCCCCCCCCGCCGCCGCCGTGGCTCTGGTCTCTGCCTCCATTGTCATTGGCATGGGGACTCCGCCCTGTGTTTGTGGCTGTACCCAAAAGAATGTCTCTCTTCTTTCTAAAACAATTATTTGTTTACTTTTCTGTTGTTCTGAGAGGCAGAGACAGACAGAGGTCTCTCTCCTGTTTCAGTGTGCCCACAACTGCCAGAGCGGGGCCAGGCCAAAGCCAGGAACTCGGAACCCAACCTGGGTCAGCCGTGTGTGTGGCAGAGAACCTGCCGCTTCCTAGGGTGTGCACTAGCAGGAACCCGGAAGTGGAAGTGGAGCCGGGACGTGGGCCAGGCACTCTGACACGGCGCGTCGGCATCCCACGCAGCAGCTCCCCCCATGCACCCAACCCCCTCCCCATCGATTCCTTTCATCTTGGGCCAGCACTGTGGCATTGTGGGTGAAGCCACTGCCTGCAGTGCCAGCATCCCATAGCAGACCGCCGGTTCAAGTCCCGGTTGTGTCACTTCCAATCCAGCTCTGTGTGAACATGCCTGGGAAGGCCCAAGTGCCTGGGCCCCTGCTGCACGTTGAAGGCCCTGGATCCTGGCTTCAGCCTGGCCTAGCCCTGGCCATTGCAGCCATTTGGGGAATGAACCAGCAGAAGACTGATCTTTCTCTCCGTCTCTCTCTCTCCCTCTCCCCCTGCTTCTTCTCTCCCTCCCTCTGTCCTTCAAATAAATAGATACAGATAAATCTTTAAAACAAACCTTGTGGCCGGCGCCGTGGCTCAACAGGCTAATCCTCCGCCTTGCGGCGCCGGCACACCGGGTTCTAGTCCCGGTCGGGGCACCAGATTCTGTCCCGGTTGCCCCTCTTCCAGGCCAGCCCTCTGCTGTGGCCCGGGAGTGCAGTGGAGGATGGCCCAGGTGCTTGGGCCCTGCACCCACATGGGAGACCAGGAGAAGCACCTGGCTCCTGGCTCCTGCCATCGGACGAGCGCGGTGCGCCGGCCGCAGCGCGCCAGCCGCGGCAGCCATTGGAGGGTGAACCAACGGCAAAGGAAGACCTTTCTCTCTGTCTCTCTCTCTCACTGTCCACTCTGCCTGTCAAAAAAAAAAGATTTATTTATTTATTTGAAAGTCAGAGTTACACAGAGAGGAGAGACAGAGAGAGAGAGAGGTCATCCATCTGATGGTTCACTCCCCAATTGGCCACAATGGCTGGAGCTGCGCTGATCTGAAGCCAGGAGACAAGAGCTCCTCTGGGTCTTCCCACGTGGGTTCAGGGGCCCAAGGACCTGGGCCATCTTCTACTGCTTTCCCAGGCCATAGCTGAATCGGAAGTGGAGCAGCCAGGTCTCGAACCAGCACCCATATGGGATGCCGGCACTGCAGGCAGTGGCTTTACCTGCTAGGCCACAGCACTGCCCCCTCTGGAAATTTCTACATCTTAGGCTGGCCCCCCTGAAGGCAGCAACAGTGGTGCAGGGAGCTGTGTACGGTTTCACAGGCGGATGACCTGTCACGAATCTTGGCCTATGGCTACTAAGTCCACGTTCAAGTAGCTCAAGGTGAGAACGTACCCCCCCACACACATACACACTTCTGTACGATGTGCTTTGACCCTCGAAGATGCTGCCCCAGGCATGAGGGTCCCTGACCACGTCCAGGTTCTTCCTGTCCAAAGCCTGCCTGGGCTGGCAGCACGTGCCCGCACGCCAGGGATGCTGAGGTTGGGCCATGCCTTTGGTCAGCAACGGTGGCACCGGAGGTGGCCGTGCTGTGGCTGGGAGAGCCCGTCTCCCAGACCCGCTGCTCCCCACAGCTGGGCACAGGAGCATGTGCAGAAGGCTTGGGCCTCACTCTGTAACCTGTGCCATGGCCCATGGCTGCCTGAATATCCCCCAAGAGAGCTAAGTCTATTGGCTGCATTCAGAGAGTTCACCTCTGGTCAAGATCCGGACTGGTGCTATGGCGGGTAAAGCCACCACCTGTGACGCCAGCATCCCATATGGGCGCTGGTTCAAGTCCTGGTCACTCTACTTCCGATCCAGCTCCCTTCTGTGGCCTGGGAAAGCAGTAGAAAATGGCCTAAGTTCTTTGGGCCCCTGCACCCATGTGAGAAACCTGGAGGAAGCTCTTGGCTCATGGCTTCAGATCAGCGCAGCTCGGGCCATTGCAGCCATCTGGGGAGTGAACCATCGGATGGAAAATTCTCTAACTTTGCCTTTCAAATAAATAAAAAACAAATCTTAGAAAAAGAGATCCGGAGGGCACCACCGAAGTTGTCCCCAAGGATGTGGCCCTCACGCCACAGCGGCATATCACACTGAGGCAAATCATGTCTCAGGTTGGTGACGTGAGAGCCAGGGCCGTCGTGGAGGTGAACAAGCCCTCGGAGCAGAAAAAGGTGGAAAGAAAATGTGACAACGTTGGTTAAAACGAGTCCTGGTGATGGAAACGTGTACCAAGCTACAGTCGGGGAAAGAGCCACGAACCGTATTCACTGGACGAAGCAAACTGGAAGTGAAGACAGAAACAGCCCGCTTGTGTGCCCGCAAGATCGGGCCGCCGCCCAGGCCGGCAGGACAACGGACAGAGGCCACTCGCCTGAGAGCAGTGCTGGGAGGGATGGGCGGAGCGGTCTCAGCGAGGACCTGGGTAGTCGCAGCGAGGACCTGGCTCAGGTCTCTGGTTCTGCTCCCGACTCCAGCTTCCTGGGAGGGAGTGGTGATGGTTCCCATAACTGGGTCCCCAGGACCCACACGGGAGACCTGGACTGTGGCCCCGGCCAGCCGTGGCCACTGGGGGAATTTTGGGAGCAAACCAGCAGTGGAAGTTCTCCGTTGCTCTGCCACTTTAATAAATTTTTTTAAATTACAAAAAAAAAAAAAAAAAAAAAAAAAGCCGTGCTCAAGTCATACAAGCCTGACTTAGGGTGTGTGTGTGTGTGTGTGTGTGTGTGTGTGTAAGATATATTTATTTGAAAGTCAGTGCTACAGAGAAGGAGAGACAGAGATAATGTTCCATCTGCTGGTTCACTCCCCACATGGCTACAATGGCCAGGGCTGGGCCAGGCCAAATCCAGGAGCCAGGAGCTTCTTCGGGTCTCTCACATGGGTACAGGGGCCCAAGCACTTGGGCTGTCTTCCACCACTTTCCCAGGCAATTAGCAGGGAGCTGCATTGGCAGTGGAACAGCCAGGACTCAAACCAGAACCCCTGTGGGATGCCCGTGCTGTAGGCGGTGGCTTTACCAGCTACACCCCAAGCTGGCCGCAGGGGTCTGTGTTTCTGTGCCTAACAATAGCCATGGGATCCTACTGGATTCCATCATAGGAGGATGCAATGAAACATCCATTTAAAGAGAAAAGGACAGTGGTGCAGGGGTGGGTGAGGCCGGCGCCCACCCACACCCGCGTCGGGCTCTGTGAAGCTGTGGCACGCCTGCTGCGTGGGCTAGGTCCCACACGCCTCCCAGCCGGAAAGCTAGGGCCAGACCCTAGACCCAGATCCTGACAGCCTGAGCCCCTTGGGCTGTGTCAGCGCCACCTGGAGGAATGACAGCCTCCAGGCGGACTGGGAGCGAGCAAGCTTATGGGAACAGGTGGCAGCGGCGGCTGCCCCCACCCCGGGGTGCTGCTTCCACAGGGAGGGGGCCCCCAGCGCCTGCCTTCCCCCACAGCCTTCTAGGCACGGCCGACATGCTCACTCTGATGCTCTGATTCCAGACTCCGCCCGGGCTCCCTATCAGGGTTATGGTCCAGCCCCGCCTGACGCGGGGATATCCCACTCTGTCTGCACCCTCCACCCTCCCCCGCAGCGTCCACACGTGACAGAGGCTGGGGCCACACAGGTGGTGCCTGGAACACACAAGCTTTATCCAGCAGGAATGGTCGTGGTTCATGAGAGTGACGGCACGGCAGTGTGGGTTCTAACACAAAATCGGAGAGCAAAGGGTGACAGCCACAGAGCCCCGCCCCCGCCATCTTGCCCGTCCCTGCCCCGCAGGTGCAGGCTGCACACCTGGACTCAATCCTCACCGCCCTCAGCACCTGCTCTCTCCTCTGCGGGGCCTCCCCCACGTCCCTGGGCTCCTCTGCCACCGCCCCAGGGACAGCTGGGAAGGCAGGGCTGCCGCACCCCACCACCTGCTCCCCTGCCCCAGGATCCAGGTCCCCGGGGACTCCACCGCTCCTTTTCCTCAACAGAAACTGCATCACTCGCAAAGTCTCGTCCTGCTCTCCTCTAGCTCCCAGCAAACAGGCAGGGAAGGTGGTGGCCTCCAGAGGCAACCGGGGAGCTGCGGGGACAACGCACGGGTGGGGGGTAGGAGCTGGGCCGGGGACCCAGGGCAGGGGACAGGGTCAGACTGCATTGTGTTCCAATTCAGGTGCATCCCAGCAGGTGCCTCGGCAGATACAGAGCGAGACGCCTGTGGGACATGTGTGAGTGTGTGTTGCTGTGTGTGTGTCTGTCTGTCTGTCTGCACTCATGGGCTGAGCAGTCCTTATGTTTGTACTCCCAGCAGCCGATGACCCCTTCTCACAGGCCCCGGGTCCTCCGGGCAGACGACAGCCAGGCCAGTATGAGAGGGATGGGCGGGGCCCAGCGGGCCGGGAACAGGGACAACACCGAGTGGCAGGGTCCTCTGTGGCAGGCGGTGGGCTGAGGGTGACTGAGCAGGGCTTGTGGTACAGATGGGCACATGGTCTGGAGGGGTGGCAAGCGCTGGTCTGTACAGACAGACACCCCCCCAACAACGCGTGAACCCCCGCCGCTCGGGCACGCGGCACCCCGCCCGAAGCTCCAGGTCAGCGGTGCTCACACGGTGTAAGTTTTGACGGACTTGTAGAGGGGCGGGAGCAGCCCGTGGTTCTCGCGGACGATCTCCAGGTACTCGGATGGGGTTTCCAGCAAGAAGGGCCCACAGCACATCTGGCAACAGCACCTGACCCCAGAGGGCGGCTCCGGGTTCTTGTCAGACATGGGGGAAAAGTCAAAATCAGCCACCTATGTGAACAAAACCCCAGGGGTCGGTGAGCCGCCCACCACGAGCGCCGTCAGCGGAAGGTGGCCCTACGAGCTCAGCTGCCTTGCGGGCACCACGCACACGAGATCGGTCACGGTGCCTCGGGGCCACATCTCCCCAAGCCCCAGGGCCGTGCTCAAAGGTCAAGACCACCCCCCTCCAGGCATCCTGGCCTGGTCCCCCAGGGACCCTTCCTAAACACCCTACGGAACACCCACCTCCACCATGTCCTTTTGCTGGGTAGCGTTGCGAAGAGTCATGTACATGATGAAGGCCAGCATCACGGTGATCAGCGTGGCGCACGGAAAAGCAAAGACGGCCGGCTGGACGCCTGGGAGGGAGAGAGCCGGGAACTAGAACAAGGAGGCGGGGAGCTGGCGCCGAAAGGCTGGTCCTCGGGCGCAGTGGTGGGGAGCACAGCAGCCCCCAGCGGTGGTATTTTTCTCTTAGGTGTGTGGATTTGAAGAGAAGCGTGTCCACAAGTCATGGGACGGTCACTTCTCAGAGGGGCAGCTGCACTCCCCGGCCCTGGAGTGTGGGCTGGACTCGGTCCATGGTCAGTTCCCAGCACAGAGCAGGCAGCAGGAGTGACAGGTTCAAGGCTCAAGTTGAGGCCACACAACACTCACAGGTGCTTCCTGCCCACGAGTGTTCTCAGTGTGAGAGCATCCCCCTCCGTGAGGGCAGCTCCCGCTCCCAGCTCAGCCTGCCTCCCCTGGACCCCGAACTCTTGCTAGGAAACAGACGGGTGGAGAAGCCAGCACTGGCAGTTAGGTGGTCCTGCGGTAAGTGCCAGTTCTGGCCAGGCTACGCAATGTGTCTGTTGGCCCGTGGAGATGCGATGCAGTGAGGGGCCAGGATGCGCCGGGCACACGGCGGGAGGTGGGGAAATGTGCATTCCTGCTGTCTTCTCTGCAGAATTCAGGGGTCCCCGGGGCTCAGTGCCAGGGGGTGCTGGAGGCATCATGGCCCAAGGCCCCCGGTGAGGCCCACACGGCCACCCAGGGCCTGGAACGGGGCACGGCGTCTGCTCAGAGAGGGACTGTGGAGGGTGGGAGGGGACAAGGACAGTGTTGGGCACACCTAGAGGGCCAACCTGGAGGGCAGGTGCAGCCGGCAGGGTTCGCATGGGTTCAGGAGCAGCAGGAGGACCCGTACCCCAGAGGAGAGCCCTGGGCAGCAGCCTGGAGCCGGGACTTGGGCTCCGGCTGCCAGCCAGTCGTGTTACCCCCGTGTGCCTTCGTTTACCTTTTTTTTTTTTTTTTAAACTTATTTGACAGGTAGAATTAGACAGTGAGTGAGAGAGACAGAGAGAAAGGTCTTCCTTCCGTTGGTTCACTCCCCAAACGGCTGCTACGGTCGGCACGCTGCACCAATCCGAAGCCAGGAGCCAGGTACTTCCTCCTGGTCTCCCATGCAGGTGCAGGCACCCAATCACCTGGGCCATCCTCCACTGCACTCCCGGGCCACAGCAGAGAGCTGGACTGGAAGAGGAGCAACTGGGACTAGAACCCAGCACCCATGTGGGATGCTGGTGCCGCAGGTGGAGGATTAACCAAGTGAGCCACGGTGCCGGCCCCGTTTACCCTTTTGTAGCATGACAGGAGGAACAGGTTGGGCATCAGAAAGGCCACCCCTTGGGGTCTGGGGTCTGACTTCCTCCTCTGTGCACGGGCATGGTGTTCCTAGAGTTCCCCTGGGGACTGGAACATCATTCTGCCGTCAGCTGACCCTACAACCGTAAGCCAGCAGCCAGGCCTGATGATGGACTCGGGGAAGCCCTTGCAGAAGGAGCTGGCTGGGCTCCTCTCGCTCCCCGGAGGACACCACAGGCTGGGGGCTGGGCCATGGGGGACGCCAGTTGTCGTGGTGGCCAGGGCCGGGGAACCGTGTGATCGGGGCTCATTGAGGGTGTCTGTCTCGGGGGACATGCGTGGTCTCCGGATACGTGGAGGAGACGATGCTGGTGACAGAGAGGTGGACTTAGGGTGACTCTGGGGCAGCAGTTCAGCAACAGTGGTGTTGCCCAGATGGTTGGTGCAGGGGCTGGTGGTGGCGGTGGTCTGGTGGGATGGTCACAGGATCTGCTGTTACAGCTGAGGGGTTACAGAAGGGGGCAGGGGTAGCTGAGGCCATTCTAGTATTGGGAGTGACGGCAGAGCCGGAAGAGTGGTCAGCGATGTGTGTGGTCATGGTGGGAGTGAGCGATTGTTGGTGTGTGGTTCTGGTATGCATGGTTTTGGCAGAGTTGACGGGTGTGTGGTCATGAGTGGTTGTTGGTGTGTGGTACTGGTGTCCACGGTGCTGTTGGCAGAGTTGACGGGTGTGTGGTCACGGTGGGAGTGAGTGGTTGTTGCTGTGTGGTGCTGGTGTGGTATTGGCAGAGGTGACGGGTGTGTGGTCACGGTGGGAGTGAGTGGTTGTTGCTGTGTGGTGCTGGTGTGGTATTGGCAGAGTTGATGGGTGTGGGTCATGGTGGGAGTGAGTGGTTGTTGCTGTGTGGTGCTGGTGTGGTATTGGCAGAGTTGACGGGTGTGGGTCACGGTGGGAGTGAGTGGTTGTTGCTGTGTGGTGCTGGTGTGGTATTGGCAGAGTTGACGGGTGTGGGTCACGGTGGGAGTGAGTGGTTGTTGCTGTGTGGTGCTGGTGTGGTATTGGCAGAGTCCACGGGTGTGGGTCACAGTGGGCGTGGGTGGTTGGTAGTGTATGGTGGTCCTGGTGGTGGGATCAGCATGGCTGAATTGCCTGGCTGTGGTACTGGCTGAGCTGGTCAGTGCTGGGGGTGCTTGCTGGGGCTGGCCGAGTCTATGGTGCTCTGCCCTGGGGTTGCCTGGTGCTGACTTTGGTGGGGCTGGTTGACCGGGGCACTGGTGGTAGAGGAGGTGGCAGGACTGCCAGCTCCTCGCTGCCCGTGTCACTTACTGGAGGGCCACACCTGGATTCTGTGGTACTGGTGCGTCCTGCTGACGACGTTCTCGGCTCGGATGCTGAAGCAGTAGTCCCCCGGGTCCCGGAAGGTGTGGGTCAGGTTGTAAACTGTGCTGGCCACGGACACAGGGTGGCACTCCCCTTCCTCCAGCGGGAGGCACTGAGGCTTGAGTCGCCAGCACACGGTCAGAGGCGGGCTGCGGGCGATGTGGACAGGTTTTGAGAAGCAGCTCCCCGAGGAGGATGAGCTCAGAGTATGTCCAGGGCAGGCCGGTGGGCACCGGGCTGTGCTCAGCTGAGTACATCCAGACCACAGAACAACACGGTGATGCAGAACAGACAGCCCTGGGCCTCAAGGGGGTCCCAGGCTGGCAGGGCCAACAGGGACATGCCTGGACTGCCATAATGAGTGCTCACGTGTTGTGCTGTGGAAGCCGAGGGGAACAACGAACGCATTCCTGACAGGTAAGTCAGGGAAGGCTTCTGGGAGGAGGAGGCATTTGCAAGATGCGTAGACTTTTTTTTTTTTTCTTTTTCTTTTTTTTTTTTTTTTTTGACAGGCAGAGTGGACAGTGAGAGAGAGAGATACAGAGAGAAAGGTCTTCCTTTGCCGTTGGTTCACCCTCCAATGGCCGCCGCGGTCGGCACGCTGCGGCCAGCGCACCGCGCTCATCCGATGGCAGGAGCCAGGAGCCAGGTGCTTTTCCTGGTCTCCCCATGGGGTGCAGGGCCCAAGCACCTGGGCCATCCTCCACTGCACTCCCGGGCCACAGCAGAGGGCTGGCCTGGAAGAGGGGCAACCAGGACAGAATCCGGCGCCCCAACCGGGACTAGAACCCGGTGTGCCGGCGCCGCAAGGCGGAGGATTAGCCTGTTGAGCCACGGCGCCGGCCGATGCGTAGACTTTTGATGCTGGCACTCAAGGGTATCCGCGCAGCACAAGCACAGGCCCAGGCCCAGAACCGGCATCTGCCAAACTTAAACAGCCTCCCACGCCCCACGGCCTGAGCTCTGATCCCCAAATCGCCGTCTCTTTCTCTCTCCTCTGTGGTTTTGCTTCCTCTCATGTGTGTGGGGGTGGGGCCCACAGCCCGATGCAGGCTGGTCCCTGACCCCTGACCTCTACACAGGTGCCCCTGGTTCCTCGCTCACTAAAAACCCAGCCGCACACCTCACTCAGAGCCTGGGCAGATGCGCCTGCAGCAGGCCCCTGTGTCCACACCTTCGGGGGCCGCCCCACCCTGCACACAGCCCGTGGAAGCAGGGGCTCTGTGGTGTCCACGCCTGTCTCTCCAGCTCCTAGAATGGCGCATGGCCGGAGCCCCCTCCGCCAACCTCTGCTGGCTGCCCTGTACAAGCACAGACTTTCTGAGGATGGGCAGGGAAAGGAGAGAAGGAGAGGGAGGGAGAGAGCTGTACAGGCAAAGGCCAGGGGGCTGGAAAACAGACCCACCCCATCCGTGGATGGCTTTACACAGGAGCCATCCCTTCCCCTGCCTCTGCCTCGATGCCCACCACCCCAACATGTGCACGCTCCTGCCCAGGGCACAGCTGTCATCCCAGGAGCCCCCAGACGTAGGGCTCATCGTGGGATGCGGCAGCAAGCTCAGGGCATCTGTTAGAGCAGGTGCCACAGGGCGGTTCACTCACCTCCCCAGGAAGTTCAAGGTCACTGTCATCTTTTGGAAGGTCTGGATCAGGGTGGGCCCCAGCACTTGGATGCCCCGAAGGGTTTCTGAAAAGGCAGAGAGAACCGCGTCAGGCCAGGCTGGTGGCCTGGGCCACATGACCGCCACTCAGGGGAGGGTCCAGGGCACCCCTGGGTCCTGCCCTGCCCCGTCAGCAGCAGGTGTGCAGCCAACTCAGAGGGAGAAGCTTGGAGAAGCAGGCAGAGGCCGACTCATGCTCACTGCCACCGAGCCACGAGCTGTGCCTGGGAGAATACCTCCCTCCGCCCCCGTCCCATTAGCAAGCACCAGGAAGTCTTCCGTAGCTGCCCAAGTACTGCTGTCCCCGTGCCCAAGCTGGAGCAAGACCGGGCACGGGTACTCCCTCCCTGGGCCGGGGGCTGGGGGCCCGGGGCCCACCCTGCAGCTTCAGCGAGGCGGAGAAGTCGCCAGTCTTCTGCACGACGCCCATGGTGGCGTCCGGCTTGACTTGCTGCCACTCGGCCACCACCTTGAGCTTCACCGTGAAGGTCCCGATGATGGAGTAGTTGTAGTAGACCACAGCGTCTTCGGTCACCATCAGGGTCCTGCGCGGTGACAGAGGGAAGAGGGGAGAAAGATGATGGGAACTTGCTTCCCCTGCCTGTGGCTCGGGTGACTCGTGGGAGGCTGTGCAGACACGCGGGCTAGCAGTTAGCACACCTGTCCCCGTAGCAGCAGCCCCAGAGCCAGCCAGGGCCCCAGGACAGCTGGCCCATTTCACAGACGACAAAACTGGGGCAGGGAGGGCAGGGAAGGCTCTGATATGGATGATGGGTTCCATGTTCTCCCAGGGGCAGTAGGGACAGCCCGTCGGCCTCAATCAGGAGCGCACGGGCCAGTTCTCAGCATTGCAGACTGTCAGAATCACCCAGGGGTTCGTTTGTTAATTTTTACTGATTTGTTATTTATTTGAAAGGCGGAGAGACAGGCAGATGGTTTCATCTGCAGGTTCACTCTCCAGATGCCCACGACAGCTGGAGCTGGGCTAGACTGAAGGCAGGAGACTGAAACTCTATCCAGGTCTCCCATGTGGGTGGCAGGGACCCAGTGACTCGAGCCATCCCCTGCTGCCCCCCAGGATGCATGTTAGCAGGAAGCTGGAAGTGGATACAGAGCCAGGACTCGAACCCGGGCACCCCGATGGGGATGTGGATGTGCCGAGGGGCGTCTTCACGGCTGCCCCTCTCTGGGGTTTGCTGTGCCGGCTGCCAGTGCCGTCACCTGCATGTCCTGGGTCCCACCGGGCCCTCAGTCCCCCGCTGGAGAACCTGGTGAAGTGGCTGCCGGCTGCCGGTGGAAGAGGTGCTCGGGAAGTACGTGGGGCCCAGCCAGGAGTCTGGCAGAGATCCAGGAAGCGAGAAGCATCGGCGTTGGCGTGAGGACACAGCCGGGCTTGATCTCAGCTCCGGATTCCGTGACTCAGGCCTCACTTCTCGGCCCTCCCTCACAGAGGACGACAGAAGCACATCCGGTGCACCACAGCCAGCTCCTCCCGCCACGTCCCCAAATCTCTCCAAGGAAGTCAAATAGCCGTATGTAAGAGGGTGCTTCGAAATGTTCACGGATAATGGAATTAAAGATGTTCTTACGGGGGCCGGCACTGTGGCACAGTAGGTTAATCCTCCACCTGCAGCACCAGCATCCCATATGGGCGCCGGTTCTAGTCTCGGCTGCTCCTCTTCCAGTCCAGCTCTCTGCTATGGCCTGGGAAAGCAGTAGAAGGTGGCCCGAGTACTTGGGCCTCTGCATCCACGTGGGAGACCCAGAAGAAGCTCCTGGCTTGGGATTGGTGCAGCTCCAGCTATTATGGCCATTTGGGGAGTGAACCAGTGGGTGGAAGACCTTTCTCTCTGTCTCTCCCTCTCACTGTCTGTAACTCTACCTCTCAAATAAATAAATAAATTTTTTTAAAGAAATGATTATGTTGGTGCAAAACATGGAAACTCAGGCAGAGTTTTTTCATTAGTTGTATTTTCCAGATTTATTGGAAACCTTTCGTATTCATGTATTTCAAAATTTTTTGCACCAACTAAATGTACCTTTTAATTCCATTTTCCATGAACTCTTTAAAGTACCCTGATAAACAGATGATTTGATTGTATGAACATTAGAATCTTTGTCATATTCCAAAAAATTACTCAGTTACCCCTACTGGAATGTCAGCGGGTTTGTGCTGGGCTTGCAGAGTCACTGGGGGAGAGCGGAAGTAGACAGGCAACGGCCGACTGTGAGCAGCCTGGGCGTGGGGCGTCCGCCCACCGCCCGAGCTGAGACCTCTCGGTAGCTCTGTGCTTTGCTTCACACAGAATCGAGAGCGTCTCCAGGCACGTGTTCCCAGGTTTCTCAGAAACACTGTTTGCTGTATGAGTGGGAGTCCTGTCTTTACCTCCTGACCTCCTACTGCTGCGTATGCGAGCTGTGGACACTGGGATGGAGTCAGGCCAGCACTAGGGCCTCCGCCGGGACCTTACCCTAGGAGGCAGTGGTGATGGCTCCCGTAGTGGGGTCCCCGCCGCCCACGTGAGGGACGTGGTTTGAATTCCCTGTTCCTCCCCAGCCCAGGGCATCGCTGGCATTGGGGGAGTAAACCAGCAGACAGCAGCGCGCGCGCTCTCTCTCTCTCTCTCTAACTCTCACTCAAGTAAATAGATGAAAATAGAATTAAAAGATAAGTTTATTTTTGTGCAAAAATTTTTTTAAAATCATGCCTACTTTTGAATAACACTTTTTGAGCCATGTTCATTGTGTAGAATAATCGAGATGCTTGCTTTCTATCACTCCAGGAGAATTACTGGATTTTTTAAATGATTTGTCATTTATTAATTTTCATTTTATCTGGGAGGCAGAGAGATGAACAGATCTTCCATCTGCTGGTTTTCTTCCCAAATGCCTGCAAAAGCCAAGGCTAGGCCAGGCCAAAGCTAGGATGCTGGAGCTCCATCCACGTCCCCCACGTGTGTGGCAGGGACCCAGATAGATATCTGAGCCACTGTCGGCACGAAGCTGGAGTTGGCAGTGGACGTGGGACCTGAACCCAGCACTCTGACACGGCACCCCAAGCAGCGTCCTAACCTCTTTGTCAGATGCCTGCCCCAACTCACAGGATCTTTGGAAGTTTAAAACTGGGGCTGTGCACAGAGCTGGCATCCCACATGTGCATGGGTTCAAGTCCTGGCTGTTCCACTTCCAATGCAGCTCCCAGAAGAGGTGTCTGGGAAAGCAGCAGGAGATGGCCCAAGCGCTTGGGCCCCTGCACCCGCATGGGAGACCTGGAAGAAGCTCCTGGCTGCTGGCTTCTGCTTTTGCCTGGTCCAGCTCTGGCCGTTGTGGCTATTTAGGGAGTGAACAGGTGGATGGAAGACTGATTTCTCTCTCACTCTCACTCTCACTCTGCCTTTCTGATAGATAAATCTTAAAAAAAATATATAAAATAACTCTCCAGTAAAATCATCTGGTTCTAGCCCCTTTGCTGAGATAATTATCTTGCAATATGTTCTACTTTCAAGTACATTCTACTAATTTACATTTTCCTAGAAAAGCATTGAGATTTTCAAATATATTTGAAATATATTTGTGGTTTTGAAAACTCTAGAAAGCATTATAATTTTTAAAAACTGTACAACGGGCCGGCGCTGTGGCTCACTTGCCTAATCCTCTGCCTGCAGCACCGGTACCCCGGGGTTCTAGTCCCGGTCGGGGCGCCGAGTTCTAGTCTCAGTTGCTCCTCTTCCAGTCCAGCTCTCTGCTGTGGCCCGGGAAGGCAGTGGAGGATGGCCCAGGTCCTTGGTCCCTGTACCTGCATGGGAGACCAGGAGGAAGTACCTGGCTCCCAGCTTCAGATCGGTGCAGCGCACTGGCCGCAATGGGCCAGGCATAGCAGCCACTTGAGGGGTGAACCAAGGGAAAAAGGAAGACCTTTCTCTCTGTCTCTCTATCACTGTCTAACTCTACCTGTCAATAAATAAATAAATAAATAAGCCCTAACTGTGAGTATAACAACTTTTGGTGAGTTCTAGAAAGTTCTCAGGCCAGGAGCTGACCCTCAGCGTGTCCTTGGCAATGCACCACCGTGGGCTTGCAGCTGGGGTCCAAGGCAGGGCTCCGACTAACAGAGCTTGTGGTCAGACTTCAGACGATGTCAGAGGGTCGGGCAGCCTTAGGGCTGTGCCCTCCAGTTTCATTTTTTCTTGTTTATGCCGTGACAGAGAAGGACAGTACCTACACTCTCTGTTCTGGAACATGCTGACATTTTAAGTTCCAGAATGCAGTCATTGTTTTTTTCTAAAAATTCAATGTGATATTTTATTTTTAGGCCTAAGAGTATGTATGTGTTTGATTACATATATATTTATTTTATGAAAAATCTTTTTTTTTTTTTTTTTACAGGCAGAGTGGACAGTGAGAGAGAGAGACAGAGAGAAAGGTCTTCCTTTTTGCCGTTGGTTCACCCTCCAATGGCCGCCGCGGACGGCGCGCTGCGGCCGGCGCACCGCGATCGTCCGATGGCAGGAGCCAGGTGCTAGGTGCTTTTTCCTGGTCTCCCCATGGGGTGCAGGGCCCAAGCACCTGGGCCATCCTCCACTGCACTCCTGGGCCACAGCAGAGAGCTGGCCTGGAAGAGGGGCAACCGGGACAGAATCCGGCGCCCCGACCGGGACTAGAACCCGGTGTGCCGGCGCCGCAAGACGGAGGATTAGCCTGTTGAGCCATGGCGCCGGCCGAAAAATCTTCTTGTCGTTACATTAATCCTCTTTAAAATTGCAAAGTCTATGGATATTAAAATCTCTGATGACACATGGTTGATTTCATTTTTCTCTTTTTCCCCCATGTCTCTGAGTAATTTTCCCATCAGGGCTCTCTTTCCATGTAATATGCTAATATTCCAAATGTATCTTACCATTGCTTTGTTTTTTGCTTTATATTTTACATTTACAAGCAAATATCTATTGACTTAAATTTGTTCCCCTTTTCCAAAGACTTTTTAAAAAAATATTTATTTTATTCTAAAGGCAGAGTTACAGAGAGGGGGAGAGACAGAGGCTAAGAGCTCTTTCATCTGCTGGTTCACTCCCCCAGATGGCCACAATGACCAGAGCTGGGCCAATCCAAAGCCAGGAGATTCTTCCACATAGGTGCAGGGGCCCAAGCCCTTGGGTCATCCTCTGCTGGTTTCCCAGGCCATTAGCAGGGAGCTGGATTGGAAGTGGAGCAGCTGGGACTTGAACCGGTGCACATGTGGGATGTGCACCCACATGGGATACGTGGAGGCTTTACCTGCTACACCACAGTGCCCAGTAAATTTTATTTTCTCCCAAAGGAGACAAAAATCCAAGTCTGGAATAGCTCCTAACTTTCATCTCTACATTTAGAAAACCTATTATGTAAAATAAGAAATTTAAGTAATGTGCCTGCTTTCTCCCCATTCTATATAAAGAGGAAATCAGATATGAAAGGAAAGTGCAGGAGAAAAGTAACAAAATCTGATTATTCAATTCCCACTGCACAGAATGGGCCCACTATGCAGAGAACCGTGTAAGCCAGAGAGGTTTTCATAAGGAGTAAAGCGAGTGGGCTATGCATCTGGGACAGGGGACACTGTTTCACATCAGAGGACTCGTTAGCCACCCAGGGATTGGGACAACAGTTGAAGGGTCCAGGGACCAAATCTGGCCCACCACTTGTTACTGTAAATAAAGTTTTATTGACACGCAGCTATGCTCATTTCTTTACCTATTGTTCATGGCTGCCTTCAGGTACAATGGCAACATACTGAGACTTCATGTCTCCTTAGGCCCTTGGGGCATTCAAAGGAACATTTGCAGGGGCTGGTGTTGTGGCATAGTAGGTTAGGCCTTCACCTGCAATGTCGGCATCCCATATGGGTGCAGGTTCAAGCCTCGGTTGCTCCACTTCCCATCCTGCTCTCTGCTGTGGCCTGGGAAAGCAGTAGAAGATGGCCCAAGTGCTTGGGCCCCTGCACCTATGTGGGAGACTTGGAGAAAGCTCCTGGCTCCTGGCTTTGGATCGGCTCAGGTCTGGCTGTTGCAACCATTTGGGGAGAGAACCAGCAGGTGCAAGACCTTTCTCTCTGACTTTCCCCCTCTCTCTCTGTAACTCTACTTCTCAAATAAATAATCTTTGTAAAAAAAAGAAAAGAAAAATTTGCAGAGCCCTAGGCTGGCTAACTGGATAGAATCTCTTAGGATTCCCTGGCACTCATTGGTGGAAAAGCGGTGGCAGCCCTAATTGTGAGTGACAATTCTATACCAACTTGTTGAGTCACGCGGATGTTATTAGCCCATCTTTCGGAAGGGGACAAGGGCTCCCTAAGGTGCCGTGCACCCACACCTCCTTACCTGTAATATGGGGTTAATGGCAGTTACCTATCAGGCTGAGCATGAGGATCAGGCCACGTCGCGTGTTTAATGTCCACGTACAGGAAGTGCGCTCTGCTGCTGGGGGGGGGGGGGGGCTGAGGCTCTCTGAAGGAGGGGAGACTAGCGTCTCCCCGTAGAGCAAGGGAAGCAGGTGCAACAGGAAGGTTCTCAGGGCTGCAGGCCAGTTCCCAAGCCCATTACGACGGGTGCAGAGCCTCTTTGTGGACTGAGCGGCCTCACTGTGGACAGTGTGGCGTGGCCCGGCCTGGTGCCCGATCCCCTCCCGTGCCACCTCCCGCAGCTCGTTCCAGCACCTGGGTTCCACCTGCACCTGCATGGGCTGCTGGGCACCCTTTGAAGTCAAACGGGAAAACTGCCCACCGTGGCCTTCCTCAAGGGGCTGCTGTGGGTGCCGGTGGCCTCCTTTCCGTGGCTATGACGACCTCCCAGGCAGGGCGTTGATGGACGGATGCTCCCAGGGACCCCGGCCTGGCCACAGAGGGCAGGCCAGAGCCCAGCGGGGCACCTCGGGGGCCGGGACATACCCGTCTCCGAAGTCCCAGCTGTAGAGGAACGAGGCGCTCTTGAAGAAGTCGCTGGGGTCGTGGAGCAAGAAGGCGACTTTGAGGAGCGTCTTGGTGAGGTAGGAGCTGGGCCAGGGCAGGGAGCTGTTTTGGGTCACCACGAGGGTCCCCACCAGAGAATCTGGGAGAGACAGGGAAGGGTGAGTCCATGGAGGCACAGGGACCTGGCTGGCAGCTGGTCGACCGGCTCCCTGGGGCAGAGCTGGGCGGTGTCCAGCTCATGGTCCCTGCCGCAGGAATGCAGGTGGACAGAGTGGGCGTCACGGGCGTGGCTTTTGCTCCTGCCCCCCCACTTCCACCAGGACCCTGAACCTCCGACCAGAAGGAAATGCACAGGCGTTGGAGGGAACTTTGGGGAAACAGTTCAAAATGTTTGTGAGCCCACAAAAATGAGCAGCTGTACTGGCTGCTTCTCCACACCCAGCCCGGTGGGTCACGCCAGGCCACTGTCCTGTGTCTCTGTCTCTAAGACAAAAACACTAAATGCTGATTTTTTTTCCTCCCCACCAAAGCTGGAAGTAAGGCACGCTCTGCAGAGCTCGTATGGCAATGCTCAGAAGTAGGGTAATAAAAAAAGACACAGGCTGGCGCCGCGGCTCACTAGGCTAATCCTCCGCCTTGCGGCACCGGCACACTGGGTTCTAGTCCCGGTCGGGGTGCCAGATTCTGTCCCGTTGCCCCTCTTCCAGGCCAGCTCTCTGCTGTGGCCCGGGAGTGCAGTGGAGGATGGCCCAAGTGCTTGGGCCCTGCACCCCATGGGAGACCAGGAGAAGCACCTGGCTCCTGCCATCGGGTCAGTGCAGTGCGCCGGCTGCGGCGGTCATTGGGGGTGAACCAATGGCAAAGGAAGACCTTTCTCCCTGTCTCTGTCTCATTGTCCACTCTGCCTGTCAAAAAAAACAAAAACAAAAAAGAAAAAGAAAAAAAGACTCTACTGCCACTCAACCACTGCCTCTGGCACTGTGAGGGACTGGCATTCACGTGTGTTTAATGCGCACGTATGTTAAACACAGTGCATAGCATTTATGATACAAGTCTGTGCTTCGATTTTTTAATACGTAATTTTACAAGCACGCGCATTGACCCCTGACATTGCAAAGTCCTGTGTCATTGTTATTACAAGTTGTACAGATTCTTTCAATATAGTTAACGGCTCGCCTGTGGCTACCTACTTGGCTCATTTGTATTTTCTTTTGCTGTTGTAAACACCATGGCAATGAACACCTCCGTGCATCAAGCGTTACCCAGATACAGTTTGCTTCCTGACGATGAATTCTTCCTTGGGCTGTCAGCTCCAGAAGGCAGGAGCACAGAGAGCCCCTTGGAGTAGGACAGAGAGAGGATGGGTGGGTGGATGGATGGATGGATAGAAGACAGAGAGCCCCTTGGAGTAAGACAGAGAGAGAGGATGGCTGGGTGGATGGATAGAAGACAGAGAGCCCCTTGGAGTAAGACAGAGAGAGAGGACGGGTGGGTGGATGGATGGATGGATAGAAGACAGAGAGCCCCTTGGAGTAAGACAGAGAGAGAGGATGGCTGGGTGGATGGATAGAAGACAGAGAGCCCCTTGGAGTAAGACAGAGAGAGAGGATGGCTGGGTGGATGGATAGAAAGATAGAAGACAGAGAGCCCCTTGGAGTAAGACAGAGAGAGAGGATGGCTGGGTGGATGGATAGAAGACAGAGAGCCCCCTTGGAGTAAGACAGAGAGAGAGGATGGGAAGATGGATAGAAAGATAGAAGACAGAGAGCCCCTTGGAGTAAGAGAGAGAGGATGGGTGGGTGGGTGGATAGAAAGATAGAAGACAGAGAGCCCCTTGGAGTAAGACAGAGAGAGAGGATGGGTGGGTGGATGGATGGATGGATAGAAGACAGAGAGCCCCCTTGGAGTAAGACAGAGAGAGAGGATGGGTGGGTGGGTGGATAGAAAGATAGAAGACAGAGAGCCCCTTGGAGTAAGACAGAGAGAGAGAGGATGGGTGGGTGGATAGAAAGATAGAAGACAGAGAGCCCCCTTGGAGTAAGAGAGAGAGGATGGGTGGATGGATAGAAAGATAGAAGACAGAGAGCCCCTTGGAGTAAGACAGAGAGAGAGAGGATGGGTGGGTGGATAGAAAGATAGAAGACAGAGAGCCCCCTTGGAGTAAGACAGAGAGAGAGGATGGGTGGATAGAAAGATAGAAGACAAAGAGCCCCCTTGGAGTAAGACAGAGAGAGAGAGGACGGGTGGGTGGGTGGATGGATGGATAGAAGACAGAGAGCCCCTTGGAGTAAGACAGAGAGAGAGGATGGCTGGGTGGGTGGATGGATGGATAGAAGACAGAGAGCCCCCTTGGAGTAAGACAGAGAGAGAGAGGACGGGTGGGTGGATGGATGGATGGATGGATAGAAGACAGAGAGCCCCCTTGGAGTAAGACAGAGAGAGAGGATGGGTGGGTGGATGGATAGAAAGATAGAAGACAGAGAGCCCCTTGGAGTAAGACAGAGAGAGAGAGGATGGGTGGGTGGATAGAAAGATAGAAGACAGAGAGCCCCCTTGGAGTAAGACAGAGAGAGAGGATGGGTGGATGGATAGAAAGATAGAAGACAGAGAGCCCCTTGGAGTAAGACAGAGAGAGAGAGGATGGCTGGGTGGATAGAAAGATAGAAGACAGAGAGCCCCCTTGGAGTAAGACAGAGAGAGAGGATGGGTGGATGGATAGAAAGATAGAAGACAGAGAGCCCCTTGGAGTAAGACAGAGAGAGAGAGGATGGCTGGGTGGATAGAAAGATAGAAGACAGAGAGCTCCTTGGAGTAAGAGAGAGAGAGAGGATGGGTGGATGGATAGAAAGATAGAAGACAGAGAGCCCCTTGGAGTAAGACAGAGAGAGAGAGGATGGCTGGGTGGATAGAAAGATAGAAGACAGAGAGCCCCCTTGGAGTAAGACAGAGAGAGAGGATGGGTGGATGGATAGAAAGATAGAAGACAGAGAGCCCCTTGGAGTAAGACAGAGAGAGAGAGGATGGCTGGGTGGATAGAAAGATAGAAGACAGAGAGCCCCTTGGAGTAAGACAGAGAGAGAGAGGACGGGTGGGTGGGTGGATGGATGGATAGAAGACAGAGAGCCCCTTGGAGTAAGACAGAGAGAGAGGATGGGTGGATGGATAGAAAGATAGAAGACAGAGAGCCCCTTGGAGTAAGACAGAGAGAGAGAGGATGGGTGGGTGGATAGAAAGATAGAAGACAGAGAGCCCCCTTGGAGTAAGAGAGAGAGGATGGGTGGATGGATAGAAAGATAGAAGACAGAGAGCCCCTTGGAGTAAGACAGAGAGAGAGAGGATGGCTGGGTGGATAGAAAGATAGAAGACAGAGAGCTCCTTGGAGTAAGAGAGAGAGAGGATGGGTGGATAGAAAGATAGAAGACAGAGAGCCCCCTTGGAGTAAGACAGAGAGAGAGAGGACGGGTGGGTGGGTGGATGGATGGATAGAAGACAGAGAGCCCCTTGGAGTAAGACAGAGAGAGAGGATGGCTGGGTGGGTGGATGGATGGATAGAAGACAGAGAGCCCCCTTGGAGTAAGACAGAGAGAGAGAGGATGGGTGGATAGAAAGATAGAAGACAGAGAGCCCCCTGGAGTAAGACAGAGAGAGAGAGGATGGGTGGGTGGATAGAAAGATAGAAGACAGAGAGCCCCTTGGAGTAAGACAGAGAGAGAGAGGATGGGTGGGTGGATGGATAGAAAGATAGAAGACAGAGAGCCCCTTGGAGTAAGACAGAGAGAGAGAGGATGGGTGGGTGGATGGATGGATAGAAGACAGAGAGCCCCTTGGAGTAAGACAGAGAGAGAGAGAGGATGGGTGGGTGGATAGAAAGATAGAAGACAGAGAGCTCCTTGGAGTAAGACAGAGAGAAAGAGGATGGGTGGGTGGATGGATAGAAAGATAGAAGACAGAGAGCCCCCTTGGAGTAAGACAGAGAGAGAGAGGATGGGTGGATGGATAGAAAGATAGAAGACAGAGAGCCCCTTGGAGTAAGACAGAGAGAGAGAGAGGATGGGTGGGTGGGTGGATAGAAAGATAGAAGACAGAGAGCCCCCTTGGAGTAAGACAGAGAGAGGATGGCTGGGTGGATGGATAGAAAGATAGAAGACAGAGACAGAAAATAGATGATAGAAGGTGGACATAGTAGGTGGAAGATAGCTATAGGTGATGGAAGACATGTAGACGACAGATGGTAGGAGGTAATAAGATAGGTATGGATAGAAGACAGAAGACTGATACATTTAGATCTAGACAGACAACAGAAGGAAGACATGATGGTAGCCAGGGAAGGGACGGGGAGATGGCTGAATGAGTGCTTGGACCAAAGACCAGCGTAGCTCATGACCGGCACGGCACACGGATCGTGTCTACATCGGCACAACCCCGCTGCCATGGGAATTTGCATTTCCTGATTCTTAGCTCAGCTGATCACAGAGGAGGCCCCTGAGGGCAAATTAGCAAACAGGAAAGGACCCTCCCCCCTCCCTGCCCTGCTGGCACCTGTGATGGTGAGGACGGTGAAGCTCCGGGCCACGGGTGGGCACATCCAGCAGTCGGTGGTGGTGACCCACACTGACACGGGGAAGTCGCCAGGCAGGTTGCCCATCACGCGGATGGTGGAGGTGAGCTCCTTCTCCGTCTTGCTGGTGAGCACCAATGGGCTGTGGATCCAATGGAAGCGGTACAGGTGGGTGTCGGGGGGCGTGGCCAGGCTGCCGTTGTCCTTGGCCACCAGGCTGGCCGAGACGGTCACCTCTGCTCCCGTGGTGGCTGGGCCGTCAGTGGTGAGATTGAGTTCATACGGACCTAGGAGTCCAGAAACACAAGACTGTGTTTTAGGAGGGGGCGTGGCAGGGAGTCCCAGGGCCACCTCTGATCCCATTTCACAGGTGGAGAGGCTGAGACTTAGGCAACTCAAGGGTCACGGGGTTAATTCACCGTCAAACCGAGATTCAAGCCTGCCCCCAAATGACAGCCCCTTCCCAGTGTCCCCAAGTCGTGTTTCCTGCAACACCAGCCAAGCAAAGACTTAGAAACCATGTGTGTGGCTCAGGCCAGACCTGACTCACGCCTTGGCTTAGGAAAATGACTTCTAGTCTCTGGAGGGGCCACTCGGCTGGATACCTGCTATTAAGAAATTGCCACTAAGGGTCTGGCACTGTGGCACAGTAGGTTAATCATCTGCCTGCAGTGCCTGCATCCTATACGGGTGCCAATTTGAGACCCAGCTACTCCATTTCCGATCCAGCTTCCTGCTGTGGCCTGGGAAAGCAGTGGAAGATGGCCCAAGTCCTTGGGCTCCTGCACCCACGTGGGAGACCCTGAAGAAGCTGTTGGCTCCTGGCTTCGGATCGGCTCAGCTCTGGCCGTGTGGCCATTTGGGGAGTGAAAGAGCAGATGGAAGACTTCTCTCTCTGTCTCTTCCTCTTTCTGTCTGTAAATCCACCTTTCAAAACAAATAAATAAAACGCTTGTAAAAAAAAAATTGCCATCACCACTAACTCACTCTGTGGTACTGGGCTGTGCACATCAAAGCCCAAGTCTGAGAGATGAAGTGGAATGAAAGACATGGCATTAATTCTTCCTCAACTACTGCAGGCAGGTATTTTATCATATACACAAGATTTTATTTATTTTTTGAGATTTATTTATTTGAAAGGCAGAATTACAGAGAGCGAGAAATCTTCCACCTGCTGATTCACTCCAATGGCTGGAGCTGAGCTAGGCTGAAGTCAGAAGGCAGGAACCTCCTCTGGGTCTCCCATGTGGGTGCAGAGGCCCAAGCACTTGGGCCATCCTCTGCTGCTTTCCCAGGCCACAGCAGAGAGCTGGATGGGAAGTGGAGCAGCCGGGTCTTGAACTGGCGCCCACATGGGATGCTGGTGTTAAAGGCTGCAGCTTTACCCGCTATGCCACAGCTCCATGCCCTAAACAAGATCTTAAATGAAGGTTTGCTTCTTTCAAAACAGACCCTGTTAGGGCCTGAAGGTCCCCTCTAGTGCAGGGACCAGCCATTTCTCTTGTCTCATTCCCAAGTCCTTCAAGTGAGAGGTTGCACGTTGGCACTGGTCACTGTGGTAGCCACGAGCCACATGTGGCTCTGTGAGTTGCCATTAGAATGAAACATGACTGAAATCCCAGCTTCTCTGTCACACTAGCCTCATCTCAAGAGGTCAAGGGCAGCACTAACGGCCACCCTGGTGCTGGTCATCTCTGGGATTCCTGCCAGGGACAACCCTGGAGCTAGGGGATTCTAGCTAGGACGAGCCCGCAGCTCTTATGGGGAGCCTGTGCAGCATACTGTAGGGTGCTGGCAGACAGCAGGGCCTCGGCATGTGGAATGGAGGCCAGGTAAGGGGTTCTTAAAATGACATCCCTATTGGGCTGGCGCTGTGGCATAGCGGGTAAAGCCACCACTTGCTGTGCTGGCATCCCATATGGGTGCCGGTTCGAGTCCCGGCTGTTCCACTTCCGATCCAGCTCTCTGCTATGGCCTGGGATAGCAGTAGAAGGTGGCCCGAGTCCTTGGGCCCCTGCACCCATGCGGAAGACTCGAAAGAAGCTCCTGGCTCCTGGTTTCTGGCTTCAGGTCAGCCTAGCTCTGACCATTGTGGCCATCTAGTCTCTGTCTGTCTGTCTCTGTCTCTCTCTCTGCCTCCGCTCTCTGTAACTCTGCCTTTCAAATAAAAACAAAACAAAACAAAACAAAAAAAAAAAACACAACTCATACTGGGGCCAATGTCGTGGTGCAGGGGGTGAGGCCGCCACTTGCTATGCGGGCATTGCATACGACGGGCACTGGTTCAAATCCTGGCTGCTCGGCTTCCTTTCCAGCTCCTGCTAATGCACCTGGGAAAGCAGCAGATGGTGGCCCAAGTACCTGGGCCACCCACATGGGAGACCTGGGTGGCGGGCCTGGCTCCTGGCTTGCGTATGGCACAGACCTGGCTGCTGTGGCCATTTGCAGAATGAACCAGCAGATGGAAGATCTCTCTCTCTCTCTCTCTGTCTTTCTCTGCCTTTCAAGTAAGTAAATCTTTTAAAAACAAATAAATAAAACAGCACCCCCTACCACATGGAAGAGAAGAGGAACAGAAAGATCTGAAGAAAGAAAAACCTAAGATTTAAGTGTTTTACTGAAAATGAGAACAATAGCAGCCACGGTTACCCTGCTTCGTCACTTCCTGTCACAAGTGGCATCCCTCAGCATCCGTGGGTACTTGGGTCCCCTTCAGGACGGGATGCGGTGTTCACATTGAATTTACACACACCTTACACAGTCACCTGGAGCTCACCGGTACGCTACAGAAACAGGTGTTACGCTGTTCTCTTCAGGGAACAAAGAACAGCCTGGACCTGCGCAGTACAGAACCCCTGTTGTCTTGGGTATTTTTGACCCATGGTTGAATCCATGGATATAGAACCCACAGATACGGATGCCGGATCTGTATGGGTTTATATTTTGAATCACGCTCTTTATCTAAGATTATATATCTCACTTTTGTGTCGTGGGCACTTTCCCAAGTCCTTATTCTTCAAGTATCTTAGATAGTGGCATAAAGTTGTTATCATATAACAAGGTAAGATTTTAAAAATAAATTCATTGGGGCTGGCATTGTGGCATAGCAGGTAAAGCCATCTGAGACACTGGTATCCCAAATAGGCACTGGTTTGTGTCCCAGCTGCTCCACTTCCAATCCAGTTCTCTGCTTGGGCCCCTGCCACCTATGTGGGAGACCCAGATGAAGCTCCTGGCTTCGGCCTGGCACATCCCTGGCTGTTGTAGCCATTTGAGGAGTGACCCAGTGGAGGGAAGACCTCTGTCTCTCCCTCTCTCTCTCTAGCTCTTTCAAATAATTCTTTAAAAAAAAGTTTATTTCCATCATAATAGCAACACAAAGGGTCTTTAAAAAGTCTGTGGAAATATTTATTATGAAAAAAACTGCATGGACTTCAAATTTTTTGCACCAAAATAAACCTTTTTTTAAAAAAGGTTTTATTTATTTGAGAGGTAGAGTTACCAAGAGAGGCAGAAGCAGAGATAGAGAGAGAGGTCTTCCACCTGCTGGTTCACTCCCCAGATGGCCTCAATGGAGCTGAGCTGATCCTAAGCCAGGAGCCAGGAGCTTCTTCCAGGTCTCCCACGCAGGTGCAGGGGCCCAAGGACTTGGGACATCTTATTCTACTTTCCCAGGCCACAGCAGAGAGCTGGATCGGAAGTGGAGCAGCCGGGACTTGAACCGGTGCCCATATGGGATTCTGGCGCCACAGATGGAGGCTTAGCCCACTATGCTGCAGCGCCGGCCTCTACGCCTATCTTTTTAAAAAGATTTATTTTTTATTTATTTGAAAGCCAGAGTGCTGGTTCATTCCACAAATGTCCAGGGCTGGTCCAGGCTGAAGCCAGGAGCCAGGTTCTCCATCCTTGTCTCCCATGTGGGTGTCAGGGGCCCAAGCACTTGGGCCATCTTCTGCTACTTTCCCAGGTGCATTATTAGGGAGCTGGATCAGAAGCAGAGCAGCTGGGACTTGACCTGGCACTCTGATATGGGATACCTGCATTGCCAGTGGCCGGCTAAATGCTACACCACAACACCAGCCCCAAAATTTATTTATTTTAAAAATTTTTTTAATTTATTACTTGAAAGGCAGAGTTGCAGAGAGAGGGAGAGACAGAGAGAAAGGTCTTCCATCTGCTGGTTCGCTCCCCATATGGCTGCAAAGACCAGAGCTGCGCCGATCAGGAGCCAGGAGCTTCTTCCTGGTCTTCCACGGAGGTGCAGGGGCCCAAGCACTTGGCCATCTTCTGCTTTCCTAGTCCATCAGCAGGGACCTGGATCAGAAGTGGAGCAGCCAGGACTTGAACCGGCGCCCATATGGGATGCTGGCACCACAGGCAGATGCTTAACCTACGATGCCACAGCACCGGCCCCCAAAATTATCTTTTAATTTCACTTTCCTACAAATGTTTTTGAAGTTTCCTTTGACAGATGCATAAAGAACATCAAAACAGTCTTATGGACCCACCTCCCAAAGGCAACAATTGTCAAATCATTCACATTTCAGCCATCGTCATACCCTGCACGCAATTATTTAAATTTATTCATTTATTTGAAAGTCAGAGTTACACAGAGAAGGAGAGGCAGAGAGAGAGACAGAGAGAGAGAGAGAGAGAGAGAGAGAGGGAGGGAGGTCTTCCACCTGCTGGTTCACTCCCCAGTTGGTCCCAACGGCTGGAGCTGTGCCGATCCAAAGCCAGGAGCCGCTTCTTGGTCTCTCATATGGGTGCAGGGTCCCAAGGACTTGGGCCATCCTCCACTGCTTTCCCAGGCCATAGCAGAGAGCTGGATCGGAAGGGGAGCAGCCGGGTCTCTAACTGGTGCCCATACGGGATGCTGGCACTGCAGGCAGTGGCTTTATCCGCTATGCCACAGTACTGGCTCCACATTTTTTTTTTAAGATTTGTTTTTATTTGAAGGTCAGAGTTACAGAGACAGAGAGGGTTTCCATCCACTGGCTAAAACAGCTGGAACTGAGCCAGGCAGAAGCCAGGAGCCTGGCGCTCCAACTGGGTCTCCCACGTGAGTAGCAAAAGCCCAAGAACTTGGGCCATCCTCTGCTGCTTTTCCAGGCCATAGCAGGGAGCTGGATCAGAAGTGGAGCAGCCTGGACCGGCGCTGTGGTTCAACAGGCTAATCCTCCGCCTTGCGGCGCCGGCACACCAGGTTCTAGTCCTGGTTGGGGCACCGGATTCTGTCCCGGTTGCCCCTCTTCCAGGCCAGCTCTCTGCTGTGGCCCCGGAGTGCAGTGGAGGATGGCCCAAGTGCTTGGGCCCTGCACCCCATGGGAGACCAGGAGAAGCACCTGGCACCTGGCTCCTGCCATTGGATGAGCACCCTCATTGGAGGGTGAACCAACAGCAAAGGAAGACCTTTCTCTCTGTCTCTCTCTCACTGTCCACTCTGCCTGTCAAAAATTAAAAAAAAAAAATTAAAATTAAAAAATAAGAAGTGGAGCAGCCTGGACTCAAGCCGGAGCCCGTATGGGATGCCGGCACTGTGGATGGCGGCTTTACCCACTGTGCCACAGCGCCAGCCCCACAGGTGCCTCTTAAAAGCAGACGGAATCCAGGGCCGGATCATCCTCCTGAGCTCTGGCCCCTGCACCACCCAGCATAGAAAATACCACTCACAGGCAACTGCGCTTCAATTACTCCAATGTGTTGGCTTAAATGATGGTTTCTCCGTCACACGGGCCACAAGTCAAGGGTGAACAGCCAGGCAGGGCACACGCAGGGCCCCTAGACCAGCTGGACACAGTGCTGGTCTAATCATTCCAGATGCTTCCTCGTCTCTCTAAGGATCAGTCCCCAGGCCTTTGCCATTTAGCGCCTCCCATCAGGACTAATTTCTCTCTTTCCTGGCACCACTAACATTGTCGGAGGCCGGTCTGCAACCTGTCTGGATTCCTGCTCCACACTCAGGCTGGGCCCCGGCCTCTAGTGCAGCCCCCTCCTAAGCACCCCAACAACTGCCTTCCTGCATGGTCAGTCTGATCTCTACCAGCCTAGGGTGAGGTTCAGGCCACTTTAACACCACAGGCTCTGCCCTTCCTGCCTCAGGGCCTTTGCACGTGCTGTCCCAGCATGCCCTTCTCCACCTGCTGGTCCCTGGGTAGCACCTCTTCCAGGTAACCTTCCCCCTCCCCCTCAGCCAACAGCCTGAGCACAGCACGTGGAAACGTACGTTTCCTCATCTCCCCCACGGCACCAAGACCTCCTTAAGAGGTCCCTGTGGCCAGCAGGTCTGCAGACTTGCTGCTCAGAGGCACCTGGCCAGGAGCTTATCCACGGACTCAGGTGCTACTGACCAAGCCCCTCCCCTGTGCCCTGTCCCCACAGGTGCAAGGGGCAGATCCCTGCCCTGAGACTGGGAGGTGGGCGAGTCTGTCCTCAAGTGTGCCTCGCGGCCTCACAGCAACACCTCTTGTTCCCTTAGGGACCCAGGCTCCAGCCACTCCTCCTGCCCATGTCACCGTGCCCTGCTCAGAATCTCTTCCCTTCAGGGACATTTAACCACAGTCACTCGAGTCAAGGTGCCAAGGGCTGGCCACTTCCAGAGAAAGGTAGGCAGGGAGTGAGGGAGAGTCTTCACCCCAAGCATTGCCACTGGTGGCTTCTTCTTGGGACCCTGAGGCCAGCAGGAACCTCCCGGCCTGGCCGTGGTCCCTGGGGCAGAGCCCTGTTTCCCCTCCCCCTTGTCAGGTAGGCAGCATCTAGCCAAGCTGTAGAGATGAGGGGCCACCTCCTCCCTCCTCTCTCTGCTCCCAGCACCCTCCCATCCCTCCGCCCCCAGCCAAGGAGCGTGGGCAGGAGCGAGGCTGGTAGGTGGCTACGGCTAATGGCCATCCAGCATGCGCAGCGAGATGGGCGCCTGTTGCCAAGGGAATGGAAGCAGGAGGGTGGCCCGCTGGGGGGAGGGGAGGTGCTACGAGGAGGGAGGGGCAGCAGTCACAGCCTCCAGGCAGCTCAGGGAGCCTGCTACCAACCCAGCTGCCAGGAGGCTTTTCTCCCTGCTGCTCTTCAAAAGCAGGTGCTTCGTGGGCGCTGGGCTGGGCGGCCTGCTGCTCAGGGCTCCTGGAGGTGTCCTGCTGCCCCAGGCTGTGAAAGTTTTGCTAAAATGTGGCTGAAGGAACCAAGTGCTGAGCCTTCTTCTCCCCCCAAGCAAATTCATCTTCCCGGGCCCTGGTGCAGCCAAGGCAAGGCCTGGGAATGCGGGGGAGCGGGGAGAGGGCTCCGAGGGGCCTCACCTGCCCCAGAGCTAGGGCAAAGGGGCACTGTCCCCCAAGCCTGGCCCTGGAAGAAACTACTGCCTACCAGGCCCCCAGGGCTTCCACACTGACCAACAATACAGCTTTTGTGGGGTGCTGAATGTTCTAGAAAACGGCTGTACCAGTTCTTGGGCATCATATGTAGATGGCCCACAACCACCTCAATGAGCCAATGGTGCAGTGTGTGGACTGGGGATGCAAAGCCCTGGTGCCCGATGCAGCCATGCAGGCAGACCCTCCTGGGGTGTGGGTGGGGGGCGCTGGAAGAGGCTTTCTCCACTCAACGGTGCAACCGGCCTGCCTGGGAACCAATCTTTCCAAGAACAGATCCCCTGTTCTTTTCCTCTTGGTCTTTCCGATTTAGTTTTTCAACAGAGGACAATACCACTTTCTGGACACCTAAAAACCTAGGGAGGAGAGACCCCTCCCATTTGTACAGAAGAGCCAGCCAGCGAGGCCAGAAGGGCTCAGTTCTCCAAACACATTCCTTCCCAGATGCAGGTTTTTATGGTGCCTGGGGCTTGCCTTGTACAAATACGCATCAGGATCCCCTCCTCTCTCCACCTCTCTTTGATGGGATGGGGAGGGCGATCGGCCAGGGAAGGCCGCTGGTTGCTGTGGGACTTGTGCATAAACCCGACCCTCCAACGCGCTCCAATGTGAGTCCCTTCCTTGGTCCCAAGACAGGCAAAAAGACCGGAAGGGAGGTGGGCGCTCAGAGGAACCTGGCAAATGGGGTCCATTTTGGAAAGCACTCAGGGAGGAAATGGCAGATGAGCCTCCTGGCTTTAAACTCGCAGCCCCCCGCGGCGCACCCCCCAAAAGGCCCCCAGGAGGAGGACCAAAACCTCTCCAAAAACGCGACATTGTTGCACAAAAATACTACTCAGCAGGACAACCTGTCTGCGCTTCCCGTGGCGGGGGTGGGGAGGGGGTGGGCTGGGGCGCCATGGCCGGCTTGGGCACCCCGACCCCCAGCCTCGCTGCGCTCTCCCCCAGGGACCCAATGTCCCCAAGCGATCAGGAAGGGCGCGCCGCCCACCCCGCGCTTCCCGGGGCAGGGTCCGCGGGGCGTGGAAACGGGCCCCCCGGGGAGTCCCCTCAAGCGCCGGGAGGGAGGCAGGGGGCGTCGCGGCGGCCTCCGGGGACGCAGGAGGCGCGCGCAGGGCGCTCGGCTCCGGCTGCGCAGCCCAGGCCCGGCCCGCACATCGCCTTACCTGCGGCCACCCTCGCCGGCGACGAGGGCAGGAGGCAGGCGAGCCAGAGCAGGCGGCCGAGGCGCGACCACACGGCTGGGGCCATGGCGGGGCTCAGAGCCAGCCGGAGGAGCGCGGCGGCGGCGGCGGCTCTTGCGCTGGGAGGTGCGGGCGCCACGCGCGCTCGTCCTCGCCCGGGGCCGCGGTGTCGCTGCGCGTGGCCGCCGCCGCCGTCCGCACCTTGCCGCGCGACCCCGGCCCGCGTCAGCCTGTCCGCCAAGCCGCGCCCCCTCCCTGTGTCCCTGCCTGGGCTCCGCGTCCCCGTCGTTCCCGCCCACGTCTGCACAGGCCGGGTCTGACTCAGCGTCTCCAGGGGCGCGCGCAGGGCCCATGGGGGACTCTCTGCACGCTGCACGCTTGGAGACGCTGCTCTCAGAGTGCCCCTGGGTGCCAGGCGCTGAGCAAAAGGCCCACGAACGCTTGGAAGCCCTGCAGACCTTGGGCCTTGAGCGCACAGGCGTGGAGGTCCGGGGTCTTGCCCCCGCTTACCCACCCCGTGCACCTGCCGTGAAATGGGGCTTGTGCTCACACTAGCGCCCATGGCCACTTCGTTGTCACGAGGGTCAGACGCCACCATGAAGGGGGACCTGTCGCTCTTTGGTGTCAGCATGCGCCACCTCTTAGCTGTCCTGGCTGGGCTGGGTTAAACCCTAGGAGACCTTAGCCTGTGTCCTGGTCTCAGCTGGGCCTCTGGATGGCTGAATTCCTGGGCAAGGGATGGTCCTATTGCCCAGGGGGTCTGGGGGGCTTCTTCTGCCTGGTGGGCACCAGTGGACCACAATCAGGTGACCTACTAAGGGCATAGCTGTTGTCTCTGGGACAGCTGTGGGCTCCCCTGAGGATGGGCCCCCACTGCTTTCCCATGGCAATGGAGGGGAACAGAGTTGAGTGAGCCCCTTAGGGAGCTGGCCAGATGTCACCCCTCCTCCCCATCTTCCACCACAGCGGTAAGGAATAGCAGCCTAGGAGTTGGACACTTTGTTTCTCTCTGAGTGTTACTGGGCCTTGGAAAAGCCACTTTCCTCTCTCTGCCTCGCCTCCCCTTTTTCCTTTAGCTTGAGGCTCATATGTGTGGATCCCAGCCCCAGCAGGAAACGGCAAAGACCACCACCGGACAGTGCGCAGGATGCAGCCCGCGTGTGCTCGCGTTGGTTGTCTCTGTGGGGTGTGGAGAGCTTTGCCTGTGTGTCTGCCGTTTAATGTGCCTGAGAAGAAATTCAAAGGGTCAGTGACAGAGTTTCAAATAGTCAAGACCATAGTGCTTTATCTGAAGGTCGATTCGTAGGGGTTGGTGCACTGGGTTACTTCCCCTTCCACAGTTGGCATCCCTTAGGAGCCGCAGCTGGAGCCCCCCAGCTTCTCTGCTCTCCATCCAGCTCCCTGCTAATGCACTGAGTACCTGAGCCCCTGCCACCCACATGGGAGACCCTAATGGACCAATCCTGGCCATTGCCGCCATTTGGGAAATGAACCCGCGTATGGAAGATCTCTCTTTCTCCTTCTCTCCTCTATAACTGCTCCTTTCAAATAAATAAATAAATAAATAAATAAATAAATCCCTATTAAAAAAAAGAAATATAATTCAAGCCATGGATATAACTTTTTAAAGTTCCCTTTGGCCACATTTAAAAAAAAAGAAGCAGGTGAGATCAATTATAATGCTCTAGTAGGCTCAAGATATTCAAAATTCCATTTCAGCATATGATGAATATGCAAGTGATCGGTAAGAGCGTTCCCCTTTCTCCACAAGACGTCGTGGGAGCATCAGGTGCAGGGCTGTTCACTCATGCTTGGGGGTGTCGTGGCATAGCAGGTAAAGCCCCTTCCTGCAGTGCCGTCATCCCATAAGGGCGCCGGTTCGAGTCCCAGCTGCTCCACCTTCGATCCAGCTCCTGGCTAATGGCCTTGAAGGAGCAGTGAAAAATGACCCAAGTGTTTGGGTCCCTGCCACTCATTTGGGAGACCTGGATGAAGCTCCTGGCTCCTGGCTTTGGCCTGGCACAATGCTGGCTATTGCAGTCATCTGGGGGAGTGAACCGGTGGACGAACGATCTCTCTGTCTCTCCCTCTCTCTCTGTAACTCTGCCTTTCAAATAAATAAATAAATAAATAAATATTAAAAAAAAAATTCATGCTTGGGGAAGGCTCTAGGCAGGAGCGAGGTCCCAGAGCCAGCCTGCAGGAAGACGGGGTAACGTAAAGGCAAGCAGGACTCCTGGCCACCAGGGGGCAGTGCAGGGGGCCTGGCCTCCAGGAGCCATTAAGCCTTTGACTAGAATGTAAGTTTGAAATAAGATGAATGAATAAAATACCAAGTCGAAAAAATATAAAATAAATCAGTAGTTTAAAAAATAACAATGACAAGCAAAAATCAGGCAGAGGCCTGGTGCCCCCCTTGCCCCTCGGTGGGGAAACCCCTGCAGATTGTTCATGCCCACCAGAGTGGGTTTTTTAAGAAAATGATTAAGATGGTAATTTTTTTTAAGATTTATTATTTATTTATTTGACAGTCAGAGTTACACAGAGAGAGAGAGAGGAAAGGCAGAGAGAGAAATGTCTTCCAGCCACTGGTTCACTCCCCAATTGACTGCAATGGCCGGAGCTGTGCCTATCTGAAGCCAGGAACCAGGAGCTTTCTCCAGGTCTCCTACACAGGCCCAAGTCATTGGGCCATCTTCTACTGCTTTCCCAGGCAATAGCAGAGAGCTGGATGGGAAGTGGAGCAGCCAGGACTTGAACCGGCGCCCATATGGGATACTGACACTGCAGGCGGCAGCCTTACCTGCTAAGCCACAGGGCCAGCCCCAAGATGGTAAATTTAAAAAAATGTCTTAAAATGTATTTGTAGTTTATTTGAAAGGCCGCGAGATAGAGACAGAGAGAACTCTTCCATATGTTGGCTCACCTCCCAAATGGCAGCAACAGCCAGGGCTGGGCCAAGCTGAAGCCAGGAGTCTGGATGGCAGGGGTCCAAGCACTTGGGCCATCTTCTGCTGCCTTCCCAGGTGCATGAGCAAGGAGGTGGATTGGAAGTGGAGCAGCCAGGACTCAAACTGGTGTCAATATGGGATGCTGATGTAACAGGCAGATGACAGCTTTACCTGCTACACTACAGTGCCAGCCCCTTTTGATAGTTTTTTTAAACTTTAGCTCTCACATATAAGGGAGATCATGTGGTATTTTTCTTTGTGGGTCTGGCTTATTTCACTCAACATGGTGTCCTCCCCATTGTGTTTGTATACCACATTTTCTTTATCCATTCCTCCCAGCAACAGCCTCCTGTTCCTGATCCAGCTGACCCTAGTCCAGTGAGAGCCCTGTCAAAGTACTCATTTGTTCATTTGCATATTAAACATGTCACACACTGAGTTGTGTTCCTGCCCTACCCCCAGCAAATTCATACTTAAAGTCCTCCCCTCCAGGGTGGACTATATTTGGAGAGAGACTTTAAAGAGATAATTTGTAAGTTAAATGAGGTCATAAGGGTAGACCCAGGCCTGCAGAACTGCTCCCCTGTTGAGAAGAGGAAGGGACCAAAAGCCCCTCCCTCCCCCAGGCACCTACCACCAAGAGGCCAGATGGCGACCACCTGCAAGCTAAGGGAAGGGACTGTCAGTGGATGGGGGGGGGGGTTGCATGTCACGGGCTCATCAGCCTCAAGTGGGCGTAGCTCAGAAGAAACTTTGTAGATTTGTGGAAGTAGAGGAGGCAGTGGGAAGGCACCATTCCCCAAAGCAGCAGCCTCTCTGAGAAGCAGGTTGCCAGGAATTTTTTTTTTTTAAGATTTATTTACTTATTTGAAAGAGAGAGATCTTCCACCCACTGGTTCACTTCCCAAATGGCTGCAATGGCCAGGGCTGGGCCAGACTCTAGCCAGGAACCGGGAGCTTCCTCTGGGTCCCCCACGTGGGTGCAGGGGCCAAGCAGTTGGGCCATCTTCTGCTGCCTTCCCAGGGGGCATAAGCAGGGAGCTGGATTGGAAGTGGAGCAGCTGGGACTCAAACCGGTGCCCATATGGGATGCCGGCACTGCACATGGCCGCTTTACCCGCTGTGCCACAGTGCCGGCCCTTGCCAGGAGGTCAGGGGTAAGTCCAAGGTTCAGACGAGATGTGCATGTGGGGGCGGACATGTACATGCCCTCCTGCTCCAGGCTCCAACATCACCCATCTTCTTACATTGTATTTTCAAAACTGTCTGATCCTGACCGGTCTCCTGCAGCTTTCCTTGCCTGAGACCGCTAGCCTCCTCTGGATACAATGTTGCAAGACAGCCTGCAGGAATATCCTCCTACAAAGGGCTCCCTGCAGATAACTGTTGCACATTGCCTGGTCCCTACCTTGGGTCAAAGGCCTCAGAATGAGGGCTGCCTCCTCCGGCTGGCACGCACCTGTATTATAGCACCAGCCCTCAGAGGTGTCCCGAATGCATTTCTGCTGTCTGGGCTGCAGCAGACGGAGGTGTCTGAAACCGGTGATGGCACTCAGTTGGTGAACCAAGACAAAGGAGCTCCCGGTCTAGGAGGGGCAACGGACAGGGTGAATGCAGGACATTTGGGGCGTTAAGCAGGGCCACTTGAGGATGAGTCCGCGCCCCCTCGCTTGGAGGGTTTTGCATTTTATGTTGATTTGAGAGAGAGATCTTCCATCCACTGGCTCACTTCTCAAACAACTGTAACAGCCAGGACTGGGCATGGTGGAAGTGGGGAACCGGGAACTCCCATCACCTGGTCCCCAAGGAAGTGGCAGGGACCCAGGTAGCTTGAGCCACCATGTGCTGCTTCCCCAGGTGCGCACTATCAGGAAGCTGGGTTGGAAGTGGAGGAGCCGGGACAAGAACCAGGGCAAGAGTCGCTGGCGCTGAAGACGCCCGCCCACTCACGTTCCTACCTTTGAGGGGCTAGTTAGGAGCTGGCCACACCCTCCGGGGTGCCTGCAGGCGTGGCCAGCCCTGCTCGCTGCACTGTGAAACCTAGCTATGGGGCGTGACAGCACGGGATCCCGGAGGATTAGGGTGATGGGTTCAGGGTGGGGCAGACAGCAAGGCGCGCGCACCAAGGTGGGGCCAAGGCGTGGCTCGGCGCTCTGTGCGCTGAACACAGCGGCCTCAGGGTGCCAGGAGCAGCCCACAGGACTGCCCTCTCTGGGTCTCCATCGCTGGCCTGGCCCCAGGACTCCTTCCACGAGGTTCTGTTCTCAGAGGATGGCACCTGCCCGCCAGGTAGGAGCGGGTGGAAGGCGGTCCTGCCGCCACCTCCAGGCAGAGCGCCTAAGCCTGCCTTCACCAACAGCGTCTCCAAACTTCTTAAGGCTCCTTCCTCCTCGACCCCAGGCAAGGGGCGGGCGGGAGAGACCCCGCCCCGCTCAATCCCATCCGAGGCCTCCACCCCGGGCCCGACCGCCCCCGCCAGCCCGGGAAGGCCCTCGGGAGGGCAGAAGGCGCCCGAGGAAGCCCAGCACCTGCGGACCCCGGCCCAGGTGTGCGCGCGAGCCCACGCGGGCCGCACACGCCCCTCCCCGTTCCCGCCGCCCGCCCAGGCCGCACCCACTTGGGGGCGGCGCGCCGGGGCCTAGTTCCCGGTCGGCTGGCGCAGCCGCTTTAAGCGGGGGCGGGCCTGCGCGCCGCGGCGCGGGCTTCGCTGGGGGGCCGCGGGGGTCCGGCTGCGGAGGGCCAGGTAAGCGCGGGTGGGCGGCCGAACGGCCCCGGGAGGCGCACGCGTCCACCTCGGCGTGGTGAGGGCCCTTCCGCGCCGCGGCTTCGCGACAAGGGGGCTGCGGGCGCTCCAGGTACCCGCACGCCCCCTCGCCGGGGCCCACCCCCGCCTTGGGGGCGGCGGGAAGAGGCCGGGGTCGGCTGCGGCGCTAGGGCCGCTGCCCGCCTCCGGAAGCGGCGGGAGACGCGCAGGGCAGCGCGCGGGCGCGGGGATTGTCCCTCGGCGCTCGCCGTAGCGCGGCCCGGGAGGCGCTCGCCGAGAGCCCGGAGTCGGCGACAAAAGGAGCGAACCGGAGGGCCGTTTGCGGCCGGGCTGATCGGGCGAGGGCCTGGGGCCGCGTCTAGCCGCCCCGGCCAGCCTGGCACGGCCCGTCGTCCACGCAGGGGCCCGGCGCGCGGAACCCAGGTAGCGGCGCCGACAGCGCCCCCGCTGGCCCGGCGGCGCCGCCTCAGGCCGGGCGCGGCGCGGCGGGTGGAGGGCGGCGGGTGGAGGGCCCCCGGTGCCGGCCCCGGCCTTCCCCGCAGGGCCCTCGGCCGCCGGGGCCTCGGCGCTGCTGCTGGGCGGGCGGGCTGGGACGAGTCCCCTCGTTCGAGGCCGCCGCCGCCCCCAGGCCCTGCGGGGCCCCCGGAAGGGGTGGCGGCTTCCGGAGGGCTTTAAAGAGCCGAGGCGGGGCTGCAGCGGCGGCTTCTGGGCCCGGGAGGCCCGGGAGGCCGCGACCCTGCGAACTGGGGCCAGGGGATGCGGATGGGAAGTGGCCTTGGGGGCGACCCTGCGTCCTGGGGCCCGGGGATGCGGATGGGGAGTGGTCTTGGGGGCGACCCTGCGTCCTGGGGCCCCGGGGATGCGGATGGGGAGTGGCCTTGGGGGCGACCCTGCGTCCTGGGGCCCCGGGGATGCGGATGGGGAGGGGCCTTGGGGGCGACCCTGCGTCCTGGGGCCCCGGGGATGCGGATGGGGAGTGGTCTTGGGGGCGACCCTGCGTCCTGGGGCCCGGGGATGCGGATGGGGAGGGGCCTTGGGGGCGACCCTGCGTCCTGGGGCCCGGGGATGCGGATGGGGAGGGGCCTTGGGGGCGACCCTGCGTCCTGGGGCCCGGGGATGCGGATGGGGAGTGGTCTTGGGGGCGACCCTGCGTCCTGGGGCCCCGGGGATGCGGATGGGGAGGGGCCTTGGGGGCGACCCTGCGTCCTGGGGCCCCGGGGATGCGGATGGGGAGGGGCCTTGGGGGCGACCCTGCGTCCTGGGGCCCGGGGATGCGGATGGGGAGTGGCCTTGGGGGCGACCCTGCGTCCTGGGGCCCCGGGGATGCGGATGGGGAGGGGCCTTGGGGGCGACCCTGCGTCCTGGGGCCCGGGGATGTGGATGGGGAGTGGTCTTGGGGACGACCCTGCGTCCTGGGGCCCCGGGGATGCGGATGGGGAGTGGTCTTGGGGGCGACCCTGCGTCCTGGGGCCCGGGGATGCGGATGGGGAGTGGTCTTGGGGGCGACCCTGCGTCCTGGGGCCCCGGGGATGCGGATGGGGAGTGGTCTTGGGGGCGACCCTGCGTCCTGGGGCCCCGGGGATGCGGATGGGGAGGGGCCTTGGGGGCGACCCTGCGTCCTGGGGCCCGGGGATGCGGATGGGGAGGGGCCTTGGGGGCTACCCCTGGGGCCCCGGGGATGCGAATGGGGAGTGGCCTTGGGGGGTGTTTGGGCAGGAGGGCAGAGGGTCGGGGGCGTGGCGTGGGCACCCTGCAAGAGTGGCCCATAGGTGTCCTGGTGTCCTCCCCTCCCCCAGTGTCAGCTGTGAGGGAGCAGGTCCTGTAGTGCGGGAAAGGTGTGGAAACCACTTCTCTTATGCTCAATGGAATCACCTAAAGAGGCTGGTTGGCTCCTCGATGCACTGTCATTGAAGGTTCTTTTTTTTTTTTTTTTTTTAAGGTTTATTTATTTATTTGAAAGAGCAAGGAGAGACAGAGGTCTTCCATCCGTGGGTTCACCCCCAGTGCTGGGCCAGGTGGGAGCCAGGAGCTGCATCCCGGGTGCAGGGGCCTGAGCACTTGGGCCTCTGTCCACTGCTTTCCCAGGTGCGTTCGCTGGAAAAGCAGTGGATCGGAAGTGGAGCAGCCGGGATACGAACGCTGGTGTCCCAAGGTGGTGGCTTTGGCCGCTGTGCCACAGCTCTGCCCCGACAGGTTTGGAAACAGAAACCAATCCTGCTTCTGTGTGTGGGCTTGGAGCAGCAGTCCTCCAAGTGTGGTCCCTGAGGTGCTTTCGGAAGCGCGGGTTCACTCACGGAGTGTTTAGCGTGCCCGTTGTAAAAACAAAAAAACAAAAAAACAACCAGCATTCACAGTTTCCAGAGTGATGCTTCCGAGTCCACCTTTAGGCACCTGCTGTTTTTTTTTTTTAAATGTTTATTTATTTGGCCGGCGCCGTGGCTCAACAGGCTAATCCTCCGCCTTGCGGCGCCGGCACACCGGGTTCTAGTCCCGGTCGGGGCACCGGATTCTGTCCCGGTTGCCCCTCTTCCAGGCCAGCCCTCTGCTGTGGCCCGGGAGTGCAGTGGAGGATGGCCCAGGTGCTTGGGCCCTGCACCCCATGGGGAGACCAGGAAAAGCACCTGGCTCCTGGTTCCTGCCATCGGACGAGCGCGGTGCGCCGGCCGCAGCGCGCCGACCGCGGCGGCCATTGGAGGGTGAACCAACGGCAAAAGGAAGACCATTCTCTCTGTCTCTCTCTCATTGTCCACTCTGCTGTAAAAAAAAAAAAAAAGTTTATTTATTTATTTGAAAGGCATAAAATTACACAGAGGAAAAGACAGAGAGATCTTCCATTCACTGTTGGCCACAACGGGCAGGGCTGGGCCAGGCCCAAGCCAGGAGTTGGAAATCCGTCCTGGGCTCCCACGTGGGTGGCAGGGACCCAACCACTGGGGCACTCCTCTATGCTTTCCTTGGCGCATTAGCCGGGAACTGGATCAGAAGTGGAGCAGCCAGGACTCACCTTGGCGCCCGTGTGCGGTGCCAGCGTTGCAGGCAGCGGCTGTGCTCGCTGCCGGCTGCTCAGCTCCCGGTGATTCTAATGCTCGGTGAAGTTTGAGAGCAGATCACCAGGGCAGAGGTCGCAGAGTGCAGCGAGGCCGCATCCAGCCTTGTCTGTCTTCAGGCGACCCGTGAACGGACGTGTGTGTGTATTTTTAATGGTTGCGGGAAAGAAACAAGAACCGTGTTTTGTGCTGGATGAGCATGACACTCGTCAAGCTTCCCCGGGACGCAGCTTTGCCAGTTCGTTTACTTATTGCCTCTGCCGTGTGACTGCGGCGGAGTGGAGGGGCTGTGTCAGAGACGCCGTGGCCACACAGAGGCGTCCGTGTTTACCATCTGGCTTTTTACGGAAGGTGTTTGCCAGCCCCTGGCTCAGGGGAGGGAGGAAAAAGAGTAGGAAAGAAGAGCATTTATGTCTAAGGATCATGTTCAGGAATCGAGTGGATTTGCATAGATTTTACATTAAAAAAAAAAAAAAGCAGAGGGGATACTGTTGCGTTCTGGATTCCTCTGGCAGTGTTGAGGTTACTACAAGCATTTGGGGACGATTTGCTGCGTGGGTGCGTCTGTGCCCTTGCGAGGTGTTAACCGTCCGCTCCTCTTCGCAGGCTGGGTGAGCTGATGGGCCCGATACCTTTCTCCTGAGAGGTAAACCAGCTCAAAGGAAAAATGGCGTTCGTTGCAACACAAGGGGCCACCGTGGTTGACCAAACCACTCTGATGAAAAAGTACCTTCAGTTTGTGGCAGCTCTCACGGATGTAAATACACGTGAGTGGAAATTCTTCCTGTCACTGACTCGTCTCGGTTCAGATGATACTCTGTTGGAGGTAGCAAGGAGGGGTTTTATCCTTGTTTGTTCTGTACTTGATGGAGAAGCAGAATGATGAGCCACACTGGCTGGATCCCCAAAGAGGCACGTGTGTGTGTGTGTGTGCGTGTGCGCGCGTGTGCGTGTCTGTGGCCGTCCTTGTGTGTGTGTTGTGTGTGTCCGTCCGTGGCGTCCTTGTCTGTGTGCTCCCCGTGTGTCTGGCTATGCGTGTGTGTCTGGTTATAGGGAACTAGCTGTGTGCCTTCTGTTGGGCCATGACAGTCAAACTGATAAGATCTGATTGCTTCTCGCAGAGGGTTAAATCCAGTCATTTGGGAACATCCTTCGTCTAATTTCACTTTTACCTGATGGTTTGTTTTGCCATTTACAGCTGATGAAACGAAGTTAAAAATGATGCAAGAAGTTAGTGAAAATTTTGAGGTATGAGCTCTGTTTTATGTTTTTCATTTTGAGGTCAGTTTTCCTACGTGTTTGCCTACTGCTGCTCTGTCAGTCTTTTCAGTAATAACTGGGAAGTTCCTGCATTGTATTTCATTTTGTTTTGTATTTCAGAACCGAAACGTGACAATCTGTGTGTCGCATTGTCCATCCTTTCCACGCTAGTGTGGACGAACCCCAAACCCTGTTGGAAAATGTTGCATTTGTGGTGGTTGTAACATTTTCCCCTGTTTGAAACCCACGGTGTCTTCAGGCCCATGCTCATGCGTAGGGTTGCAGATCCTGTGTTGCCATGGGGTAACCTGAAGGCCCATGTGGCTCTGCTACCGCCCAGGACCTGTGTGACCTCCGTCCAGCAGTTCCGCTCTCCTGGGCCTCACATTCTACGATTTTGTGTCCTCTCCCAGGTCCCTCAGACAATGCTCGTTCTGTCTTGTCTTTTTCCCCGTTTGTTCTTTTTGACCGAATAATTCTGTCCGTCAGCCTTCTGCTTCACTGGCTACTGTTCTATCGTCTCCAGTCTGCTGGGGTTTACAATTTTTTTTTCAGTTTATTTTTTGTATTTAAATATTTTGGTGATTGTACTCAGAGTTCTGGAATTTCCACTTGCGTCTTTATAGATCTCATTTCTCTGCAGATCCCTATGTGTCCACTGATTAAGTCCTGTTCTATTGCTTTTTGAGGGTGACATCATTTGGACTGTCTGGGAGTTCATTTCTGTTGGCTGTGGGTCACATTATCCTGTTGCTCTGCTTATCTAGTAAGTTTTGATTATGCAGAGGATGTTATGTGTAAAATGTTGTAAGGATTCTGTTGATTTTTTTTTTTTTTTTTTTAAACTGGAGGCATAGTTACAGACAGAGAAGTCTTTGGTCCACTGGTTCACACCCCAAATGGCTGTAATGGCCAGAGCTGAGCTGATCTGAAACTGGGAGCCAGGAGCTTTTTCTGGGTCTCCCACGAGGGTGCTGGGGCCCAAGGACTTGGGCCATCTTCTACTGCTTTCCCAGGCCATAGCAGAGAGCTGGATAGGAAGTGGAGCAGCTGGGACTTGAACTGGCACCCATATGGGATGCTGATGCTGCGGGCAGATGCTTAACTTACTACACCACAGTGCTGGCCCCGATTCTGTGTATTTTTTTTTAAGATTTATTTATTTATTTGAAAGGCTGGTTCTCTATCAGGTGGTCTCAACAGCCAGGACTGGGGCAGGTCAAAATCAAGAGCTTCACCCTTTCTACGTGGGTGCCAAAGTTCCAGGCACTTGGGCCATCTTCAGCTGCTTTCCCAGGTGCATTAGCGGGGAGCTGGATCAGGGGCGGAGCCGCCAGGGCAGTAAGTGGCGCCCGTATGCGATGCCAGTGTCACAGTGCAGGCCGCAGGACTCTGTTCCGTTCTCTCTGAAGAGTGTCGATAGATCTGTTGTCCTAGACTTTCATTTGCTAACTGATCTCACTGAACTTGTGTGGACTTGGCTTTATGTCTTGTATGGGGAGGTCTTTGGAAAGCTCACACATGTCCAGCATCCCTGTGACTTGGTCCAGCCTCCGTGCTTGCCAGACGCCAAGTTGAGGCTTTGGGAGCTGGCATCATGGTCCTTGCGCCCGGTTGTGTGGTGCCTGGGATGTCATCAAGGTGTGAAGGAGAGCTTTGCACTCCGCCTGGCTCTGCACTCCAGCAGGCTCACGGTGCTCTGTCTCCTCCTGTCTTCGTTGTCTTGCGATCCTAAAGCTGCCGCTCTCTGGCAGGCTCTAGGGAGGGCTGCGCTGTTGCCCTCTGTCTGTGCAGCCCAGCCCCGAGCCCGGGCCTGGGGAAGCCACGGGAGGATGTCCCAGCACCCTGTGCCCTGCTCCTTCCAGCCACTGCAGCTGCTTGAGTTCTGTTGTGTCTCCTCAGCACAGCAGGCTGCTGCTCTGTTTGCACCCAGCCTGCCGAGCCTCCATCAGGAAACTGCACAGGCAGAGAGCCCTGGTGACCCTCGGCTCACCTCGTGGACGTGCCCGCTGGAATCTGAAATCACAATCTTGTTGGGTTCCTTGTCCCACACCTGAAAAGATGTATCTCGTAATTTGCACAACTTGAAGGTTCTTCTGGTTCCAGTTAGCTTCATAGATGAGAAAGTTGCATTTTTTATTTATGTGAAGACTTTATTTGAGAGGGAGGGAGAGACAGGGAGGGACAGACAGACAGATAGACAGAAAGGTCTTCCATCTGCTGGTTCACTCTCCAAATGTCAGCAGTGGCAAGAGCTGAGCTGATCTGAAGCCAGGTGCTTCCTCCTGGTCTCCCATGCGGGTGCAGAGCCCAAGGACCTGGGCCATCCTCCACTGCCTTCCCGGGCCACAGCAGAGAGCTGGCCTGGAAGAGGAGCAGCTGGGACAGGAACCGGTGCTCATATGGGATGCTGGTGCTGCAGGCAGATGCCCCAGCCCTGCATTTCTTATTTTAACATGGGGAAGATAAAACCTTAACCACAGAGTAAGATTAAGTTCAACCGATAAAATGTTTCCTTAGCCTCTGCATGGTTTTTTGAATTCATAAACATTAGGTCAGTGCTGGTGAGATTGAGTCAGATACTCTTATAGATAGTGTTTCAGGTTTTGTTTGTGTTTTACATAGACTGGTTTATTTGAAAGGCAAAGAGAGGGAGAGACAGAATTTTCCATCTGCTGGTTCACTCCCCAAATGGCTGCAACGGCCAGAGCTGGGCCAGGATGGAGCCAGCAGCCAGGCGCTTCTTCAGGTCTCCCATGAGGGTGCAGGGGCCCAGGTACTTGGGCCATCACCTGCTGCTTTCCCAGGTGCATTAGCAGGGAGCTGGATTGGAAGTGGAGCAGCCGGGACGTGAACCAGTGTTCCAGTAGGGAATGGTGTCGCAATTCGTGGCTTATCCCTTTGCGTCAAAACACAGACTCCAGTTTTTGTTGTTGTTGTTGTTGTTGTTTTCAAGTGGACATTTTCAAGGACTTGACCTGAGGTTAGCTGGAAAAACAAAATCCTGAGATAACAGATGTTGCTGCAGAGCCTTCTCTTCTCCCGGGCTGCTACAGCAAGCTGGTGAAAGTATGTAAGAGGATCCGCCTGCTCCTGCGGTGCGAGAACCCAGAGAGGCTGAGGTCCTGGGCCAGCCTGTGATCGCAGGAGCGAGCACGCGGGCCCGGGGCGATCGGGACCAAGGGTGTGGCCCCTGCAGAGTGGCGTCCAGACTTAATCTCCGTTGTAGTTTCTGGCAGATAGCAAATCAGTCCTTGGCTCCGGTCCAGATGCATTGATTAAATTAATACGAGTGGAAGTGAGCAGCAGGCTTGGGGCTTTTCCAGGTAACGACTTTTGAGGTCTGTGGTGCCACCAGTTACCTTAACTGAGGCTCAGCTGACTCAGATCGTCAGATAACTAGCTGACCGTAAATAGGCAGTTTTAATTTACTGCCATTCTTACCCCAGAAAAATACGTAAATGAAGTGAATGGGGGTAAAAAACATTCCTAATGATTTTAGTAGTATTACAGATTCCTTTCACTAAACTGTTTAGGGACAGAGTTCTGGGCTAAGTGCTTGTTATGAAAGAAGCCTGATGTTAGAAATGATGTGAAAAATTCATTGTCTCCAAAAGCTGGTGGCTCCGTGCAGTCACTTGCAGGGAGACAGGGCGGCTTCCCGAATGAATCTTTGTCATTGGAGGAATGTGGACTTTGTAGTCCGTGGTTCGCATGGGCTGTGGTGCAGTGCATGTGACTTGCTCACCTGGCCTGCAATGAGTGATCCGGCGGCAGGACTGCTACCCTGTCATCCTTGATGCGGTGTTTCCTAAGAGGCCTTAGGCTTCTGGGACGGAAGATGACAAACAGGGTCTCCAGGAGGAGGCGCTGTGGAGATAATGCGCAGCTCCGGGGCTGCCCCTCGTGCACAGAGCCCCAGGGCTTGCACTGGCTTCTGTCCCTGCCCGTGGCACCGCCTGCTCTCTGACTTGGCCTTGTTTCTCCGTCCCCTTCTTTACAGAGTCTTTTTGGAAGATTACCTTATGTGATAGATCGCTTCCAGTCTGGGCGGATTCCTTTTTTTTTAAGATTTATTTTTTACTTATTTGAAAGGCAGAGTTAGAGAAAGAGAGTGAGCTTTTATTCGGTGGTTCGTTCTCCAAATGGCTGCAACAGCTGGGGAGGACCCCAGCTGGAGCCAGGAGCTTCTTCGGGGTCCCCCACGTGGGTGCAGGGGCCCAAGGACTTGGTCCATCTTCTGCTGCTTTCCCAGGTGTATTAACATGGAGCTGGATGGGAAGGGGAGCAGCTGGCTCTTGAACTCATGCCATATGGGATGCCGGCACGGCAGGCGGAGGCTTAGCCTACTACGCCGCAGTACCGGCTCCCCCAAATTGGATATCCTGATTTATCTGAAACTGTGTTACCGCAGAAATTCTGGATTACTGCTGACTCTGCAGAAGCTTTTCTGTTCGTGAATTTGAAGTACAGATAAGAACGCAGAACTGACGACAGGGCTCTCTTGTCTTCCCCATCAGAACGTGACGTCCTCGCCTCAGTATTCTACGTTCCTGGAACACATTATCCCTCGCTTTCTCACCTTTCTTCAGGACGGAGAAGTTCAGTTCCTGCAGGAGAAGCCCGCCCAGGTAACCCGCTCGGGAGCGTGAGCCTGCTCTGCAGCCGCGGGCGTGTGTGCATTGAGTCGGGGAGCCAGGCGTCCACGTGGAAGACGGAAGAGGTCCCATCGCTGATCGCTGGGTTCCGTCCGAGACGGTTGCCTCCTCACTTAACTGTCTCGGTTTTGTTTTGTCAGGGCTGTGTTTTTGACCACACTGTCTGCATTTGCCAGCTGATCGTAGGTGTACGCACGCTGTGTCACATACACAAGTTCAAACACAGAAGAACGAATAGTGCGTTCGTGACAGCCCCTGGACCTCTTGCCCATGTTAATAATTTCAGTTCTTATAATGCGTGGCCAATTTGGTCTCATCTGTTCTCCCCCCCCACCCCGCCCCACACACTTTGTTGTTGTTGGATTTATTTATTTATTTGAAAGGGTGACAGAGATAGGGACAAACAGTAAAAAGATACCTTCTAGCCACTGGTTCATTCCCCAAATGGGTGCAACAGCCAGGTCTGTGCTAGACCGAAGCCAGGAACCCTATCTCAGTCTCTGTGTGGGTGGCAGGGACGCAAGGACTTGACCATCCTCCTCTGCCTTCCCATGTGCATTAGATGGGAAGCTGGATTGGCGTGCGGAGGAGCTGAGACTAAAACCAGGCACCGCAGTGTGGGGTGCGAGTGTCCCAGCAGCTGCTTAATGCACCGTGCCTCAGTGCCTGTCCCACCTCCTCCATTTTAAAAAAAATATTTGAACATATATCTCTCCCTTAATAAAAGGATTTATTTTATTAATTTGAAAGATTGAGTTAGAGAGAGGGGGAGAGATACTAAGAGGATCTTCCATCTGCTGGTTCACTCCCCAAATGGCAGCAACGGCCAGGGCTGGGCCATTCAGAAGCCAGGAGCCAGGAGCTTCTTCCGTTCTCCCACATGGGTGCCGGGGCCATTGGCTGTTGTTCTCCCAGGTGCTTTAGCAGGAAGCTGGGTCGGAAGTGGAGCAGCCAGGACTTAAACCAGCGCCCATATGGGGTGGTGGCATCGCAGGTAGCAGCTTTACCTGCCATGCTGCAGTGCTGGCTTCGAATGTATCTCTCTTAAAAGGAACTTTAAAATATTGCCATAATACCAATGAAAATTAAATGCTAGGTAAACCATTTTTATGTTGTACCAGTTGAAGATCTTATGTATTTGTCCTGCCTTTTTGCTGTCAGCTCCACAGACAGAATCGTGGAAGCTTAGCACAGTTTATGGTGGGACGAGTCCCCGGGCCCCAGGTAATGGGAGGTGACATAATGGGCTCAGAACTCAGGTTAGAAGGGCGATCCCAGAGGACGTTGAGTCCATGTTTGGCTTTCTCACCTTTACGCTCCTTGATATTTGTCCATGAGTGTCCTTCAGCTGGAAATACTGATAAACTGTGAAAGAAGGGAAATGGGCCTATTTGATTGATAATTGCACAAGGGACTTTGAGAAAATTCAGGGAAAAGTCAAATGAAAAGCTAGCGATTGCCAAGTTTATTTCTCAACATCAGCTCCATCAAATTCAAGACACTGGTAGCCAGCAGTCCCAGCCTTTGAGTCCCTCCCCTGAGGGTCCTGGGGCCCCGACCTTGTCTGTGCGGTGTTCTTACATTAGCAAGTGAAGACACATGGACGCCCTGCAAAGGTTTCTCAACACTAGGGAGCAAAGGTCAGGAGGAGGCAGATTGCTCCTGGGAGGTAGATGCCCGAGGATCAGCCGTCAGAGCGCAGTCAGAGCGCCCCCAAGCCGGCTGTGGCAGAGGAGCGGGCAGGAGGGTTGTGGGGATGGAGAGGGGCTCTCTGACTCCTTCCTGAGCGCTTTCCTGTGGAGGCTTTGGCCTTCTCAAAACACGGCTAATAGACAGATACTCTGTTCTGTGGCCTCCAGATGTGAACAGGGTGCACGGGGCGTCCCCAGAAGCTGTTGCTGTGCTCATTGCTAGATCGGTCCACACCCCCTCTTGGCAGCCATTACTCTGACCGTGCTCTGTCTTCAGGATGATAGTGGTGAAGCCATGAACGCATCAGGAGCTTGGGCTCGCGTGTTTAAAATTCCTGTTGGAAGCTCCGGCCTCATGTGCACTGATCTTGGAGCAGCAGTTTGGCAGCCTGGCGTGCAGAAGGTCATCCTGCGCCAGAGCTGTCTCCTCTGTTGTTGCACCTGTAGTTACCCTCGTGCCTCTTCACTGAGGGCACAGATGAGTCATCTGTTTCCTTCCACGCTGATGTGTGGTCTGCCGTGGGCTTCATCTTCCTTGTGGATTAACTGTTGGTGATGCTCAGTGATTTCAGTATTCTTCACCCACGCTTCTCCAGAGTCTGCTGTTTGGTCTTACCAGCATTTCAGCAGAATTCATGTCACTTTGATTGGGGGGGGTTCCTTTTTTTTTCAAATCTCAATTTTTTTTTTTTTTAATTTATTTGAAAAAGTTACAGAGAGAGGTAGAGAGAGAGAGATTGGTCTTCCATCCACTGGTTCACTCCCCAGATGGCTACATTGGCCAAAACTGTGCCGATCTGAAGCCAGGAGCTTCTTCTAAGTCTCCCATGCAGGTGCAGGGGCCCAAGGACTTGGGCTGTCTTCCACTGCTTTCCCAGGCCATAGCAGAGAGCTGAATTGGAAGAGGAGCAGCTGGAACTAGAGCCGGCGCCTATATGGGATGCCTGTGCTTCAGGCCAGGGCGTTAACCTGCTGTGCCATAACGCCTGCCCGAGGGCTCTTTTTAAACTGATAACTTACTGACGTGGTACCTCAAACTAGATCCTGTTCAGACATGGTATTAGCAAGTTGGTTTGAGTTTATTTTGGTGGGAAAAAATTTTGAAATCCATCCAGTTTTTTTCATAATACATGTTTTCATGAAGACCCCTAGTAGAATTGTTGAAAATAATGATTTACGATATGTACTTTGGATTCCGTTTAGATACTGTACAGGACTGTTGTTAAATTTGGATCCATCTTCTAGTGTGGTGGTTACTACTGCTGGGTGCAGATGGTGTGTGGCACTCATGCCTACGCTCCGGCGACATTGAAACTCTGAGTGTTTTATCTTTTTTTTTTGTTATTGTTTTTCCTTAGCAACTTCGGAAACTAGTACTTGAGATAATTCATCGAATACCAACCAACGAACATCTTCGTCCTCATACAAAAAATGTTTTGTCTGTGATGTTTCGCTTTTTAGAGGTAACTTTTGAAAAATTCTCAATGTATAGCTGTTTTATAAAGCCTTCGATGATTTTTCTTAGGGTAAAATTCAGTGTTAGACAACTATTCCTCTTTCACTTAAGTTTTGAATCACAAGAGTAAAAAAAAAAAATTTGAATATTTGTTTCTTTCAAAGTCAGAGTTGGGGGGCTGAGGAGGGGAGGGGAGAGAGAGACAGCAGAGGGCCAGGGGAGATGTCTTCCATCCAGGCCGTGCAGGGAGCTGAGTTGGAAGTGGAGCAGCCGGAACTTGAACCGATGCCTTATGAGATGGGCTTTGGAAGCAGAGGCTTTACCTGCTACACCACAATGCCGTCCTCCCGAGTAAAAAATTGTGTGAATGTCCTTGTTCCTCCATGTCCTCAACTTAAATTATTAGGAAAGATGACATGGTTGAAAACTGTAACCAGAGAATTGGCTAGTCAGTGGAAATAAATGAAAACTGTGTGGGAAATGAACTGGGCAGTGGTGGAGGAACTCGGAGATGGGGCTTGTCTGCATCGTGCTAGCTGTGTGTGCGTCAACAGCACAGTGTTGAACCACGTGCACGCCCCTAAGAGTATCTGGAATCCCTTTGGTGCCTGTTAATTCAGTTGCTAAGACCGATTGCTCTGTCCTTGACCTTGCTGTGCTGAGGGTTCTGTGCTAGGCCCCCTGGAAGGATGTGCTCTGGAGGGGGACAGAGTCGGGTTCAGATGTGGGCTGAGTTAGCCGTGTTAACTTCTGAGGACTCACTTTGTCAGTGAAACGTGACATGCCGCTCAGAGTGTTGGCAGCAGCTGTGGTCTGCAGTCTGTGGTCTTCTGCAATATGGGTTGAGAAGTCCTTCCCCAAAATGCTTGGGATCAGAAGGGAATTGTTTAGATTTTGGAGTATTTGCATGTACGTACTGGGATACCATGGGGACGGATCCCTGGTCTAGACAGGATATTAATTTATGTTCACCGTATCCCCGGTACGTAGAGCCTGAAAGAAATTTGTTTTTAGTGCACCGTAGTTTTTTTCTTTCTTTCTTTCTTTCTTTTTTTTTTTTTTTTTTTTTAATTTTTTGCTTATTTGAGAGGTAGAGTTACAGACAGTGAGAAGGAAAGACAGGGAGAAAGGTCTTCTTTCCGTTGGTTCACTCCCCAGATGGCTGCAACAGCCAGAGCTGTGCCGATCCAAAGCCAGGAGCCAGGTGCTTCTTCCTGGTCTCCCATGCAGGTGCAGGGGCCTGAGCACTTGGGCCGTTTTCTACTGCTTTCCCAGGGCATAGCAGAGAGCTGGACTGGACTAGAACGGGCGCCCGTATAGAATGCTGGCGCCGCAGGCGGAGGATCAACTTGTGCTCCAATGCACCGTGTAGTGACTGTAACCCTGTCAGGGAGGTCAGATGTGGGATTTTCCTTTTGTGGTCTCGTGTTGGTGCACAGAAAGTTTACGATTTTGGATTGTTTGTTCAACCTGTATTTTCAAGCCATAAGACGTGTCAGGTGGGCCTGGCTTGCCGATGAGATGCCATCTTGTGGTCGGCCAAGCCGTGAGGCTCCTTGCCTGGGGCAGCAGCGTTGTCTGGGTGCACGGGTTTCCAACAAATTAAATAGAGACTAGTGTGCATGCAGAAGATGCCGAGAAAATCAGTCTTTACTCTTTAGATAAAACCAGATCTCAGAAGTGTAACTTTTTAAAATGCTTTTTTCTTTAAGACGGAAAATGAAGAAAATGTTCTTATTTGTCTAAGAATAATTATTGAGCTACATAAACAGTTCCGACCACCGATCACACAAGAAGTAAGTTGTTTTCCCATAGCATGTGTGAGTTGTGCCTGCTGGGTGGGTGGCTTTCTCTCCTTTAGGCCTGACTGAACACACACTGCTTCCCAGTGTTCAAAACGCAGCCTGAGTTGGGGGCGTTTCTTCATGGTCCAACAATGACTATTTTTTTTAATTGTGTATCTCAGCGTTTTCTGGATTTGTTCAGAAGTTGAAATGTGTTACTGGGCCAAGCAGGGGGTGGGCTTGTGTGGCTTGCTCTGTTTACCCATGTGCTGTGCCCCGGGGACACCTGTCGTTTCATGGCAACACGGTTCGAAGTCATACCTGGGTTTGCATCTCAGCTCTGTGACACAGGTGAGCTCCTTTCCTGTGGCCTGGGCGTGATCGTGGCGTAGCCTTGTGGCCCGGCAAGCTCACGGCCTTAGCGTGCTGCCGCGTCTTCTGTGGTAGCTTCAGCAAGGGCCTGTTGGAGGTCATGGGAACATTAAAAGCAGAAAGATGAAATAGGGTTCCTACCTCCTTAAAAACAACATTTAGTGTATTGGTGATTTGCCTCCTTTTCTCACTTTAAAATATTTAATATTTTTTACATAATTCTCATACTGTACAGTATTCAACATTTTATATCCTAATCATTTCCCTTCACATTATGTATGAGCATTTTCTTTTTTTTTTTTAGTGAATACACTTTTTTTAAAAGGATTATTTATTTCAAAGACAGAGTCAGAGATACAGAGGTCTTCCATCCACTGGTTCACTCCCTGAATGGCCGCCATGGCTGGAGCTGAGCCAATCTGAAGCCAGGAGACAGGAGCTTCTTCTGGGTCTCCCTTGTGGTTGCAGGGGCCCAAGCATTTGAACCATCTTCCGTTGCTTTCCCAGGCACATCTGCAGGGAAATTGGATTGGAAGTGGAGCAGCCAGGACTTGAACTGGTTTCCACATGCAGTGCCAGCATTGCAGGCTAGGGCTTTAACCCACTGTGCCACAGCACTGGCCCCCTAAGCATTTTCTCAGTCATAACGTTTTTTGTTTTTTCTTAATTTTTAAACCATTTTTGATTGATATAATATTTTCATTTTTATGGGTTGTGGTGCAGTGATTTCCATATGCGTATGGTATAAACTGATCAAACCAGGCAGCTAGCCTTCCATTTCTTAATCTGTTCTTTGTGCATAAAAAGTTCCTCATAAAGCTAATTTTTTAAAAGATTTTATTTATTTATTTGAGAGGCACAGTTACAGCGAGAGGGAGAGGCAGAGAGAGAGGTCTTCTATCCGCTGTTCACTCCTCAGATGGCCACAGTGTCCAGAGTTGGGCTGCTCTGGAGCCAGAAGCTTCTGGGTCTCCCACATGGGTGTTAAGGCTTGTAACATCTTCATGTCTGTGAGCATCCGGCTTCTGAAATCAGTGTCTGTTTTGTTTTGTCTTCAGATCCATCATTTTTTGGATTTCGTGAAGCAGATTTACAAGGAGCTCCCGAAAGTTGTGGTATGTTTCACTGCAGTGGAGTCCGTCACACTTAGCTGCTTTCCCCAGGGATCTCGGACCAGTGTGGTTGCAGAAATACTTAGAGAGGATGTTAACTTTAGGATGATGAATGTTAGTGATTGTTAACATTGCTGATAAATCTGCCATTCAGTTTTGGTTTCCTGTTTAGTTTAAATAATCTTTTTACATAAATGCATTATATTCTTATTGTAGAAATTTTGAAAAAAGGCGACAGTAACCACCCATAACTCCTTACTTGTAATTGAACACTAACTTTGAGGTTTGGTTTTGTACATTTTATTTTTTTAGCTTATAAATCAGTTTGTTTATAGGCATTCCCTCTTCCTGAAGTATGTTTTAGTTGACAAACCTGTCTGCACAGGTGTATGAGGACGTCCACCCCAGCTAGAACCCACATCCTCAGGTGCAGAGGACAGCTTGTTCTCTCACGCCTGCTTCGTGAGGTGCCCTGGGGAGGGGGAGGCGGAGGCGGAGTCTCCCAGAGGGCTCTGCGGCGTCTCCGGGGAAGGTGGATGTTGTCAGCTCCCAGAGCTGAGGCCTCTGGGCAGGTGCTGTATGTTTTCAGCATGATTCCTTTTCCTCCGCTGTGGCTGAGAACTCAGCACAAGCAGTGCTCACGGCACACAGGTGTGTGCACAGGAGAGCCCTCCCCCTCGCTGTCACTCAGAGAAGCCCGCGTCGCAGCTTGGAACCTCTTCTCCGTAGACTCGGGCAGCTGTGATCCTCAGTGGCCACAGAATTGTCTGTCACATGCATAGCCCTTGACTGTTTCCCTGTTAGTGGCTATTCTGATTTTTGATTTTTTTTTTTTTACTACCACAAATAATGCTTTGGTAAATATTACTGTGCCTAAATCCATTTTTATGTTGGCTTTTAACTTAAAACAATGTTTTAAGTTATCAAGGTTGGTTCTTTGGTGTTTGTGTGTATATATGTGTGTATATATATATATATATATATATATTTTAAGATTTATTTATTTATTTATTTGAAAGTCAGAGTTACACAGAGAGGCAGAGAGAGAGAGAGAGAGAGAGAGAGAGAGGTCTTCCATCTGATGGTTCATGCCCCAATTGGCTGCAATGACTGGAGCTGCACCGATCTGAAGCCAGGAGCTGGGAGCTTCCTCTGGGTCTCCGACACGGGTGCAGGGGCCCAAAGACTTGGTCCATCTTCCACTGCTTTCCTAGGCCACAGCAGAGAGCTGGATCGGAAGTGGAGTAGCCGGGGCTCGAACTAGTGCCCACATGGGATGCCGGTGCTTCAGGGCAGGGTGATAACCCGCGGTGCCACAACACTGGCCACTATATATGTTTTTTTAAGGTTTATTTTTATTTACATGAAAAGCAGTTATGAGGAGAGAGGGAGGGAGAAACAGATCTTCCATCAGCTGGTTTACCTAAACCAGGACTGGGCCAGGCTGAAGCCAAGACCCAGCAGTTCGTTTTGGTATCCCACGTGGGTGCAGGGGCCTAAGGACTTGGGTCATCCTCCACTGCTTTCCCAGGCCATAGCAGGGAGCTGGATCAGAAAGGGAGCAGCCGGGACTTGAACTGGCACCCATATGGGATGCCAGCACTGCAGTGGTGGCTTAACCCCTCACACCTCAGTGTAGTCCCTGGTTCGTTTTATATTTTAAGTATTTGAGTCTGGTCAAAGTGTGTAAAATTGAAAATTTACTGCTTTGCTTCGCCTTGGCTTGGCATGCCTGCTGATCTATGCTCTGCTTCGCCTAAGAAGCTGTCTTGTCTAACATGGATGCCCAGTTCTGGGAGGGAGATGGCAGTGGCTCCACTGGGGAGCCTGAAGGGTGGGAGGTGCTGCCGGCGGGGTGGAGTGGGTCCCGTGCTGCCTGCACGAGGCGGGAATGGACTATAGCGTGTGCTTGAGCTACTGGCCAGGGCGGAAGGAGTAGGGACTCTGCCAGGCGAGTCTTTGCCCTGTGTCGGAGGAGTTGGGTTTGTGGCTTGAGGAAGGAGGGAGCCCCGCGCGTGTGTCGGCTTGCACTTGGGGGCTCGAGCCCGAGGTACAGAAGCAGGTGGAGTGTTTTGGTTCCTTCCACCCGGTGTCAGCAGGTTTCTGTGAGGAGTGGCTGCAGCTGGAGCGTGACGTTCTCTCTCTCTCCATGCAGAACCGCTACTTTGAGAACCCGCAGGTGATCCCCGAGAACACAGTCCCTCCCCCGGAAATGGTTGGCATGATCACGACAATCGCCGTGAAGGTCAGCCCCGAGCGCGAGGACAGCGAGACGCGCACGGTGAGTGCGGTTGTCTGGCTCTGCTGGACCCCCTCCTCCATGGGGGAAACGAGACTGTGTAGCCCTCCCGAGTTTTTCCTTCGAGTGCTTGGCGGTGTTGGGTGAGTGAGGCAGTGTGTGTGTCTGGCCTAGCGGCGCTCTGCTCTGACCGGCACTGCCGGGCACCTTTGATGCCAGGATGTGGAGATGGCAGTGTGGGCACCCTAGGCACTGCTGGGAGGACCGCAGGCCGGCTGAGGGCCCCTGTCCTGTCGTGAATGTGGACTGTCTTGACGTTGACGAGGTCCCTGGGTCGCTCAGTGGCTCAGGCACGTCCCAGCCTCAGCGCTCGGTCTCAGGCCGTCCTTCCGACCTTGATTCTCCCCTCCTGCTCTGAGAACCCGTCGGTGGGGTTTGTGAGGGGACGCTGCTGCTGTCCGGGGGAGGTGCGCCTGCAGGGGCCGCAGCTGTTGGCCGTTCTCTGTGACCCACTTCCCTGTGCTGACGTACAGCTGTTTGATGGCGTGTCTGCATGTGGAGTGTCAGTGCTAGGGTGAGGATGAAGCCTCAGTTCCTCTGCTCTCCTGGCAGGTTTTGAATTAGGTACTTGGTTTCTGTGAGTCAGTCCTTTTTTCCCCCTTTTCACAGCCATTGCCCATTTGTGTTTTGAATGTGACGTTTTTCTTTGGAGTCCTCACCTATTATTTATTCATTTATTTATTTATTTATTGACAGGCAGAGTTAGACAGTGAGAGACAGGTCTTCCTTCTGTTGGTTCACCCCCCAAATGGCTGCTACGGCCGGCTTGCTGCACCAGTCTGAAGCCAGAAGCCAGGTGCTTCTTCCTGGTCTCCCATGGGGTGCAGGGCCCAAGCACTTGGGCCATCCTCCACTGCACTCCCGGGCCACAGCAGAGAGCTGGCCTGGAAGAGGGGCAACCCGGGACAGAATCCAGCGCCCCGACCGGGACTAGAACCCGGTGTGCCGGTGCTGCAGGCAGAGGATTAGCCAAGTGAGCCACGGCGCCAGCCTCATCTATTATTTTTTAAAGATTTATTTATTCATTTGAAATAGTTACACAGAGAAGGAGAGGCAGAGAGAGAGGGAGGTCTTGCATTCACTGGTTCACTCCCCAATTGGTCACAAAGGTCGGAGCTGCGCTGATCTGGAGCCAAGAGCTTCTTCCGGTCTTCCATGTGGGTATAGGGGCCCAAGGACTTGGGCCATCTTCTCCTGCTTTCCCAGGCTATAGCAGAGAGCTGGAACGGAAGTGGAGCAGCTGGGACTCAACTGGTGCCGATATGGGATGGCAGCACTGCAGGCTGTGTCTTTACTCGCTTGGCCCCCGAGTCCTCATCCATTAAGACTATTCAGTTTTCTCATTCATTGGACCTATTTGAGTTCACAGTGGCTTGTAGCTGGTAACCACCAACCATCAACAGGCCCTGTTGTACAATAAGCCAGGAAATATCTTTGAATCAAACTGCTGGGTAACTGTACTTTTCTGCTGTTCCTCTAAGTAGGATAATAAGTGATAATTTTTAAATTCTTCCTGAAGTGTTTACTCTCAGTGATTGTGTTGGCAAATATAAAAACCCTTCTGTCAGGTGAGAGCTGTGTGCACTTTTGTTTTCAGCATAGCTGGGCCTTGCACAGGCGTGCGTATTAGCCTTGTGCTCAGTTTGGGGGCGGGCGGCGCGGGCCCGAGGTCCGCACAGCGCTGACTGCGGCCTCTGCTTGCGTCCACAGCACTCCATCATTCCCAGAGGCTCGCTGTCCCTGAAAGTGTTGGCCGAGTTGCCCATCATTGTTGTCTTAATGTACCAGGTAAGCGTGTTGCCCGTTGGTTTCCTAACCTTTCTGCAGCTGACTGTGACAACATTCCCCTCTAATTCTCCATGGCGGAGGGTGTGTGTGAGATGCAGGCTGACCAAAGTCCGGAACCCCGCAGTCCCCTTGACACCCGAGGACTGTGACTGGTGGAGTGCCCCAGCCTGGCCATCTGCTCTGTGTGCTTTCAGCTCTACAAACTGAACATCCACAACGTTGTGGCTGAATTTGTGCCTCTGATCATGAATACCATTGCGATTCAGGTATCTGCGCAAGCCAGGTGAGTCTTCTGCGGACAGCAACACAGCTGGCTGCCAGCGCTTTGACTCCAAGTACTAACACACTGGCTGTCACCGTTCTTAACACACGAAAACCAGCAGTGTTAGTGCTGTGATAATCGCACAGTGTCAGTGATTGTGGCTGCTTGAGTTCCTTACTCTGGGGAGATGAGATAGGGTCCTGAGTTGGGGTGTGGAGCGTGCAAGTGTAGACGTTTCACCAGGCATCGCTGTGCCCATCTCAGCCCTGGGCCCACCAGGTGTTCTCGGGTCCAGCCGTGTTCCTGCTCATCCTTCCTGCCGGAGGCTAGATGTGTGCCCTTCCCTGTCCCCCGGACTTCTGAGCAGGCTGACGGTGTATGTCAGAGCGTCCCACTGAGTTCCTTAGGCCAGGATCTGTGGAGGAGGCTCCTCTGACTGCCCGCAGGCTGTCCGCCCTTCCTGGGTTGTGCTGGATCCTGCGGCTCTGGCTCTTCAGGGACAGGCGCGTGCTGTGTGGCCGCTGTGGAATGGTTTGGCGAGCTGTTCGATTTTGGCTCTTAGACCTGTTAGGTTCTTTGGGACTGCACACAGTGTGGTGCCCTGGTCTCTAGAGCTCCTGTGAGCTTGGGGCTTCGTTGTGGGTGTAGGCAACTGGGAGCACTGATGTTGCCTGCAGGGTGGGCGCTCCTCCTGTGACCCCGTTCCGTTCTCGTTCAGGCAACATAAGCTTTACAACAAGGAGCTGTATGCTGACTTCATCGCTGCCCAGATTAAGACACTGTCGTTTTTAGCTTACATCATCAGAATTTACCAGGTACGTTCGTTCACTTTGTTTGGTGTCACGTTTCCTGAGTTAGTGTCCGTGTGGTGAAGTTCACCTATGGCGGGTGTGGACGGCTGGGTTCATAGGTGCTTATCGTCGGGAGCACCGACCCTTTGCAGGGTAGAGTGCGCCCACCCTCCCTGAACGCGCCTGTCAGCTGCTGCTCTCCCAGTCTCTGCACGGCGCTGACTGGCTTTCTGCCCCAGCTGTTGTGCCTGATGCAGAATATCATAGAATAGAAGTGAAAACCTACACACACTAGAAGTAGAAGCCATGTTTGGACAAAACCCACAAAACTGTTTGAAAGTCTCTGACCTACCCGTCCTCCCCGACCCTCCCTGAATGTGTTTAGGTAAGGGTAATGAACACACACTGAGAAACGAGAGCATTGGTAAGAAAAGTCTCGGTTAGGGCGTGGGCATTTGGCCCAGTGAGTAGACTGCCTGCACCCCCAGGAGCTCTTGGGTTCAGCCCCAGCTCTGGCTCCTGCCTCCGGCTTCCTGCCGGGGCGCACGCTGGGAGGCAGCAGTAATGGTGCAGGCAGCTGAGTTCCTGCCTCCCTGTGGGAGACCTGCTGTTCAGGGCAGCTGGGGAGTGCAGCAGCAGGTGTGGGTGTGCGCTCACGGTGCTCGCTCGGTCCCTTCAGAGCCAGTGCTGGAACGTCTAGATTCCCCTTGGTATGCTAGTCAGCCTGTGTTCCCCTGGGGACTCGCCTGACCTGGTCTGTTAGCATTGTCTCTGGGGTCGCCCGCAGCTTAGATCAGTGAGGTGACTGCGTGAAGGGCATTGCTGACAACCTGCACGCACCTCAGGAATGGGGACACCCACACACAGTCAGGCTGTGTGAAAGAAACGGCTGCTTGTGGTGGCGTGCGTCTCTCCAGCATGGCAGTGCGTAGTGAAAGCGGTCAGCTCTTGTCTGGTAGGGGGTCTTGCAGGGGGCCAGCTGTGTGCCCTGCACCTGTCACTCTGTGTTCACAGGAGTTGGTGACCAAGTACTCCCAGCAGATGGTGAAAGGCATGTTACAGCTGCTTTCAAATTGTCCAGCGGAGACGGCGCACCTCCGGAAGGAGCTTCTGATTGCCGCCAAGCACATCCTCACCACAGAGCTGAGGAACCGTACGTCGGCCTTGTCGGGGTGCTGGTGTGGGTGTGGGCGCAGGCTCCCGGTTCTTCCCCCGGGGCTTCCTCTTGTCCTCGCAGCCTCTGTACCTCCCGTTTCCTTGCTTGCTTCCTCTTGCCTGCACAGGCAGGATTCACTTCTCAGCACTCTGATAATTAAAACAGTTAATCTAGCTTCCCTAGTTCAGCTTAAGTTCTAGCTTAAGTTCTGCTGTTAGCACTTGTCTGCCTTTTGCCTGCACATCTTTTGAAGTTGCAAAAATCTCTGCTCGCTCCCTTCAAGGGGAGCATGAAGCAGTGAGTTCATTCTCTGTGCTGAGAAGTGATGGGTTGGTTCTGTATTTACGCACAGGGCTGATCCTTGGGCGTAAAAACAGAATACTTAGGCTTTTTCTCAAATCCACATTGATTGATAATTTTAAATCTTGCATATTTGATATGTCCAAACTGTTAGTTGTATCTAATTGTTTACGGATGATAATCATTTTTCGGAGTAAGTTTCTACATTTAAGTGTTGTATTGCAACGCGTGAACTGGGTTGTGAATCCTAGCAAATGTAGAACTGAGACTGGGCTTCCTTACGCAGGAAGGATACAGTCTCACGTTAGTACAGTTGTCTCAAGTGTCTGTGTGCTGTAGCTGGAATCCCAGCGTAACAGTCTCAAAGCCCTGTTTAGAAACGCAACCCAGAGCAGAGTGCACTGCGGAAGGATGTCACAAGATGCCAGACCGCCCTGCTCAAGCCCCGCCAGGCTGGGGGCCAGAGCATCAGTCCCTGCGCAGCTCCGGGGCAGCTCAGCAGACGGGTTCTAAGTGGCACGTTTCTTAATCTGCTCACTGGAGTGAGGGAGTCGCACTCAGGGGCTGTTCTCAGATCACTGCTCAGGATCCCTGCCAGGGGGCGATGCTTCCATGGCCCTGGGCGTTTGCACCCTCTGCATGGTGACGTCAGACACCTCTGTTCCCGGCTGCCCTCGGTCCATACTGTGCACATGAACCTTTTGATGGCTTCTTTGGCTGTGGACACCTGCTTGCCAGGAGTACTGGGGGAGGACCCAGGCTTGAGCTTAGACTTGTTAACATCAGCTCTCAGAGTCTTCCTTATTGGGGTCCCTTTACTATTGGATTTTTTGGTCAGATGATAATGGAGGACTCCTATTTTGAAGCTCGTAGTATTTTGTGGGTTTAAGCAGGTAACAGACATCAGATCTCCAAGTTTAGATCGAAGGGAACTTAGGAAACTTCAGTGTTGACTCTCAGCCATAATCATTGTAAAGTATATAAAACCCATGTCCTGGTTCCAGTGCCCACATATGCCAGCATTGCCTCTTCGCCTCACCCTTGTGGCATCTGAAACGACGCCAGGTGGTGAAGTGTTTGCCCGAGCTCTGAGAAAACCAGCCAGAGGTCACATTTCCCGGGCTGCTGCCGCCGGGTCATGGGAGTGTTCAGAAACCTGTGGAGTTTCTTTTTTTTTAGGTTTTTTTTTTTTTTTTTTTTTTTTGACGGGCAGAGTGGACAGTGAGAGAGAGAGAGACAGAAAGGTCTTCCTTTGCCGTTGGTTCACCCTCCAATGGCTGCCGTGGACGGCGCGCTGCGGCCGGCGCACCGTGCTCATCCGATGGCAGGAGCCAGGTGCTAGGTGCTTTTTCCTGGTCTCCCTTGGGGTGCAGGGCCCAAGCACTTGGGCCATCCTCCACTGCACTCCTGGGCCACAGCAGAGGGCTGGCCTGGAAGAGGGGCAACCGGGACAGAATCCGGCGCCCCGACCGGGACTAGAACCCGGTGTGCTGGCGCCGCAAGGCAGAGGATTAGCCTGTTGAGCCATGGCGCCGGCCACTGTGGAGTTTCTTGTACCTTCTCCCTGGACCTGGCTCTGCTGGCCCGTGCCGTGGCGTGTGGTTGCTAAGTGGCTCCTATGCCTCCTCTCAATCCCAGGCCGCCTCACTGAGGACAGTCCTGGCAGGCCCCTGCCTCTGACTGCCGGGGCTGCTGGTGGCTGCTCTCCTTGGGCTCCTTCCTCCAGAGGTCAGCAGGGTGCGCCCTGGGTCTCTCAGTGTCTGGCCCTCAGTGCCCTTTGCTGGTGAAAACGGCTTCATCTGACCCACCGGTCAGGCCTGTGCCAGAATCTGAATGTCCCTTTGAGTGTGTGTGGCTGGAGTTCCCTGAGGGGTGAGGATGGGGCTCAGGAAACGCTGTCTCCACCGTGCCACACATCCTCAGAAATGGGGGTCGTCCCTACGTGGTGGCCACTGCGCAGGACTCTGGTTAGGGTCAGGCATGTAGGGAGCAGCAGAGCTTGGCGATGGCTCCACCGGCAGGACTGAAGCAGGAGGGAGTCCCGTGACAGGCTAGTGGGCCAGGAGCCTGCCTGTGAGAACACGGTGACGTTTGCTCGACCTCTGTAGTGGACCTGGGAGACCTTGTTTGCTAGGGTGATGAGCTGTGACACCGCCAGGGGGACGCCTTCCGGAGGTCCACCCCGTGTCTCAGGGTGGGTGGGTAGGAGCAACCTTTCAGACAGAATGACGTGTTCACAGCAGTGGTGTGTTAGTGTCAGCTCTCAGTCCGTTCTCGCCACTGTCCTAGACTGAGCACGTGACCTTCCTGGTGTCCTTGGCTGTGAGTGACCCGCGTGTGGACCTTTGCCTTGCAGAGTTCATCCCGTGCATGGACAAGCTGTTTGACGAGTCCATTCTCATCGGCTCGGGGTACACGGCTCGGGAGACGCTAAGGTACGAGGCTGGGCTGTACGTGGGTGCCCAGGCGCTGGGCGGCGACCGCCAGCTCAACGTCCTGAGCCTTCAAAGAAGCGTGGCGTTAGGATGGCAGGATATCTGGAAAGGCCTCAGCTTGCCTCTTGTGTCGTAGCTTAAACGGAGAAGCCGGAATAACTGTCTTGTTTGAATTGTAGGTAAGAACTTTGCTAGTTTTTTTTTTTTTTTTTTTTTTGGCTTTCTGTGTAGCAGATTGTATTTTTTTTTTATTTTTTTATTTTTGACAGGCAGAGTAGACAGAGAGAGAGAGAGAGAGAGAGAAAGGTCTTCCTTTGCCGTTGGTTCACCCTCCAATGGCCGCCGCACCGCGCTGATCTGATGGCAGGAGCCAGGTGCTAGGTGCTTTTCCTGGTCTCCCATGGGGTGCAGGGCCCAAGCACTTGGGCCATCCTCCACTGCATTCCCGGGCCACAGCAGAGAGCTGGCCTGGAAGAGGGGCAACTGGGACAGAATCCGGCGCCCCAACCGGGACTAGAACCTGGGGTGCCGGCACCACAAGGCGGAGGATTAGCCTGTTGAGCCACGGCGCCGGCCTGCAGATTGTATTTTATCAGAGTATTTGACGACCTGGGTTAAGACTATTTGATAATCTAGGCGTTGGTGTGGTGCAGCAGGTTGAGCCTGTGGCTGTGAGGTTGTCCGCTCATGGCAATGCCGGTTTGGGTCTCAGCGGCTCCACTTCCTGCTCGTGTGCTTGGATCTCTGTCCTCCACATGGGAGACCTGGATGGATTTCCAGGCTTTTTTTTTTTTTTTTAAGATTTAAATTTTGTTTGAAAGAGTTAGGTCTTCTATCTGCCGGTTTACTCCCTAGATATCCCCAGTGGTCTGGTCTGGACCAGACCAAAGTTGGAGCCCGGAGCTTCTTCCAGGTCTCCTACCTGGGCGTCAGGGTCCCAAGCTCTGGGGCCATCCTCCCTGCTTTTCCCAGGCCATTAGCAGAGAGCTAGATTGGAAGTGGACCAGTGCCCCTGTGGGATGCTGGCATTGCAGGCGGTGGCTTTACTTGCTACGCCAAAGTGTGGGCCCTGGTTTCCAGGCTATTGGCTTTGACCTGGCCCAGCCGCGGCCATCGGGGCCGTTTGGGGAATGGACCAGTGGAGGGAGAGCTGACCTCTATTTCTCTGTCTCTCCTTCTCTAACTGCCTTTCCAGTAATAAAAAAGGGTAAAGAATATTGGATAATCTGCTAAGAAATAGCGGGGAAAAGCCTGGGGGCCCTGCACAGGGAGCTCACGTGACGCCGGGGTTGTTTTGGAGTATTTCTGCTGTCACACAGGGAGCTCACCCGACGTCGCTGATATTTTGGAGTATTTCTCTTGTCACTTGCACTTAGGAAAACGTGACGAGTTACCCTTTCTAAAGGAGGGAGTTAGTATTTCATGGCCTTTGAATGTAAAGTGCATCAATGTTTGTCAACTTTTGCTCCTAGTAGGGAGGTATGATGGGTCTCTTGAAGAAAGCACAGGGAGCCTGGCGCCGTGGCTCACTAGGCTAATCCTCCGCCTTGCGGCGCCGGCACATCCAGGTTCTACTCCTGGTCGGGGTGCTGGATTCTGTCCCGGTTGCCCCTCTTCCAGGCCAGCTCTCTGCTGTGGCCCGGGAGGGCAGTGGAGGATGGCCCAAGTGCTTGGGCCCTGCACCCCATGGGAGACCAGGAAAAGCACCTAGCACCTGGCTCCTGCCATCAGATCAGCGCGGTGCGGCGGCCATTGGAGGGTGAACCAACGGCAAAGGAAGACCTTTCTCTCTGTATCTCTCTCTCACTGTCCACTCTGCCTGTCAAAAAAAAAGAATGCACAGGACGCTCTGGATTTCTGTATCAAAATATTGTTAGAAAATATCAAGTGAGACCACGTGAGCCCTGGGAGCTGGGCCTGCCTGGAATCAGACATCAGATCCTGTGGCTCCTTTTGAAACCCTCAGTGCCTCCTTAGACAAAACGCAGACTCGACCAGGGCACAGAAGTCTCTGTGTGGTCAGCTCTGCCTCCCTGTCCTGCCTCTGCCAGTGTTGCTGCCCCCTCCCTGACCTGCCGCAGCTGTTCTGGCCCTGCAGCTACTCAGCTGCTCCGGGCAGCTTCCCTCAGGGCCTGTGTCTTCTCCTGTTGCCCCATCTGGAAATTTCTCTGGTGTGTTTTTGCCTCCTGGTTCCTTTTTGTCCTCAAGGAGACCCCACAGGTTTAGCTCACCCTGCCCTCATCCCATCTGCTTGGGCTCTTGTCAACATGCGTAGCTTCTTTCTTGCGTGTTCCCCTCCCGGAAGTAAGTTTGTGAGGGCAGGGGCTCTGTTAACTGTGGTCGCTGGGGGGCCCTGGTGTTTAGCCCAGGGTCTGGCGCGTGGCACACGTCCACCTGTTTAGTGGAAGAGCTAGCAGCCTGCACGTTAGCGTCGTGCGAGTGACCAGTCTGTCAGGAGTTAGTGGACACAGACTGCTGTGAGCTACAAAACCCGTCCAGCGCACGATCCCGCTGCCGACGGTTAGGGCCTGTGTGATGCATTCGAAGTTGGCCTCGTAACCTGGGAAGTGGGGGGCCTGGAGGGTGATGTGGGGGGCACGGTGCCCATGTACAATGCGCCCCGTGGCCGTGCCTTCCTGGCGGTGGGCTGAGTACCGGTGGGGGGGTCTCTGCCCGCAGGCCACTCGCCTACAGCACGCTGGCTGACCTCGTGCACCACGTCCGCCAGCACCTGCCCCTCAGCGACCTCTCCCTCGCCGTCCAGCTCTTTGCCAAGAACATCGACGATGAGTCCCTGCCCAGCAGCATCCAGACCATGTCCTGCAAGCTCCTGCTGAACCTGGTGGACTGCATCCGCTCCAAGAGCGAGCAGGAGAGCGGCAACGGGAGAGACGTGCTGATGCGCATGCTCGAGGTACGGCCCTGCTCCTCGTCGTGCCCGGCACTCAACTTGCTGGGCCCGCAGTTGGCCAGCCGGGTGCAGCCCAGCCACGTGAGCTGCCCTGCTGTGCCTGCTGCTCCAGCCTGTAGGCATGGATGACCAGTGTCTGCTCCCCCGAGTGGCGGGAGCACTGGGTAAAAGTCTCATGTGGAAGCGCCTGGCTCACGTCCGCCCGTGACTAGTTGGCAGAGTTCTTTCCAGGCACCATGGCCAAGCACTCAGTCGGCTGTGGACACCTCCAGGGAGACCCCGGGTGGGTGCCTGGGCGAGGTCCGTGGCCTGGGTGGAACCCACGCCTGCCCACCTGGCCAGTCGCCCCCTCCCCCGAGGCAGAGGTGGAGACAGGACGGGGTGAGGGCGCTGTTCATCTGCTTCCCCTTGTGCGCCTTCCCCACCTCTGTTAGAACAGGGGTGACCTCTCATTTCTGTCTTCCCTCCTCGACCTTCTCTTCCCATCAGGTTTTTGTCCTCAAATTCCACACCATTGCTCGGTACCAGCTCTCTGCCATTTTCAAGAAGTGCAAGCCTCAGTCGGAACTCGGAGCTGTGGAAGCCGCCCTGCCTGGGGTGCCCACGGCCCCCGCGGCCCCGGGCCCCGCCCCCTCCCCCGCCCCTGTTCCCGCCCCGGCCCCGCCCCCACCCCCCCACCCCAGCGACCCCAGTGACCCCAGTGACCCCAGCCCCTGTGCCGCCCTTTGAGAAGCAAGGAGAAAAGGATAAGGAAGACAAGCAGACGTTCCAGGTCACGGACTGCCGGAGCTTGGTGAAGACGCTGGTGTGTGGCGTCAAGACCATCACGTGGGGCATCACGTCCTGCAAAGCGCCCGGCGGTAATTCCGCCCTCGAGCCTCGTGGGGAGCGGCTTCTCAGGCAGGGGCCTGGCCCGCGGCTCACCGGCTCCCTCTCTTGCAGAAGCTCAGTTCATCCCCAACAAGCAGCTGCAGCCCAAGGAGACACAGATCTACATCAAGCTCGTGAAGTACGCCATGCAGGCCCTGGACATCTATCAGGTAGGGCGTGCCCGGGGGGGGGATGCCACTGGGACCAGAGGTGCCGGCCCTGTGCCCGCGCCCGGCAGCCTAGCCTTGCGTGTGCAGGCCTTGGATATCTATCAGGTAGGGCGTGCCCGGGGGGGGGATGCCACTGGGACCAGAGGCGCCGGCCCTGCGCCCGCGCCCGGCAGCCTAGCCTTGCGTGTGCAGGCCTTGGACATCTATCAGGTAGGGCGTGCCCGGGGGGGGGATGCCACTGGGGACCAGAGGCGCCGGCCCTGTGCCTGCGCCGGCAGCCTAGCCTTGCGTGCGTGGTGAGCGTGAGTCGCGGCTGGTGCGTTTTGTGGTGCAGGTGGCAGACGTGGAGTGCAGTAGAAACAGAATTGAGGTCTGCTGATCTTTTTTCCTGGTGAAGACTTTTAAAAAATTCTTTTCTACAATTACAATGAGAAAAATGAGTTGAAAAGATGGGAGGATGCTTTATTAAGAAGTTCGAGGGCCGTGTTGAGTGACGTGAGCGGTGGCAGAGTCTGCACAGGGCCTGCACTCTGACACCCGCGGTGCTTCCCCCGCACCAGGTCCAGATCGCAGGCAGCGGCCAGACCTACATCCGCGTCGCCAACTGCCAGACGGTGCGCATGAAGGAGGAGAAGGAGGTGCTGGAGCACTTCGCCGGCGTCTTCACCATGATGAACCCCCTGACGTTCAAGGAGATCTTCCAGACCACGGTCCCTTACATGGTGGAGAGGATCGCAAAGAACTACGCTCTGCAGGTACGGCCACCGTCCTCGTCTGTCTGCTGACTGCTTGGCTCCCTTCATTTTGGAGATGTTAAAAACAGCGTTGTGAAAGCTGTGCCTGCAGAGCAGAATCCAGAGAAGTGGCTGGGACACGCGCTTAGCGATGTCCCCCTCCACAGAAATGAAGCGTGCATAAACGCAGGCTCCTCCTCATCGCTGGCGAGGACGAAATTGCAGAGTCTGCTTGCAGCTCTGCTCAGAGCGCAGCAAACTGATGGTGTTTGCTTCCTCCTAGGTGGATGATTAACTGCCTAGCAGTGCCTGACTGGGGTTTGGTCTTGCGTGTTGGGGGAGGGATGCCGTGAGTCCCACGCAGCTCCTGTTTTGACAGATTGTTGCCAATTCCTTCCTGGCAAATCCCACTACCTCGGCGCTGTTCGCCACAATTCTGGTGGAGTATCTCCTGGACCGGCTGCCAGAGATGGGCTCCAACGTGGAGCTCTCCAACCTGTACCTCAAGCTGTTTAAATTGGTCTTCGGCTCCGTCTCCCTCTTTGCAGCTGAAAACGAGCAGATGCTGAAGGTGAGGCTGGCTCCCTGTTGGGGTGGTTCGTGTGTTCAGGGTTTGTTGTCAGATTTGGTTGTCACTTTGAGTGGAAACTGGCCGAGTACCCAGTTTGTCTGGTAGGCCGTTTGGTGAGCGGGCACGTTGTGATTGGTGGTGCCACCGTTAGTCTCTTTGCGTGGACCCCCCAAGGCAGGAGCACCTTGATTGTCCTTACTGGTTTTAAAACAAAGTGAGGCGAAGGACATGGAAGGACAAAGGTCTTCGTCTTGGGTGTTCACTCTGACCGTGAGCAGCGGTATGTTTCAGGAGCCTTTACTTACTCCTCCATGTCAGATCCAGTTTGTGTTCCTTTATCACCACTGTGGAGGAATTGTCTCGCCACACGTTCCCAGAGATCACGAGTCTCGCCTCCTTGGATCTCACCAGTTAACTGGAATCTAGCAAATGTCTAAACCTGCCCACGGTGACCTGCCTGGAGCAGCAGGTGGCAGAACAGGCAGCTCGCCGGCCTTCATCCCTCGTAAGGCACGGTGTTCTACCTCCTGCAGCAGGCTGGGTGTTGTCCCACTGGGCTCTGAGGAGACGTCCTCCCGGGAGAGGGCGCGGCAGGACTTGCGGTTTCCGGGGGCAGTGTGCGGTGCTGGTTGGTGCTGCCGGGGCCGCCCTCGTTCAGTTCCCGGCAGGCTTGCACGGTGTCCGTGACAGCGTGGAAGCATCCCCTCGTGATCCGTGAGCAGCAGTGCAGGGCCTCTCCCCAGCACTGCAGGACAGCACAAAGGAAACAGAACAGACCCAAACAGGACGCACTGAGAAGCGAGCCTGCTGGATACCGTGCCAGAAAACACTCCAGCACGCCCAGACGGGTGCCGGCACTGCAGCTCGGGCCTTAAACCGCTGTCTCACAGCGCCGGCCCGTCATAGCACTTCAGTTGAATAGAATGACCTCTGGGTTCTGTAATCATGCCACATACAGTGCAGTTTGGAAGCAGATCTGACTGCCAGCAGTTTGCATACCCTTAGACATATGTGCAGGAAGGTTTCAGGTCAAACAGCCCACGACACGTCAAAACCAAGACTGGTGTTTGAAGTGCAAAGCTAACGTGCTTTAAAGTGTGGATTAAATCCCCTTAAGAACTAACAAGTGGGTTTTTTAAAGGAGGGTCCCTGTGAATGCTTTGTTTTTGAGTCTTGCAAACACCATCTTTGGTTGGATTGCTAGAGAGATTTCAGTTCCTTGAGGTCACATCTCACGTGAAGGTGGTCACAGGAACCGGGCTTGCCTGTGTGGCTCCCTCCAGGAGTGGCCGCGCGTGCACTGGAAGTGTGTAGCGGGCTGACCCCTCCCTGTGGGCAGGGGCCGTGCACTGCTGCTCCCCCAGACGAGCTGCTGGGAGCCAGCAGCGCCCTTCAGGAGAAGTTAATCTGAGTAAATAAACGGTGGGAGGGGCCTGTTTTATTGTTTTCTTTCCTAGCACTCACCCGAGTTGCCTTGGGTTGCTGTTGGGTTGCGGTGGAGCTGTGGATGGCTCCGGGCGGGTGTGGGGACCCTCATCTGGAGCCCACTGATTGGTCTCCTCCCCCCACAGCCTCACCTGCACAAGATTGTGAACAGCTCAATGGAGCTCGCCCAGACGGCCAAGGAGCCCTACAACTACTTCCTGCTGCTCCGGGCGCTCTTCCGCTCCATCGGCGGGGGCAGCCACGACCTCCTGTACCAGGAGTTCCTGCCCCTCCTCCCCAACCTCCTGCAAGGTGAGCGTGCGGGGGCTGCTGGGGGATTGCTGGAGTTCATCCCCTGTGCCTTCCCTGCCCTTCTCCCAAGGCTGTGGGCTGGGCGCTCTGTTCCCTCCCCAGACTGGAATGGGGTTTGGGAGATGCGGGTTACCCCATTTACAGCGCGGTTGCCTTTTTGTGGTGTGTGGTGAGCAAGTCTAGTAAGAAAGAGGCTTGGTCAGGTCAGGAATGCCTAGACAAGGAGAAAGAAGGAGAACACGGGCTGGAAAGTGGATTATGTTTTCTAGTTCTAGTTTGTACAGCCGGAAACTTGGAAGTCCTGTGATCAGGAGTGCTTCCGGTGACACACAGTTCGAGGGCAGCTTGGTCCTTGGAGTATTCCCGGACCTGAACTGATTGGAAATTGTGGCCTCGGGTTCTTGTTTTATTTTTCTAAGATGAGCCCTGGGGAAGAGATTGAAGTTTCACGTGTCCATGCTAACCCATCATCCAGTCGTCCCCGCCCCCAGGCTGGCTGACGTCCCCTGCTGTGCTCACGTTGCTGTCCCCAGCTTCTCTCTCCCCTCCTGGCTGTTAACAGGGATCCTCTCCCAGCAGCTTGGCACTGGGCCCCTTTGCCACGGTCTTCTCCTGTGTGTTCTGAGTGTGATCCTCATGCTTTGTGATATTTGCCTGGTGAGCTCCGTGCCGTTCTGCTGTGGCCTGTGCCACGTCGGATGTGCCTGGTTCGGTGCCCACTGTTGTTTCGTGGTCCTCAGTGGGACGATGGCTCATCGTCCTGCAGGTGGCTGGGCTGGCTTTCCCAGGAGGCTCCTCCCTGTAACAGACAAAAGGGGACCTAGCAGTTAAGGTTCTGGTTAGGACGCCCACGTTCCACACTGGAACCCTGGCTCCAGCTCCCGATTTCAGCTCCTTGCTGGTACTGACTCTGGAGGCAGCAGAGATGCCTTGGGTGGTCGGGTCCCTGCCACCTGTGGGAGAGCCAGGTGGAGTTTTGGCTCCCGGCTTTGACCTTTGAGGTGTTGGGGGAGTGCATCAGTGGATGGCACAGGCTCTGTGTCTCTACGGCTCAGACTGAAAAAGCAATGGTTGTTAGAGCATCGACCTTAACCGTGTTCTGTGGAGGCCCGGAGAAGGAAGTTTGCCAACTGTGGCCTTGACGTGAACGCATCCCATTTACCTCTGTGCTTTAGACAGGGTTTTTGAAAAATGACTGATAATGTCATTGAAATTTTTTAAAGATTTATTTGAGAGGCAGACTTAGAGGGAGAGACAGAGAGATCAACCATCTGCTGCTTCACTCTCCACATGGCTACAATGGCAGGAGCTGGGCCAAACCAGAGCCAGGAGCTTCTTTCTGGGTCTCCCACGTGGGTGAAGGGATCCAAGCACTTGGGCAGCCTCTGCTTTCCCAGGCCATCTGCAGGGAGCTGGATCAGGTGTGGAGCCATGAGGACTTGAACTGGCACCTCTATGGGATGCTGGCACTGCAGCATTGGCTTAATTACTATGCCATGGGACTGGCCCATGTTATTTACATTTTAAGGACATAATATTTAAATTTAATATTAGATACGGAACTTAGTAGTTTTATCGTCTTCAGTGTGCTGTGGCTACCACAGAAGGGTTCGCAGATGCAGGGACAGAGCAGAGGGGACACAGGGCCCGGGACTCTGCCCTCGGCGAGTGCTGCCGGTGCTGGCACTCGCCGCCCTCCGCCACTGTTTGGCACTCTCCGCCCTCTGCCACTGTTTGGCACTCTCCGCCCTCCACCAGTGCTGGCACTCTCCGCCCTCTGCCACTGTTTGGCACTCTCCGCCCTCTGCCGGTGCTGGCACTCGCTGCCCTCCGCTGGTGCTGGCACTCGCCGCCCTCTGTCACTGTTTGGCACGTGCCGCCCCCCACCAGTGCTGGCACTCGCTGCCCTCTGCCACTGTTTGGCATTCGCCGCCATCTGCCAGTGCTGGCACGCGCCGCCCTCTGCCTTCCAGGACTGAACATGCTGCAGAGCGGCTTGCACAAGCAGCACATGAAGGACCTCTTCGTGGAGCTGTGTCTCACGGTGCCAGTGCGGCTGAGCTCTCTGCTGCCCTATCTGCCCATGCTCATGGATCCCCTGGTGTCTGCGCTCAATGGCTCGCAGACGTTGGTCAGCCAAGGCCTGCGGACTCTGGAGCTGTGTGTGGACAACCTGCAGCCCGACTTCCTGTACGACCACATCCAGCCAGTGCGAGCAGAGCTCATGCAGGTAAGTGTGCACTCCCTTCACCAGCAGGGGGCGCCAGATGCTGGTGTTCGCAGTTTTTCTTGGCCTCTGCCTCCTGTGGACTCTGCTGACTGATGTATTAGAAGATGGAAAGAGATACTGGGATTGTTGAACGGTTCCTTGCTTTGCGGTGTTCCCTTGTCGTCAGAGCACTTCTGCAAGTGGTGTGGTCTCAGGTGTGACTTAGGAGGCCGGCTTGTCGGTGTGTGGCCACAGACGAACCCCAAGACCCGCGGTCAGGTAGCAAAGGGCAGCAGGCCCCACCCCTCCCTGGGGAGGGGCAGCTGATGGTGGCGGTTGTTCGGAAGACGCAGCTCTTGTTCCGTGGGTGTGGTGTGCTCAGTGTCTGAGGTTTCCCTTCATGCTTCGCTGCGTTGCTGATGGGTGATGTGCCTGGGACTCACGGCAGGTCTGGGCTGCTCGCCTGTTCCATTCTTGTCTGCCTCTTTAGGACACAGGACTGGATCTGGGGAGGGGTCAGGGTGCCTGTTTGGTGGGACAGAGACTTGGTCACTCCTGAGGCCGGGGGTCTCTGCAGTGTGGACTTGAGAAGGTGGCTGGGAGGCTTTCCTGCTGTTCTGAGCCGCATCTGGCCTGGGAGGAGGCAGCGTGGGGGTGGATGTGGGTCTCCAGTCACTTAGAGAGTTAGGAGCAGCACGGTCGGTTTGGCAGGCAGGCAGGCCCCTGTGCTGACCCAGGGGTGGGAGCCAGGCCTTCCTGCCACACCCTGAGGCCGGCGATGCCTAAGCCGGGCAAGGTCGCAGCACAGTAACCCCACAGTCCTCACAAGTGGTGCAGTGGTGGTCTCTTGAGGCCCCTGCTCCTGGGGACCACGAGGTTCGGTGCTGGGGAAGGGCTCAGACCCACCTCTGGGCCTGGAGAAACGAGAGAATTGGGATTTTGCTGAGATAGTGTGCTCAGCTTGAGTGTTGCCAGGTGGTGGTACTTGACCCTGCTGGAGAGGTAGTGTAGCTGTGGACCGTGGGAACCTCTAGGATTTAGGATGACCCAGGGAAGAGACGAGGCGTGACTGGGTGTTGGGGCTGTGCGTGAATCGCTGCTCCTGTAGTTCTGTGGTGGAGGTGACCCCAGCACCCGCGCCTTCCCCGTGACCAGTCCTTTCTGACGTGTATGTGGCACTCGCTTACCCAGTCTGCACGTTACAAAGCCCGGGGACTCGCCGGCTCTCCCCGACTTGAGCTCCCGCCTGGCCGTTGTGCCTGTCTGACTGCTCTGGCTCGGCAGTCTTCCTGTTGTGCTCCGTGCGTGTTGGAGCACGCTCCCTGGCACATTCGTGGGCATGTGTGCGTGAGGCGGGAGCTGCCTCTGGGGCTTGGGGGGTGGGGTGGGATTGTGGCCGTCGCGCTGTGCTGTGACTTGGCATTTGGAGTTGTGACCGTGTTCCCCTGAGATGATTTCACGCAAGACGTTGGGTTCCAGGCTTTGTGGCGCACTTTACGCAATCCTGCCGACAGCATCTCTCACGTGGCCTACCGTGTCCTGGGCAAATTTGGCGGCAGCAACAGGAAGATGTTGAAGGAGTCCCAGAAGCTGCACTACGTCGTGACGGAAGTTCAAGGCCCCAGCATTACTGTGGAGTTTGCTGACTGTAAAGCGTCTCTTCAGCTCCCCATGGAGAAGGTAAAGAGGGAGGCAGGGAGCTGGTGCGGATTCTGTGTCTCCTTGTTAGTTAGAGTGGATGTCTGTGTGAAAGCATGTAGACATGCTGGGATTTCCTAGGAGAACCTCCCGCTCAGGTCACCTCGATCTGCACGGGGGGCTTTGCGGGCGCCCATGGTGGATGTTTCCCCAAGCATCTGGGGCCCTGGGACCCCGGCACGGTTCCCTCTGTCCTGGTGACCGGGAGGTGATGCCCAGCCCCTCGTGCCCTTGGACTCTGGCCTCCTGGTCCCCTGGGCTCTAGCTCCATCTAGAACCCGGGTTGCCTGGTTGCTGCCCTCCCCCAGACACGGCTCTGGTCCTCTCATCCCTGGCTCTCGGCTCCTGGGCACTCTGGGTTCCTGGCATCTTGCCAGATGGCGTCCTGGGTCTCGGCACTTCCGTGTTGTTCGCCCCTTTGTGGGCCAGCCCAGGTCCTGGCCGCGCCTTTCCTCACGTTTGGCTTTGTCGCCAACTGTGGGCCAGCCCACTGCCCAGGTCCTGGCCGCTCCTTTCCTGCTCATGTCCTGGTGTTCCACCTTGTGGTCCGGGACTCTTAGCTGGCTCCTGTACGTCTGCTGCCTGTTGAGAGGACATTGTGGTAGCCTTGTGGGTGGGGTGCTGTGGAGTGACGCAGCCGGACTCCCATGCCCCTTGCCGACCAGCGTTGTGCGGCCCGCAGCCGCGTTCCTCGCTCCCTGGGCCAGGCTCAGCCTGCAGCGGGCCAGGCTGGCTCTCCCATGTGAGAGGCTCCCCCACAGCGGGTCTGGTGGTTTTTGTTTAAATACCAGACTTTCCCAAATGCTGGTTAGGGAGGAGGGCTGCGTGTCACTCTGGACTGGGTGTCTGGCCATCTCCTTCCGCCTGCCCCTCGACTTCTCAGCCTGTGTCTTCTCGCTGGCCCCCCCAGCAGGGCTGCCCGCCCCAGCCCGTCGTGCAGCCCTTCTTCAGGTGTTTCCAGGCGAGCACACTGCTCCCCAGAGAGCACTGGCGGCCGGGATTCTCTGTTTGTGTCGAAACCACCCGGCAAGCGTCTCTGTGCCTGCAGCACTTGGCTGCGTCCCGGGTAACTTCTCAGGGAGTGCAGGGTTGGTGGAAGCAGTGGAGACTAAGGCATCTGATTTCGCTTTCCTTCTGTATAGACAGAGCAGAGCAAAAAGATCCCTTTAGAAGTGGCTTTGGCCCAGAGCAGCTGATGCATGGGAGAGGTAAGGTTTTGCAGCTGGGTGCTAACAGCTCTGCTGGGCCGCACGGACAGGAGGAGGTACTGCGGAGGCCTCTGGGCGAGCAGGCGTTGTCCCAGGGGGCTGCAGGCACGGCTGGCCCTGGTCAGGCTGGCAGCCATGACTGTGTGAGGCAGCTTTGCATTTGGCACATTGAGCAACCCTTGACTCTTGCTCGCAGGTCATTGATGCACATGATACACTGGTGGGTTATGGAAGCTGGTACTATGGTGTAGCAGGTAAAGCCGCCGCCTGCAGTGCTGGCATCCCATATGGGTGCCGGGTTCAAGTCCTGGCTGCTCCACTTCCCATCCAGCTCTCTGCTATGGCCTGAGAAAGCAATGGAAGATGGCCCAGGTCTTTGGGCCACTGTACCCGTGTGAGAGACCCAGAAGAAGCTCCTGGCTCCTGATCAGCTCAGCTCCAGCTGTTGCCATCTGGGGAGTGAACCAGTGGATGGAAGACCTCTCTCGGGCAGGCGTCGTGGCTCAACAGGCTAATCCTCCGCCTTGCGGCACCGGCACACCGGGTTCTAGTCCCGGTCGGGGCACCAGATTCTGTCACGGTTGCCCCTCTTCCAGGCCAGCTCTCTGATGTGGCCCCGGAGTGCAGTGGAGGATGGCCCAGGTGCTTGGGCCCTGCACCCCATGGGAGACCAGGAAAAGCACCTGGCTCCTGCCATCGGATGAGCGTGGTGCGCTGGCCGCAGCGCGGCGGCCATTGGAGGGTGAACCAACGGCAAAGGAAGACCTTTCTCTCTGTCTCTCTTCCTCACTGTCCACTCTGCCTGTCAAAAAAAAAAAAAAAAAGACCTCTCTCTCTCTCCTCTCTGTGTGTAACTTTGCCTTTCAAATAAATGAATAAATCTTTTTTATTTGAAAGGCAGAATTAGAGAGGCAGAGGCAGAGAGAGAGGTGTTAACTGTTAACACTAACCTGTTCCTTGAGTTGTGTATGATTACCACGAAGGCATCAAGTTAATTTGTGTGTGATTGTGCCACCCCATGTTCCTGATGGAGCTAATTGAAATGAACGTGATAACAATGTGTGTGTGTATGTGTGTGTAGCTGTCTGTAGGTTTTCTGGGGGAAAAATGATGTAAACCTTATTCTCTTTTGAAGAGACAATTTTAAAAAAGCTTATACGGCCATCTCTTAGCTTGATCTCAGAGTCTGTGGCTTCAAGACTCCCCTGTCTCCCCCACTTCTTTCTTTTTAAAGATTTATTTATTTGAAAGAGTTACACAGAGAAGGAGAGGCAGAGGTGTGTGGGGGGAGGAGAGAGAGAGGTCTTCCATCCACTGGTTCACTCCCCAATTGGCCGCAACTGCTAGAGCTGCTAGATGGCCCCGGAGCCAGGAGCCTTCTCTGGGTCTCCCACGCGGGTGCAGGGGCCCAGGGACTTGGGCCATCTTCCACTGCTTTCCCAGGACACAGCAGAGGGCTGGATGGGAAGTGGGGCAGCCGGGACTCGAAGCAGCAGTGCCCATAAGGGATGCCAGCACTGCAGGCGGCAGCTTTAACCTCTGTGCCACAGCGCCGGCCCCAACTCATCTTTCTTGTTATTAGAACTTCGACGTGGGCGCGCAGGCACATGTGTGTGTATGACAGCAAACTGATGACTGTGTGTGTGGATGACACAGAATCTGGATCAGTCTGAGTGTGGATGACACAGTCCGGATCAGTGTGTGTGTGTGCATGCTCCCAGGTGCAGGTTCAGGCCAGCAGATGTGTCCCCGGAGACTTCCATGCGTCTTCCCCTGACTGTTGAACTCGGTCTTAGGTTTCAGTGGCGCCGTGCAGTCCCGTCTGGGGCTTGGCCGAGGCCCGTTGGAGGAGCGCTTGTGGGCGTCTTGTGTGTGCCGCCCGTGCTTTCAGGGAGACTTCCAGAGCGGATGTCCCTACACGCCGTGGTTTTGTGTTTCGTGTTGCAGGCCATCGAAACGGCTCTGGACTGCCTGAAGAGCGCCAACACGGAGCCCTACTACCGGCGGCAGGCGTGGGAGGTGATCAGGTGCTTCCTGGTGGCCATGATGAGCCTGGAGGACAACAAGCACGCGCTCTACCAGCTCCTGGCCCACCCCAAGTGCGTTCTGTCCCGCGGGGGTGGGCCCTCGCCGCGGGATGTGGGTGGGGTGGGGGGCGCTCTACCAGCTCCTGGCCCTCTCTGAGTGCGTTCTGTCCCGCGGGGGTGGGCCCTCGCCGCGGGATGTGGGCGGGGTGGGGGGCGCTCTACCAGCTCCTGGCCCACCCCAAGTGCGTTCTGTCCCGCGGGGGTGGGCCCTCGCCGCGGGATGTGGGCGGGGTGGGGGGCGCTCTACCAGCTCCTGGCCCTCTCTGAGTGCGTTCTGTCCCGCGGGGGTGGGCCCTCGCCGCGGGATGTGGGCAGGGTGGGGGGCGCTCTACCAGCTCCTGGCCCTCTCCGAGTGTGTTCTGTCCTGCGGGTGTGGGCCCTCGCCGCGGGATGTGGGCGGGGTGGGGGGCGCTCTACCAGCTCCTGGCCCTCTCCGAGTGTGTTCTGTCCTGCGGGTGTGGGCCCTCGCCGCGGGATGTGGGCGGGGTGGGGGGCGCTCTAGCTCCTGGCCCTCTCCGAGTGTGTTCTGTCCCGCGGGGGTGGGCCCTCGCTGTGGGATGCTGGGGGCGGGGGGTGGTGCCCACTCTAGCAGCTCCTGGCCCACCCCAAGTATGTTTTGTCCTGCCGATGTGGGTGCTCGTTGCGGGATGTGGGTGGGGGTTACCTGCTCTACCAGCTCCTGGCCCACCCCAAGTGCATTCTGTCCCGCGGGTATAGGCCCTCACTGCAGGATGTGGGTGGGGTGGGGGGGCGCTCTACCAGCTCCTGGCCCTCTCCAAGTGTCTTCTGCCCCAGCCAGTGTGGGCTCTTGCTTCAGGATGTGGGAGGGGCGTGCCTGCATTAGCAGCTCCAGGCCCTCCCCAAGTGCGTTTTGCCCCCACCGGTGTGAGCCCTCTCTGCGGGATGTGGGTGGGGCGTGCCTGCATTACCAGCTCCTGGCCCTCCCCAGGTGTGTTCTGTCCCGCCGATGTGGGTGCTCGTTGTGGGATGTGGGTGGGGTGTGCCTGCATTACCAGCTCCAGGTCCTCCCCAAGTACGTTTTGCCCCCACCAGTGTGGGCCCTCTCTGTGGGATGTGGCCGGGGACCACCCAGGTTTCTGTGTTTGCATGCGCTCTTCTTTTAGCCTTGGAGAACAGAAGAGAATCTGGGTGCTTGGGGATTGGGGTATCTCGCTTGCTGTCTGCCATGTTGCCTCCACTCTTTTTTTGTTTAAAGATTAGTTTTACTTAATTGAAAGAGTTAGAGGGAGAGACAGGGAGGGAGAGACAGAGAGCGTGATCTTCATCCCCTGTTTTACTCCCCAGATGGCTGCAATGGCCAGGGCATCATCCAGGTCTCCTGTGTAATGGCAGAGGCCCAAACACTCGTCATTACCAGGGAGCTGGATTGAAAATGGGGTAGCTGGAACACGAGCTGGCACCCATGTGGGATGCCAGCTAACCTGCTTAACCTGCTGTGCCACAGCTCTGGCCCCTCCATTGTGGCTTTATGCCACAAGGAATCGAGGCTCCTGTCCCATTCCCCCGGTGCTCCCTGTGTTGTCCCAGCACCTGGCACTGATCTTTGTCTAGACACCTGTCATGTGATGTGTGTATTTTCCTCTTACAACTTAAGGCTGTGCATGACCTTCATATATATCACGGTCTTTGGGAGATTGTGTGTATATACACACATATAAAGTCTAATATATAATTATGACATATACACACACATACACACATATGTAAAGGGCATTGGAGGGAGCTGTACCGTGAGGAAGCAGCAACGTGAGAGCGCAACAGGAAGCGGGTGGGGCAGACCTGCCAGGCTGGGTCATCATATCTGGGTTACGAAATGTAAAGGCGAACCTCAGAATCCCTCCAGAGGCAGAGACCTACAGAAATTGTCTAGACTTGGGAATGAAGAGAACTGTTAGGTGAGAAGCGCAGTGCTTACCGGTGATGGACGCAGAGAGAAAGATGGAAAAGTCCACGAGGGAGGGAGGGAGGTGAAGGACAGAGGAAGGCGTGTGCTGCCAGAGGCCCCCAGGGACGGGGGTGGGGGACACGGAAACATGAATCCACACGTGGACACAGGATGGGGAAACAGCCACAGATCATAAGACGGGACGTGTTCCAGGCTGGGTGACCACGAGGCTGCCTGCCTGTGGGCGGTGGGTGGGCAGCTGTGAAGCCACAGGACACAGAGGGCTCTCCATGTGGAGGGAGACAGCAGATCTGAGGTGAGAGTTCGCCGTGAAGGGCATGCAGGAAACAGAGGTGTGTTCAACTCAGAATGGATGTTCCAGGTGGGAGACACAGACACAGCAAAGCTCCCCCAGGGAAGCTGTGAGACGGCGAAGGAACAAAGTAAAGACAGCGACAGTGCAGGCGGGCGGCTGTTCCTTGTGGTCACGGCTGCTTCCGGGAACCCTGCCGATGTCAGAACCCACAGATGCTCCAGTCCTTGGAATGAACTTTTTTTTTTTTTTTTAAAGATTGATTGATTTATTTAAAAGACAGGAAGAAAGAGAGTGATCTTTTATCTGAGGGTTCACTCCCCAAATGGCTACAGCACTGGAGCTGGGCCAGGGTCTGGAGCCAGGAGCCTGGAACTCCATCTGGGTCTGTGATGTGGGTGGCAGTGGTCTAAGCACTTGGACCATCCTCAGCCCTCCCAGGCGCATTAGCCGGGAGCTGGATTGGAAGTAGAGCAGCCAGGACTTTGGCGCTCACATGGGATGCCGGCATCGCAGGTGGTGTTTGCTGTGGTCACATGTAGACTGAACCGTGGCTGGCATGTTAAATGTCACGTAAAGGAGCGCTGCACTGCACTGTGAGGAGAATAAGGACGAGAGGAGAGCGTGCACGTGCAGTCAGACCTTCCCCTGTGCTGTTGGCTGAATCCAGACACAGAACCCCTGGATCCTGAGGCCTGATGGATGGTGGCTGGACATAAATGGGACACAGCTAAAGTGACAGATACAGGGAAGCTTCCACCTTAAAGATCACACGGACTGGAGCAGTCCGAGTGCTTACTGTCTGGCAGATAGGGAATACATGGTCGGTGGACACAGGAGACTGCTCAGCAACGAGCCAAGTGCGCTGCTGACCCATGCCCAATGTGGGTGTGTCGTCTCTGACGAGTGAAAGAGGCCAGCAAGTGATGCTGCCTAGATGGCATTATTAGGCCTGTCTGGTCTGTCCACTGTTAGGTTATCCCTTTGGCAATATTCATTTTTTGGAGAGACAGACTGATGGAGAAAGCTCCTATCTGGTTCACTTCCCACGTGCCTGCAGTAGGTAAGATGGAGAGAGCTGGGCAGGGCCGCACTGAACTGTGCCTGCCGGGAGCTTCAAGTGCGCTCACTGTCCGGGAGGCGAATGCAAGATCCTGCTCTCCTGGCTCACGGCAGGCTTCAGCTTAGCCCACAGGGACGCTGGGCAAGAGCAGGTTGGAGGGATGGTGCCAGCACAATTCTGGCTTCAGCTTAGCCCACAGGGACGCTGGGCAAGAGTAGGTTGGAGGGACAGCGCCAGCACACTTCTGGCACCTTCACAAACACCAGGTAGCTGGGACGGCCTCACAGGTCCAGCTGGGCACGTGAGCACCCGCTCTCCACCTCTGGAGACGTCTGATAATGAAGAGCCTTGAAGGGATTATCGGCTTCAGAACGAGGCAGTTGGGACGAATTCTGCGAGGTGCTCCATTCGCAGAGCTGTGCTAGATTGGAAGAAGCTAATGCTATTTTTTTTTTTAGAAAAATTTTATTTATTGGAAAGAGTTACAGAGAGGCAGAAGCAGAGAGAGAGAGAGAGGTCTTCCATCTGCTGGTTCACTCCCCAAATGGCCACAGTGGCCAGAGCTGTGCCAATCTGAAGCCAAGAGCTGCTTCTGGGTCTTGCACATGGGTACAAGACCCAAGCACTTGGGCCAGCTCCTGTTTCTTTTTCAGGCACGTTAGCAGGGAGCTGGATTGGAAGTGGAGCAGCCGGGACTTGAACCAGCAACCGTATGGGATGCCGGCACTGCAGGTGGCAGCTTTACTGGCTATGCCACAGTCCGGGCCTCAAGATGATACTTTGTTGTTGTTTTAAGATTGATACATTTATTTGAAAGGCAGAGTTACACTGAGCGAGAAGGAGAAGCAGAGAGAGAGAGGTCTTCCATCCGCTGGTTCACTCCCCAATTGGCCACAACGGTTGGAACTGCACTGATCTGAAGCCGGGAGCTCTCCCCAGGTCTTCCCACGCAGAGTGCAGAGGTGCAAGGACTTTGGCCACCTTCTACTGCTTTCTGAGGCCATAGCAGAGAGTTGGATTGGCAGTAGAGCAGCCGGGTCTCGAATTTGCACCCATATGGCATTCCGGCACTGCAGGCGGTGGCTTTATCTGCTGCGCCACAGCGCTGGCCCCGCTAACACTATTTTTAAAAGGATAGAGAACTGGCTTTGTCTTACTAAGCATTCAGTGTTGGGTGTGTGTTTCCCTGACTGCCTTAAGGAATTTTGGTGAATCTCATGCAGGAGTTGGCAGGAAATGCTTGGTCCGTTGGCCCTGCGATTCTGTGTCTTGGAGTGGTTTTTCAAGCATTAAATGTTGAGTAAGTACCTTCAGGGCATAGTGTCTTTCATGCCTGTTTATCACTTATCAGAGCTACTTAGAATTTCGGCTTATTTAATTATAAAGGATCAACAACTTTGACTTTCTTAAAATAGAGGATAATGACTGAAAGACTGAAGATGACATTTCGTGGTCTACCTCTAAGTCATTGCCCACGCTCATACATTTGGTGGGGCCAGCACTGTGGCGGGTTAAGCCACTGCCTGCCGTGCCAGCATCTCATATGGGCACTGATTTGAGACCTGGCTGCTCCACTTCCAATCCAGCTCTCTGCTATGGCCTGGGAAAGCAGTGGAGATGGCCCAAGTCCTTGGGTCCTCTGCACTGGCGTGGGAGACCCAGAAGAAGCTCCTGGCTTTGGATTGGTGCAGCTCCGGCCATTGCTAACAATTGGGGAATGAACCAGTGGATGGAAGACCTCTCCTTCTCTCTCTGTTTAACTCTGACTTTAAAATAAATCTTAAAAAAAAAAAAAGTGCATTTCGGTATTTGCCGGCACTGGCTATGAGGTTCACGATGAGAACCATCCTTGGTTCTGGATGATGCTGCATTCCAAGCAGAGCCGTGAACTCTCCCAGGGGGGAAACAAGCGGGCGGGGCTGCTGTGGCACCAGCGGCTCGGGACTGGGGGTCTGACGATTTCATTGTGTCGTCCAGCTTCACAGAGAAGACCATCCCGAACGTCATCATATCCCACCGCTACAAGGCGCAGGACACGCCGGCCCGGAAGACGTTCGAGCAGGCTCTGACGGGGGCCTTCATGTCGGCTGTCATCAAGGACCTGCGGCCCAGCGCCCTGCCCTTCGTGGCCAGCCTGATTCGCCACTACACCATGGTGGCCGTGGCCCAGCAGTGTGGTGAGTGAGGGCTCCGTTGGCGGGGGAAAGTGGTGACTTCATCTGTCAGAACGGCCACAAAAACTTGGTCAGGTGCCTTGTTTCCGAGAGGCTGAGCTTGCCCTGCGGCGTCTGGGCCTCTGCGTTCAGACGTTCCGCACGCTGCACTGGCAAAGGTCATTTCTGTGGTGGGCGCCTTGGGCCGACGTGAAGGTCGTTGCCACGTTTCAGCAGTAAAATGTCAGCGTCTGATTATCTTTGTGAGAACTGGGTCCCGGTGCTGGTGGACGCTGCTCTTCTGAATCCCAGATGGTTTTTTGGGTGATGCTCTTCCTCCCCTGGGTGGTCTCTCCCGAGGCCGGGCTTCCTCCTTCCACTGGGTGCCAGGCTGTGCCCATTTCTGCTCCGGGGTAGCCACCTGGGACACCCAGCTGCCATGGCTCCGACTCTGGTGTGAAGGATGATTGAGTTCGTCCGTTCTCATTGCTGGTTCGCTGCAGGTGATGCGTTTGTAAGTGACACACAGTGGCCGCATCCCTGCCAGCTGCTGTGTAGTGCCTGAGAACCCTGGGCTCTGAGTCTGCAGACCCCTGCCCTGGTTTCTGTCCTCAGAGCCCCTCACACTGGCGATCAGCAGGCAGTGTCTCCGGACACTGCGGAGCACGGGGGACTCGCCCTGCACCTCTTCTCGGCCTGAAGAGTCGGCACTGTGGAGCGGGGTGCCTTGGTCTCTGCTCGGCGATTCTGTCTTGCCTGGTGCTGGGCACTCGTGAGGTGGTGACTGACGGTGGCCGCAGCCGGCTGTTGTCGGGCTGTGTTCTTCCGTCACCTCTGGCTGCTGCTGCAGTGTTCCACTGTCGGCTGTGTGGAGTATAACCCGGGTCATTCCCATGTCGCCTACCTTCGTCTGTTTCATGATAATGTTTAAAGATACCCACCTGTCTGGGATTCTCAGTTTAAACCAGTTTGCTTTTGAGTAATGGGAGGGAAAATGTGGGACACAGTGTGTCCTGGAAAACACTCGGCAATCCGCCTTGGTGAGGGTCAGGCCCCTTAGTTTAAGTGTGTGCACTGCATGGAGTTCTTGATCTCAAGAGAAGAGTGCGGATGAGGGCCCACGTCCGTGAACTTGACCTGCTCCTGCCCTCCCTCTGCTCTCAGGCCCATTCTTGCTGCCTTGCTACCAGGTGGGCAGCCAGCCCAGCACAGCCATGTTCCACAGTGAAGAGAACGGGTCGAAGGGAATGGATCCCTTGGTTCTGGTCGACGCCATAGCTGTCTGCATGGCCTACGAGGAGAAGGAGCTCTGCAAGATCGGGGAGGTGGCCTTGGCCGTGATATTCGACGTTGCCAGTATCATCCTAGGCTCCAAGGAGAGGGTGAGCAGCGGTCACGGTGTGCCGGTCTGGGGCGTCTGCACCTGCGGCCGTTGCAGCTGGGCATTGGGGTTTGTCCTCTTCCCCGCAGGCGTGCCAGCTACCCCTGTTCTCCTACATCGTGGAGCGCCTGTGCGCGTGTTGTTACGAGCAGGCTTGGTATGCAAAGCTGGGGGGCGTGGTGTCCATCAAGTTCCTCATGGAGCGGCTGCCTCTCACGTGGGTTCTCCAGAACCAGCAGACGTTCCTCAAAGCACTCCTGTTCGTCATGATGGACTTGACCGGAGAGGTAGGTGCTGGGCTGCCCGGAGGGCAATCTGCCCGAGACAGCCATGCCAGTGCCTTCCGCGTGGCAGGTGCTCGGACACTCGGATTTCACAGCAGCCCTCTGGGTGTCTGGATACCTGCTGGCTGTGAGAAGGGACGTCCAGAGTGTCCATCGGCATACATCTGAAAGGAAGCAGAGATGATTCCTCCGAGTTGCATTCTTTGTGGACTGATGTCCACACGTAACTTGGGCCAGGCATTGCCGTGTGCTAAACGCTGGGGTCGTGGCCAGGCATTGCCGTGTGCTAAACGCTGGGGTCGTGGCCAGGCATTGCCGTGTGCTAAACGCTGGGGTTGTGGCCAGGCATTGCCGTGTGCTAAACGCTGGGGTCGTGGCCAGGCATTGCCGTGTGCTAAACGCTGCGGTCATGGCTCGATCGATGTTTTCTTTCTTGGTTGACAAGCAGGAGCTGCTTACAGGAAGAAGCACTGAGCAGTTACAATGTAGTCTTGCTAACGTAGCTGGTGTAAGGGGCGTGGTTCTCCTCCAGCTGCCGCCTGCCCTGGGACAGCAGCCACGGCGGACAGGGTTGGGAGGCAGAGGGTGTGGTGAGTGGCATCGGGCCCCTTGTTCTGAGGCAGCCTTGCCTTGTAGGTTTCCAATGGGGCTGTCGCCATGGCCAAGACCACCCTGGAGCAGCTCCTGATGAGGTGCGCGACGCCTCTGAAAGACGAGGAGCGGGCCGAGGAGATCGTGGCTGCTCAGGAGAAGTCCTTCCACCACGTGACGCACGACCTGGTCCGCGAAGTCACCTCTCCGAACTCCACCGTGAGAAAACAGGCTATGCACTCCCTGCAGGTATTGGCCCAGGTCACTGGAAAAAGTGTGACAGTGATAATGGAACCCCACAAAGAGGTGAGATTTCTGTCGCCAAGACGCGGGTGGTTGGGATAGTTTTTGAGATGCTTGTTTTTGTTTTCAAGTCTGGGTTGTGGATGCTGCTCTTTATACTTTTGTGTCCACGCCAGAAAGTACTGCTGTGCCTGCTCGGTTTGGAACAGCTCACGCTGGGGCAGCTTGTTGGTGTTGGGGGGCTGGAAGATTGCTGGCCTGCGTAGCACTGGTGGTTGCCCTGTGGCCGCTGTGCCTCCCAGGGCCAGGCCTGTGCAGGTCACGTCCTTCCTTCCCTAGTGCAAGGGCAGCTGTGATCGTTGTTAAACTAATGGTTGTGAAATGCTGTGCTGAGAGGTGTAGCTTTCGAGGGCCGCCAGTGAGCGGTGCATCCCCCTCGGCTCTCCCAGGTCCTCCAGGACATGGTCCCACCCAAGAAGCACTTGCTGCGACACCAGCCGGCCAACGCCCAGATCGGCCTCATGGAGGGAAACACATTCTGCACCACGTTACAGCCCCGCCTCTTCACCATGGACCTGAACGTGGTGGAGCATAAGGTGTTCTACACAGAGGTAGGGGCGGGGGTGCGGGGCCGTGTGCGTGGTGCTGCCGTGTGTCTGCTAGCCCGTCTTTGTGCGTGCGCCAAGACTGGTCAGGCTGCATTCAGAGAAGGCTCGGAAAGTGACGCAGGTAACCAGCCCTGGCCTGGCACTGTGCTCTGGGCCGGGGTGTTGCCCCTGTACCTGGTGGAAGGGAGGCCCCGTGGTAGGAGAGGCTCAGCTAGGGTTGGTGTCCTCGGATCCTCAGAGCCATGTCAGCCCTCCAGGGCCCAGCTCTGACTGAGGGTCCTGGCGTGTGTTGGAGGGTAGGCTGTTCCCCGTGGCCTTCATCAGCCGGCTCACAGGTGCCCCCTGGGCACGGCTGGTGGAGAGCAGGTGCTCCCACACTGTTCACACTGGGCTCTGTGAGTGTAGACACTGTTGATTCTAACGTTAAAGTGCACCCAGAGCCACAGAGCAGGTGAGCCGCAAGGCTCCGCAGTGAACCCAGGCGGTCCCTTCAGAGCACGGTTCCCCATCAGTGTCCTCCGGCCTCCGGCAGGGCCCTGGTGCTCTTCCGTGGTCTTGATTTGCCCCCACCCAAATCCATGTGCTGGCAGATGGCATCTTACAGATTCTTGTCGCCGTGAATGTTCCAGCGAGAGGTGACGTCAGTGATGGGCAGTCGTCACACTGTGGAGACAGTCGAGTTACCGCAGGCAGGGTGCTGCGGTGGTCTGGTGGTCAGTGCCAATTTGAAATTTAGGGGCCAGGAATCACACTTCGGTAGGCATCAGAGGGAGCTGAGGCGAGCACCCCCAGCGAGTGGATTCTTAGTCCACGCTGTCTGAAGTTCCGGTCAGGAGGATTCCCTCTCTGTCTCTCTCAGTCCTGTGGGCCTGGGCCCAGCTCTGACCCCCAGCGGGCGAATTCTTAGTCCATGCTGTCTGAAGTTCGGTCAGGAAGATTTACCTCTCTGTCTCTCAGTCCTGTGGGCCTGGGTCCAGCTCTGACCCCCAGCGAGCGAATTCTTAGTCCACGCTGTCTGAAGTTCCGGTCAGGAGGATTCCCTCTCTGTCTCTCTCAGTCCTGTGGGCCTGGGCCCAGCTCTGACCCCCAGCGAGCGAATTCTTAGTCCACGCTGTCTGAAGTTCCGGTCAGGAGGATTCCCTCTCTGTCTCTCAGTCCTGTGGGCCTGGGTCCAGCTCTGACCCCCAGCGAGCGAATTCTTAGTCCACGCTGTCTGAAGTTCTGGTTAGGAAGATTTCCCTCTCTGTCTCTGAGTCCTGTGGGCCTGGTCCCAGCTCTGACTGTCCAGGCCTTGTAGGGTCCCTGTGTCAGGGACGCCTCTGGGAATTGGGAGGACAGGGTCCCTTGGCCTTTCTGGAGTCAGCTCACTAAGCCGAGATCAGGGGCTGGCAGTGCTGAGGGCGTGAGCTGCTGGAGAATCAGGGAGCTCTGTCTGTTTCCGCTCTGAAAGTTCTCGACTGGGCTTGTCTGTCCGTTGCTGGTTGTGCTGCAGTGTGTGTGGAGGATTGCTGTGCTGTGGTACTTGCAAGGTTGTATGTCCTTGCAGTAAGATGGGCTAAATTACGTTGTCTGGTCTCTTCCAGTTGTTGAACTTGTGTGAGGCCGAAGACTCAGCTTTAACGAAGCTGCCCTGCTACAAAAGTCTCCCCTCGCTCGTGCCCTTGCGAATCGCTGCCCTGAGTAAGTTCATGTGGGTCCGAGGTGAGCAGCAGTGAAGAGGGGCTGGCGCGGTGGCACAGCAGGTTCAGCCACTGCCTGCAGTGCCGGCAACCCGCATGGGCACCGGTTCAAGTCCCTGCTGCTCCTTTGCTCATGCGCCTGGGAAAGCAGTGGAGGATGGCTCAAATGCTTGGGCCCCTGCACCCGCGTGGGAGACCCAGGTGGCTTCCTGGTTCTGGCTCAGCCCATGTCATGGTGGCCATTTGGGGAGTGAACCAGTAGATAGAATCTCTCTCTCTAACTCTGCCTTTCAAAGAAACAAATCTTTGTTTGGTTTGTTTGTTTTTTAAGTGAAATACAGTGGCTTTGCTGTTGCTACTGTCTGAACTGTCTGGTGTTCTGTCTTCTTAAGGTGAGATCAGCAGGTTCATTTGTTTACTGAAGTACTTAGATGTTATGAGATTGCCTGTGTTATAGTATTTAAGAATTCCGTTGCCTGCAGTTCAGTGCGTTTTGCTATATAGTAATTCTGTATTCTGTGGTTGTGTGAATCAGGGCTGGTTTTGTTAGGGTGAGAGCTACAGTAAGGTGCATTGAAGCCTCTGTGGGCTTTGAGATTCCTGAAGTCTGCCCCACCGGGAACGTGAGTTCCTGTGCGCAGGAGTGTGCGGAGTTGAGGAAGAGCGCCACACTGTCTGACCCTGTCCTTGTTCACATTGTGAATACGTGCCTAGTAGAAGCTTTCCTAGTTGACTGTAGCTTTGTTGGTTATTTCACGCCTGATGGGATGTGGCCAGAGTCCTTTCTGAATGGGAGGTAGGATGACAGAGAGGCGGTTGGTAAGACAGGGCAAGGTGAGCTGAGGGCCAGGGCCGGGACACTGCGTGGCAGGCGAGCGCACCGAGGGGATGTTTCGGGACGCCCTACCTGTGAGTGCCTGTTGGTGCTGTCCACTCACTTCCCTTAACTAACAGCGATGGCGGTGTGTCTCCTTTCCAAGGAACATTTGTACTTTGAAAGACTTGGAGCTTAATCCCCCAGTTGAATAGACTTGGGCATTGGGACGAAGAGGGGCCGTGTGACCCCCACATCACCCGTCACAGGCCATGTCAGAGGCTGCACCCCTCAGGTAGCTCACATTTGACTGCTGTTGCCCTCTGAGGACGACTTGGGAGTAATGATGTCAGCGGGGACCCCTCCTCCACCCACCTCTCGCCTCTCAGGAGGTGTGAGGTTTATTGTGGCTTTTTGTGGTAATTTGAAAGGCAGATAGAAAAATCTCAGTCTCCCATCTGCTGGTTCACTTCCCAAACCCCCACGATGGCCAGAGCTGGACCAGACTGGAACTGGGAGCCTGGGACTCGATCCAGGTCTCCCCCGTGAGTGGCAGGAACCCAAGCACTGGAGCCTTCCCCACAGCCTCCCAGGTCAAGCCAGGGCTGGAAGCTGCAGTTGGAAGTGGAGCTGGGACCTGAACCCAGAGTGGGCTGCTGGCGTCCTGCGCAGGGTCTGACCTGCTAGGCCAGACATCTGCCTCCCTCGCGGCCTTGGGGCTGGCCAGTGACGTCACTCCTCGATGATGCTGGCTTTCGCTTTCGAGATGAGATAGAAGAGAGAGGGCGAGTGGTCAAGTCTTGTGTTCTTTGGGAGGAGGCTTCAGAGCAGAAAACTGTTAGGTATTTTCAGGTTAATAATGAGACCGTGTTGATTTCTCCCTCCCAAGATGCACTTGCAGCCTGCAATTACCTTCCTCAGTCCAGAGAGAAGATCATCGCTGCGCTCTTCAAAGCCCTTAATTCCACCAACAGTGAGCTCCAGGAGGCTGGGGAAGCCTGCATGAGGAAGGTAGGGGTGTGTGTGTGTGTGTGTGTGTGTGTGTGTATGTGTGAGAGAGAGAGAGAGAGAAAGAGAGAGAGAGAGCGCCTGAGAGAATTGGTCTGCAAACCTGGGCACGCCTCACGAGAGGTTGTAATGTCTCTGCTTGTTACATAGTCAATGGCACGCCCCTCGTTTCATCATACACTTCTGAAGTACCGCGTTTTCTAAGGGGAAAGCAAACACGGTGCCAGGGTGGAACAGGAGTTCCGTTCTGTTAGAAACTACCCCGTGCTATCTGTCTCTTTGTAACTTTTCCCTTCTGGTAGTTTTTAGAAGGCGCCACGATAGAGGTCGATCAGATCCATACGCACATGCGCCCTCTGTTGATGATGCTGGGAGATTACCGGAGCTTGACCCTGAATGTGGTGAATCGGCTGACTTCCGTCACCAGGCTCTTCCCAAATTCCTTCAATGATAAATTTTGTGATCAGATGATGGTAAGCCAGATGCCTTGAGAACACACTTGTGAAGTGGGTGGTGTGTTGATGCGCTTATGACTGGGAAGGCGTGAAGGGGAACTGCAGTCTCCTCCTCTGCCAGGCACACCTGTGGACAGGTACCGTCTCCTCCCGCCTGTGGTAGCACCCAGGTGCGTCCTCACGGTCCACAGTGGAGGTGTGGCACACCTGTGGACAGGTGCCGTCTCCTCCTGCCTGTGGTAGCACCCAGGTGCGTCCTCACGGTCCACAGTGGAGGTGTGGCACACCTGTGGACAGGTGCCGTCTCCTCCCGCCTGTGGTAGCACCCAGGTGCGTCCTCACGGTCCACAGTGGAGGTGTGGCACACCTGTGGACAGGTGCCGTCTCCTCCCGCCTGTGGTAGCACCCAGGTGCGTCCTCACGGTCCACAGTGGAGGTGTGGCACACCTGTGGACAGGTGCCGTCTCCTCCCGCCTGTGGTAGCACCCAGGTGCCATCTCCTCCCGCCTGTGTGGTAGCACCCAGGTGCGTCCTTGTGGCCCCACAGAGGAGGTATGGTTGACACGGTTAGTCCAAAGGCGCACTGCTTCATTCCGCTGTGAGTCTCGCGTCTCATCCTGAGGACCTGGTGTCGTTCCACTGACCTGTTCCCTGTGCTTGGATTGCTCCTAGCCCTTTGCCACTGTGGACACTGATGCGGTGAACAAGTTGTTGGTAGTTTGGCACGTCTGTTTATTTCTAGTAGATGCTTTGTGTGTGTTCTGTCTTCCGGTACGTTGTCTTTCTTTCCAAGCTATCAGAAATCTGCACTTCTGCACTGCTGTCCAGAGGTTCTAGGACAGTGTGGAGAGAACCGCCGTGCACGCTGGTTTCTGACGAAGGCCAGGGCTCTTTCCCTAAAATCAGACGGGCTACCCTGCTTTCTCTGGCACGATTGCAGAATCCTTCGAAAGCAGAGTGCCAGTGTCCTCGGAAGAAGAATGGCTGTCATTGCTGTTACCCAGGTGTTTGCACAGCACCCAGCACTTGGGGGGTCCTGCCCCGTGCTGGCCGGGCTGCCCTGGCCTACCCTGAGTGGGCTGTGGTCGAGAACACGTCGCCCCGTGGCGGAGCTTTCCCCTCGCGTGGTGTGTGTTGAGGTTGCTAGCTCAAGCCTTCAGCTTTGTCTTAACGGTTCTGACAAGTTTCCTCCATGCAGAGTTTGTATCTAGCTCTGTGGATGATTCGAGTTACTGTCTGTGTGTGGTGGAGGCAGCAGTCAGCCTGCTTGTTTGGTGTGTGGCACCAGTTCCTGTGTTTGGAGTTTGAGCCACTTGACACTTGAAGTCTCCTGTATGGTCCTTGCTCCGACTGTCTGCTTGTTAAACTCGAAGTGGATTTTATATGCCAGTTAGCGTCATGTTTTTCCTTTGAGAAACCTGGAAGCTGAAAGAGCGACATGGATCTGACCATTGCCTGTACGTCTGGTTCTGTTATTGTCATTTAAATCTTTGTCTAAGCAGCCGTTCCAGTGAACGTGGGATTAAGGAATTTGCATCCTGGTGATGAATGTTCTCCAGGGATTTTGTTGGTCAAATGTTGCTACGTTGGTACTTGGTAGAAATGTGTATGGCTTTGTGTCTTTCTCAATGTTCTTCCTTGGGACACTGGCCCTTTAAGAGGTAGGCCTTCCATGGACACCAGTTCATGGGCTATGTGAATTTGGAAATTTGGAAAACAGCCTTGTGAAGTTTGGCAAGGATGGTTCAGGTGGTGAAGGGAAGCAGGCTTTGATGGTTTAAGTCGTCGTGCCCTCGTGCCCTCATGCCCTGAGCCTGTTTGACCACGGAATCCTTACAGGAGTGGCATGCTGACTTCCCATCAGACGTCAGTGTCCTGAAGGTCATGTGCACAGCGCAGGGAGGTGAGGGCGCCCGTGTGGCTGACTGTTCCTGTGGTCCGAGCTTCAGCACAGGGAGGTGAGGGTGCCCGTGTGGCTGACTGTTCCCGTGGTCCGAGCTTCAGCACAGGGCAGTGAGGGCACCCGTGTGGCTGACTGTTCCCGTGTGGCTAACTGTTCCTGTGGTCTGAGCTTCAGCGCAGGGTGGTGAGTGCGCCCGTGTGGCTGACTGTTCCCGTGGTCTGAGTGTCAGCATGGGGCGGTGAGGGCGCCCGTGTGGCTGACTGTACTTGTGGTCCGAGCTTTAGCACAGGGAGGTGAGGGTGCCCATGTGGATAACTGTTCCCATGGTCTTGAGCATCAGTGCAGGGAGGTGAGGTCTGAGCTTTGGTCAGGCTGCCAGTTAGACCAGTGGGGTGGGCTGTCTTCCCACGCACCTGCTCCCAGTGCAGCATCCCTACCTGCTGTCAGTCCGAGGGGCGTTGCTGCCCGGCTGGGTGCCAGGCTTGTCGGACCATCCTCCTTCCCCAGGGTCCCCTTGCTGTCTGCTCCTCAGCCACAGTGGCCACCTTTCCCTCTCTGGCCCCAGGCCTTTGTCGCTCTTCTCTTAGCTTGCGTCAGCATTCCTCTTCTGGTGCGAGCGCATCTGCCTCCCTCGTTTGAGCCCTGCACAGATGTCACAGCCTCGTCAGGATCCCCTCATCCTCAGCCCTCCTCTGGAGCAGGTTGCTGTCCCTCGTGTGTAGCACTCTGATAACTGTTGCGCCTAGGGTGTCCCTTTGTTTTTAATCTGATCTCCACTGGACCTGGAGCGTTACAGGACGGGCATGGGCAGCCGAGCATCATTGCTTCCCTTCTCTGTCCCTGCTCTGTCCCGTAGCCCATGCACCTGCGTGCTCAGAGATCGGCTGTGGAGCAGCTCCCACAGGGGAGCGACAGGACCAGCCAGGTGTCAGGATGCACCTTTCTGTGGACAGAATGCAAGCAGGTGCCGGTCGCTCACCTCGCGAGCCTGCTGTGTGGGCTGTTTCAGTCACAGGAACACTGAACGTGGCGGGACTTGGTGACCGGAGAGCAGACTTCGGAGGGAACCGCTGCCGTCGTGGGGCCGCGCTGTCTAATCGAAGGATGTGCTCTTTCCACAGCAACATCTGCGCAAGTGGATGGAGGTGGTGGTCATCACCCACAAAGGCGGCCAGAGGAGCGACGGAAACGTGAGTGACTCGCTTGTTTCTGGGCAGGGCCCCGGGCCGTGCCGCTGGGTCCTTCCTGCCGGAGCAGTGCTTCTGATGGACTGCCGGGCAGAAGCCAGCGCGTGCAGTTGCAGTCCACGTGCCCCATCCGTTAGCCTTGCGTTTTGCTTCTGTCTCTCTCAGTTGCTGAACATTGCATGTTTCTTTAAAGTCTCCCACGTGTCCATGTGCGTGTGACGTCGCTGTGGATGAGACTTGGGGGAAGCTCGAACGGTAGTATTTCTGTTTGACTAGTTCCGCTTCACGCAGTGTGTCTTCTAGACGTCGGCAGCCGCTGCCGTGGGGGCGTGCCCCGCAGCTGTTGTCCATTGCTTTCCATGCCTGGGCGGTCGGGAACGTCTGTGTGTAACTGTCCGCGCCTGCAGGAACCTTCTAGAGCTTTTTCAGGACTTAAAGTGCTAAGGAGAACGTAAGGAAACATCGTAGAAACACTGGCGTGGATGTGTTCTAGGCCCGAGCTCCCCACCTCAGTGAACGACTTCAAACCGTACCTGAGGAAAAGCACCGTAGTTAAATCTTTCCCAGCTCTGATGTTGGTTGTTACGACTTTGTCTCCTGAAAATGTATACTCCTTGCTGTTCTGAATCTAACACTATTTGTGTCCATTTTAAAAGTTTTTTTTTTTTTCTTAACCCGATGGTACCCTGTCAGTGGAATTGCATTTTCCGTAGCTCCATGGTGCCCGGTGACCTCACACAGCGGCGTCGCCACTAGGGAACCCCTCCTAGCTGCTCAGAGGCGCCGTGAACGCGGCCTGTCTGTCTTGTGCCTGCTCGTGGAACGCTGCTTTCCATCCCAGCCTGGAGTTTTTTTCTTTCTGGCTTTGCTCTGCTTTGTTTTGGCCATTCTGTGTCGAGGTGTGCTGTGGGCCTCGTTGCCTGCTGCGTCTGAACAGCCAGCTAAGCCAGCCGGGGCCAGAACTGTTACTGCGCAGCCCCTCTGTGGGCTGGCAATTTTTTGTGCAGGAGAAGACTGTGGGACTCCTGCGGGAGGCATGCACAGTGCGTCAGTGAGGCCCCTGGGAGCGGTCATGGGGCCCCCGCGCCCTTCCGCCCGCCTCATCAGCCATTCTAAAAACCTACTGGCGGCTTCCACTGAATCAGAGATCCCGGAAGCATGGAGAGCAAGTGATGTGGAGGTGGGGCAGTTGCAGAGGGGATGGAGTCGGGACTGGCGGTGTCCCTGCCCACCCCGTCCCTCACCCCCAGATCCTTTTGTCGCCCCTGAGCAGCCAGGGAGCCGCGGGCACCGCGAGCTTGGCTACCCGTCTGCAGTTCAGGCCTGGCCTCCCCACCCAGGCCCTGCGTTGAGCTCTGGAGTCTACTCCTCGTTCCGGATGGGGAATGAGCCTCAGACAGGGGTTTGTTTCTGTGGAGAACACTCCTGGGTACCACTGCTTATTTGAGAAGCTGTGATCGCAGAGCTGCTAAATAGGTGCCCGAGAAAAGTAAACGCGCAGTGTGACCTGGCGTAACCCTGACGATCAGGGCTCTGCACAGTCACCGTGTTGCGGAAGAGAGCACGTGACCCTGTCAGGCCAATTCTATGCGCGCACACACACGCACACACAACACATTGGTGGCATGCAGGCTGTCACTTCACAAGGTGACCCGCTCACGGCCCATGAGCTCTGTGTGGTGTCCTCATGTGGCCTAACCCACGAGGCCGAATGCCCTTGTCCTGTCTGGCCTTCGCTGGGAAGAGGGATGTGCCACTGGGTCTTCCTCACATTGAATGAACATTGCACGTTAACTCAAGGGATTTTGTGAGTCATCTGCATACAGCAGGATCCCAGTTTCTCCCCTGGGGAGGAGTGTGCCGTCAGCCACTCCCCCCGCGCACTCTTGATCGTCCATCTGTTCATTACTGTGTCTCTCTGACCTCGTTGTGTCCGCACTGTCTTGTCAACCCCAACGACCCTCGCTGTGCTTGAGTGTCGGGGACGTTCTGTAAATAACACCAATAGAAAAGCCGATTTTCCTCCCCATCCTCAGGAGAGCATTTCAGAGTGCGGGAGGTGCTCCTTGTCTCCATTCTGTCAGTTTGAGGTGAGAACAACCGATTAAAAGTCAGTTTGTGATGTGCAATGTGAAGAACAGTTTCTTTTCTTTTCTTTTCTTTGGACTTTGTGTTGCCTTTTTTCATGCTGTAATTTTTGTTTTGGTTCAGCCTGCCATGGAAGGGGTAGAGGTGAGAATTTGAGTGGAGGTGCAGGAGGGGGTTGTTGTCGTACTGGTTCTGCTGTGACTTGTTAGCTGTGCTGTGGTTCTGTACTGGACGGTGCGTTGTGCCTTGGAGTGCAGTGACCTGTGTGTCTGTCTGTGGCAGAGTCGTACAGTACCATTGCTGTGACGTGTCCGGGTGCTAAGCATGTTTCCCATCAGGGCCTTGGAAGCCAGATCCGAAGTCCTCTGTTCGCTCCCTGTCAGAGTCGCCATCTCTCGAGCCTGTGTGAGATGGAATTGGATTTTGCTCAGCCAGCCAGCAGCCTCCTGAGAGGAAGCTCCCCACAGAATGTTAGCCCTGCCACAGTGGGGAGTCTTCGTGTCTCCTGCACCCCTGACTGACTGACTGCCGTGGGTCAGCACTTCAGCCCCTTTATCTCTCAGGCACACGAACACACAGGTACACACATGTACTCACATGTGCAGGCACATGCATACAAGGCACACATGTACACACATGTGCAGGCAGCCGCACACACAGGTAGTCACATCCCTGTGCAGCCTTAGACTCCTGGGCCCTCCGTCCTCGGGAAAATGGGGGTGATAGCATTGGTCCTCTCTGCCCTGCAGTGCCGTGCGGTCATGCAGCACTGTAGCAGTAGAAGACCTCGGGGTGCGTGTACCACGTGAGAACCCTGCAGAGTCAGCATAGCGCGTCCCTGGCCCAGGCCGTGAGCGCTCTGTAGAAGGGAACTCTGGTGAGCTGATTCTGTGGTTGCTTCCCCACCTCCATTTGGTCTTGGGAGACCCTCTGAGGTGCACCCCAAGGCTGCTGAGCTCGCGGCCCACGGGACCAATGTGAATCATCCCCACTTTACCCGCCTGCCCTGGCTCAGGGCTGTGCAGAGGCCACATGGAGGGGCCTGGCAGGAGCGGAAGCTGCGGCCACAGAACGCGAAGGTGGAGTGAGCACCAAGCAGCGCCGAAGCGTCTCAGAGCACAGCCCCTGCGTTGGTCAGCTTGACCCTTAGGCCTGGTTGACAAAGCCTAGTGCCACCATCGCCTTATTTACATGGACATGTAGTTTCCACGGTAGAAACGTCAGCATTTCATTTTTTGAGAAACTTTTCTCTGCTAGAACTGAGTGAATCGGGAAGAGGCTGCGGTGCCACTCAAAGTGGGCAATCCCGGTGCTCTCAGGTGTGCCCGCCCCCTTGGTGAGGGGCAGCACAGGCGACATAGCTCACAGCAGCCACACTGTCAGCGCCCTCCTGCCAGGGCTGCACGGTCAGGCCCCTCCCACTGACGCACGGGCTCTGCAGCCCCAGCAGTGCCCTCCCGCAGGCCCCACACAGGTAGTGTGCGATGGGTAAGTCGCAGCTTTGTCCCTGTCCCCTCTGCTTCGTTGGCCAGCCTTGAGAGCTGTGAGACCGTAGTAGGCTCTAGTGACGCTGCCTCTCGCACAGCAAAGCTGATGGGCTCTTTATCATTTCTGGTTTTCTTCGGTAGGAAATGAAGATTTGTTCGGCAATCATAAACCTTTTCCACCTGATCCCAGCCGCGCCTCAGACCCTGGTCAAGCCTCTGCTGGAGGTGGTCATGAAGACAGAACGCGCCATGTTGATTGAGGTGGGGCCGCCCGGGCGCTCCTGACCCTTCCCCTCTGCTGCCCGAGGCCTCGCGTTCACTGTGCTATGGGAAATGAGTGACGGGGCAGTACTGGCCTGGGAGGGGCGTGGGGAGGTGGCAGCGCAGGGACACAGCGCCCCCTGTGTGTTGCAGGCGGGCAGTCCATTCCGGGAGCCCCTCATCAAGTTCCTCACTCGGCACCCCTCGCAGACGGTGGAGCTGTTCATGATGGAGGCCACGCTCAATGACCCCCAGTGGAGCAGGATGTTCATGGTGAGAGCTGCGGCCCACGCCCGGCCTCGGGGCGCTGGCAGCCCCGCTGTGTGAGCTCGGCTCCCAGGCTCGCGCTCCACAGGGGTTGGTTCTGTGGCACAAACAGACCTGCTGCCAGGACTGGGAACCCGGAAGTGCGATTCTGTGAAGAAGATCTCCCAGGGATTTTGGCAGTGGATTCTTTCTTAGCCTGTCCAGAGAGATTTAGAAAGATCCTGCGAATTCACGTCCTTTCACCTTTTGTGTGTTGAGTCGTCTTAAAGCGGCTTTCCCTACTGTTGTTTCCAGAGTTTCCTGAAGCACAAAGATGCCAAGCCGCTGCGGGACGTGCTGGCGGCCAACCCCAACAGGTTCATCACGCTGCTGCTGCCAGGCGGCGCGCAGACGGCCGTGCGCCCCGGCTCCCCCAGCACCATGCGCCTGGACCTCCAGTTCCAGGCCATCAAGGTAGCCCATCTCTGCCAGGGCCCCCGGAGCCCCAGTGTCTGCTCGCGTCGCCGTTCCCTGACTGTCTCTTCTCTGACAGATCATCAGCATCATTGTGAAAAACGACGACTCGTGGCTGGCCAATCAGCACTCCCTGGTGAGCCAGCTGCGGCGTGTGTGGGTCAGCGAGGCCTTCCAAGAGAGACACCGCAAGGAGAACATGGCGGCCACCAACTGGAAGGAGCCCAAGCTGCTGGCCTATTGTCTGCTCAGCTACTGCAAGTGGGTGCCCACAGGGCGTCATGCACAGGGCCCCGTCCATGACTGCTCCGGGGCCTCTGCTGCGTGCCTGCAGCCATATCGGTGGTGGGGCTGGGCTCCACCCAGCTGCTGGAAGGCCAGTGAGCTGTGGGGCTCGCGCGCGTTAACAGTTGTCCCCTTCGGTCCTTAGAAGGAACTATGGAGATATAGAGCTGCTGTTCCAGTTGCTCCGAGCCTTCACTGGTCGCTTTCTCTGCAACATGACATTCCTGAAGGAGTACATGGAGGAGGAGATTCCCAAAAATTACAGCATTGCTCAGAAACGCGCCCTGTTTTTCCGCTTTGTAGACTTCAGTGACCCCAACTTTGGAGATGAACTGAAAGCCAAGGTGAGCCCGTGTGAGGCAGTGGAAGGCGGCAGGTGTCGGGGCTGGTTTAGGGCGGGGGGGCCTGGACCCGGTTCCCCTCAGGCCGTGTCTCCTCTGGACCGGGAGGTGCCTTTGGAAGCAATGTGCGGCCGATCTGGCAGCGCGCTGGTGCTGGAGAGTGGTGTGTTAGTGAGTGTCCTCGTTTGCAGAAAACAGCCTGCTTGGAGTGGGCAAGAACCGGCTGGCGTCTCTTTCCAGGCTGCCCGCTGTCGGTGGGCGCCTCCTGGGCTCGTTCCGACCGCAGTGCCTTGTGGCCCGGCTGCTCGTCCTCCCCAGCGTATTGCAGATGTGAGCAGTGTGGCTGTGCTTCTATCTCACTCAGGTTGGCTTCCTTTGTAGGTCCTGCAGCATATCTTGAATCCTGCTTTCTTGTACAGCTTTGAGAAGGGGGAAGGAGAGCAGCTCTTGGGACCTCCCAACCCAGAAGGAGACAGCCCAGAGAGCATCACCAGCGTGTTCATCACCAAGGTAGCGTTGCTGGCAGCGCTCACCAGGCACCAGCGTGTGCCGTGTGTTGGGGCTTTACTGGGGGAGGCTTTGATTCCTGCTGGCAGTCGCTCGTGGCAGGACGTGACGTTGCTGTTCTGATGGGCGGGTTCCTGTCCTGGATGAGCCCTCGCTCATTAGCAGATCCCAGGCAGAAGCAGATCGTAGCTCTGTGGTAATTCAGACCCCAGACAGCTGTTTGCATAGCAGATTCTTGATGTTTTGTTTTCATCTTCAGCTTTACCGAAGAGCCTTCTGGAAGCCAGTGAGAGTACTGCCCCGGGTCCTGTTTCCGCTGTGACCCGTGGCTGCTGGTTATCGGGACGCTGGGGGGCGGGCACTGGCTGCGTCCCATTGAGGCACCTGTGTCCCTGCGTCTTCACGGGAATGTCTGCAGCCAGCACCAGGGAGTTTGTTTTCCGGCCTCCTGCCTGAGGCTTGTCGTGTGGGCTTCTGCACCCGCTGTTGCTGGCCTTGAGATGTTAGGCTGAGTGTGCTAGTGTCGCGTGTTGGTGATGTGAGTGGACTGTGGTGTCCCTCACTGGAGTGTGGGTGGGCAGTCTCTGGAGGCGGCTGCCCCTGTGTGGTGAGGCTCTTCTCACACATCTAGCAGAGGGCGCTGTGGCTGTCAGATTACTGGTCCTTGCATAAGCCAGGGTCCTCTTCCTCCCTGCCATTTTTGACCCAGCCCATCCCAGAATTACTTGGTCCATGCTTTGACCTTGGCCTTGTGTATCTTCTGGGTCAGGGGCTCTGACTTGGTACCACTCAAGGGTAGGGATTTTGAGGGCATCAGGTGGAGGCTAGGCGCTGGGCAGGGCTGGGTGGGGCTGGGCAGGCCGGAGAGCCAGAGGAGCGGATCTGGCTGGAGGGCGCTGTGCCTCAGCCTGTGGAGAACACGGTTCTGAGGGGGACCCAGGCTGTTTTCAGAACCTGACAGGTCTGGTGGACCAAAAACAGCTGAGCCGCCTGGTTGAATTGAAGGAGGAAGTCTTGATTCTTGATTCAGTAGAGGCGGGTGGAGTCTCCTCCTAGCATGCACCTTTGTTACTCTCTCCATGAAACACACCAAAATCGACCTGCCACTTGGTCGCATAGGAGGCTGGAATGATTTGTTAAAAAGAGATTTTTTTTTCCCCCGGGTCACATGTTCTCATCCAAAAGCAGAAAAACAAAGAATAGACCATTAAAAGTTGACAAGGAAAAAAACTCAACTACTAGGAAATGAGGGAACTCGGTCCTGCATCTGCTGGTGGAAGACAGGAAGCCTCTCGGCCCCTCTCCCCTCTGGCATTCTGAATTCGAAGCCTGCAGGTGGTTTATCAGGGTGACTTTGTGGTCCTTCCTTACAGAAGGAGACGTGACGAGATTCTGATTCTGTCCTTGCCTTAACATCCCGTGCAGTATAGCCTGTGTGTGTGTGTGTGTGTGTGTGTGAGAGAGAGGGAGAGGCACTTGAACTTGGGCGAGCCTCAGTGGGTAACGCGGCTCACTCTGGCCTGCGGGCAGGTCCTGGACCCCGAGAAGCAGGCCGACATGCTGGACTCGCTGAGGATCTACCTGCTGCAGCACGCCACGCTGCTGGTGGAGCATGCCCCCCACCACATCCACGACAACAACAAGAGCCGCAACAGCAAGCTGCGGCGCCTCATGACCTTCGCCTGGCCCTGCCTGCTCTCCAAGGCCTGCGTGGACCCCGCCTGCAAGTACAGCGGGCACCTGCTGCTGGCCCACATCATCGCCAAGTTCGCCATACACAAGAAGATCGTGCTTCAGGTACCGCCCCCGCCTGTGAGCCTGGGAACACAAGTCCTGCGTGGCTCCACCGGGGAGGATACGCGGGTGGTGGACTCCTAGGAAAAGGGTTACTGGGAGCCAGGATGGGGCAGGGCTGGTGTTCACCGGGCACAGAGTTCCAGCTGGGGCGGTGGCAGAGGGTGGCAGGAAGACAGATGGCAGTGAACGGCAGTGTGTTTTACTACCCTCCTGGTGACCCCGCGGCCTGTCCCCTTCCCTCCCCTCTCCCTGGGAGTCTGACCTTCCTCTGACAGTCTCTGTCAAGTGCCAGCCCACTCGGCCCCTTCCAGCCAGGACATTTGGATCCTTCAGGAACTTCTTCCCAAGCTCTCGGCTGTGAAGGCTCTGATGTCAGGGAGTGCTGTGCTCCTGGGCAGCTTGATGTCCCTGTTAGAGCTGAAAGCCAAGCAGAGGGTCTACAGGGAGTCGTGGGAAGTGTGGGTTACGAAAGAGCACGTGGAGTGCAGAAATGCTGTCCACCAAGACACTGGTGTGTTCATTTGATTCTTGTGTGGACTTTTGATTGATTTGAGAGGCAGAGTCACAGAGGGAAAGGCAGGGAGGTCTTCCCTCTGCTGGCTCTCCCTCCAAATGGCTGCAGCAGCTGGAGATGGGTTGATCCGGAGCCAGGAGCTTCTTCCAGGTCTCCCATGCGGTGCAGGGGACCAAGGACTCGAGCCATCCTCCACTGCCTTCCCAGGCCACAGGAGAGAGCTGGGTCTGAAGAGGAGCAGCTGGAACTTGAACCGGCACCCATATGGGATGATGGCGCCCCAGGTGGAGGCTTAGCCCACTACGCCACAGCGCCAGCCCCTTGTGTAGACTTTCCATCCCTGATATGCTTGGTTCTGCTCTGCTCTGTGGGGCCGCCTTGGACAGTTTTCCCCTGAGTATTTCCTCTTGTGAGCTTGCAGGGTGGAGAGCTCCAGACCCCAGGTAGTAGTCTGTCACCGCCACAGGCACCTGGGTGCAGCTCCAGCCCCTGTAATGGGCACTGCTCTCCCTCAGTTGCCTCAGTGAGACACCGAGGGCGTTTCTGCTGCCCCTGCTTCTCACAGACGATGGCCTGTCCTGTCAGCCAGCACGCTTCCTGTCCTCTACCCTCAGTGCCAGTGGTGGTGTCCTCGTGTCCCTGTGACCTCGTGACCCTGCGCAGGCCGTCTCCTCTGACCTGAGGTCTCTGACACCGGCCCCTCCTACTGTATCTTCCTCCTGGCAGCCGGAGGGAGGGGTCAGCTCCTGTACCTACCTCCTGCTGAGGTCTGGGTCCTACTGGGGCTGGGTCCGTGGCAGGTCCTCCACAGATGGCAGAATGAACGTGTTCCTTGGACCAAGCCGTGAACGAGAAAGCAGCTTAGTGAAGTTGTTCAGATAAGAGAGTCCTGCAGACTTTGGTCCCAAGTGACTTTCGTCTGTGTTTAAAGCCACTCCTGCCTAAACTCCTGCCTGTTTAAAGTTCCCTCCTGCCTAAGAGGTTCCTGTTCCTCCTAGGTGTTCCACAGCCTTCTCAAGGCGCACGCCATGGAAGCACGCGCCATCGTCAGACAGGCAATGGCCATCTTGACGCCTGCGGTGCCTGCCCGGATGGAGGACGGGCACCAGATGCTGACCCACTGGACCAGAAAGATCATCGTGGAGGAGGGGCACACAGTCCCACAGCTCGTTCACATCTTGCATCTGATAGTGCAGCATTTTAAGGTGTGTGGAAAGGACGAGAGGGTGGTGTGCAATGGACATTGCCTGCAACCATGTGTCAGGAAAGCCGTCTCCCATCCCCTGGTGGGCCTGTGCATGCGTGTGTGTGTGTGTGGCTTGAACAGCGCGGAGGCGCGTGAGGCTCGACTCGGCCTGCCCCGGGTGCAGGCAGGTGACTGCTGTCAGGATGGTGGTGTGGTGGTTAATGAGGACTCGTGTCTCAGTCCCCTCTTTACGGCCAAATCGCCCGCCTCGTGGGGTCTGTTTCTCTGTAAATGTCTCTCAGATTCTGGAGAGTGGAGAAGGGATTCTTCAAAGCCAGCTCTTTGATATTGGAAATTTGCTTCTCTGTCTTAAACGTCCATGGTGTTGGGTGTGCCATCTGACACGGGTGACCAGTAAAGAGAACTCGTCTGTCAGCCAGTTCTGAGGGTGGTGCTGGCAGGCTGAGGAGCAGTGAACGCTTGCCGTTCCCTGAGCGTGTGGCGGGGGCCTGTGGAGCCCCGGCGGATTGTGGGTGAGAGAGCCAGCGGCGCTGCCCTTTCCGCAGGTGTACTACCCGGTGCGCCACCACCTGGTGCAGCACATGGTGAGCGCCATGCAGCGGCTGGGCTTCACGCCCAGCGTCACCATCGAGCAGAGGCGGCTGGCTGTGGACCTGTCTGAGGTGGTCATCAAGTGGGAGCTGCAGAGGATCAAGGACCAGCAGGTGGGCCGGGGCAGGGCAGGGCAGGGCAGGGCCGGGCCGGGGGTGGGCTGGTGGCCCGTGCTTCCCCAGCCATGTGTGACGGCCGTGTGTGTATGTGTGCGTGTTAAGCCGGATTCGGATATGGACCCCGGTTCCAGCGGAGAGGGCGTCCCGTCAGTGTCATCGTCCATCAAGAGGGGCCTGTCCGTGGACTCGGCACAGGAGGTGAAGCGCTTCCGGACGGCCACCGGCGCCATCAGTGCGGTAAGACGCGAGCCGTCCCTGAGAGCATGCCCCCTTCTGGCTTGTGCAGACTGTGGGCTGAGTGTGGCAAGGCCGCCCAAGGCAGCGGGGGCTCAGCAGGGGGTGTTGCGCGGCGAGCCCCGCCCTCGGGTCCCCACTGTGCCGCACGTGGTCCTCCCGGGTGCCCTCTCCGCACCCTCAGAGTTGGGTCAGCACACGTGCCCACGTGGGGATTGTGGTTTTTCTCTCCCACCCTCACTGTGCCTCTGCCTTCCCAGCCCCTTGTCCACCTGGGCTCTGAGCAAGCTGGCTGTGTGCGTGCTTGGCGGTCCCCTCTCCCCACATGCGTGGTTGGGAGCAAGCCTCATCATCCCAGCCTCCCCACCTCCAGCGTCGCGGCCACGACAGTTAGGGCACTTGCCCAGTTGTCTCTGTCCACGTGTACCCCTCTGATGGATCTCAGGGACTTGCCCCGTTGTCTCTGTCCACGTGTACCCCTCTCATGGATCTCAGGGACTTTCCCCATTGTCTCTGTCCATGTGTACCCCTCTATAGAGCTCAGAGACTGTTCCCGTTGTCTCTGGCCACGTGTACCCCTCTGGTGGATCTCAGGGACTTGCCCCGTTGTCTCTGACCACGTGTACCACCTCCATTGTGTCTGTCCGCGTGTACCCCCTCCGTTGTCTCTGTCCACGTGCACCCCCTCCGTTGTCTCTGTCCGCGTGCACCCCCTCCGTTGTCTCTGTGCACGTGTACCCGCTCTGTTGTCTGTCCACATGTACCCCTCCGTTGTCTCTGTGCACGTGTACCCGCTCTGTTGTCTGTCCACATGTACCCCTCCGTTGTCTCTGTCCACGTGTACCCGCTCTGTTGTCTCTGTCCACATGTACCCCTCCGTTGTCTCTGTCCGCGTGCACCCCTCTGGTAGCTTTCTGCCAGGCAGTCAGAGGACCAGAGCCTTACTTCCCAGCGAAGCCCCCTCTGCCGTTTTTAATTTCCTGACTCCTACTGTAATCATTTCCAAACTGGAAGTGGGAAGAAGTTTAGCGTGTCCTTTCTCTCCCCTTGATTGTGACTTCCGGGGCCCTGGTGAGCTGGGACTCTTGTCCCCAGCACCGTCCCACGAGCTCCTGCCCCTCCCCCGCGCTGTGCAAACCCCCTCCCCCCAGGGTCTCTGCTCGCCTAGGACGTGTGCGCTGGCTCTTAGCCCTCCTCCTGCACCCTTGCTCGCTTCCCCGAGGGCTGCCGCTGTGCAGTGCCGTCCTCTTGCTGCTCCGTCGCTTGCCCGTGGCTACTCTGTGTCAGCTGTCCGCATACCGGCCAGGTGTGCAGGGAGCGAGACGAGCCACCTGTGTGGTGGGGAATGGCTGAGTGTGTGCTGCCCTAGGTGTTCGGGCGGAGCCAGTCACTGCCGGGCGCCGACTGTCTCCTGGCCAAGCCCATTGACAAGCAGCACACGGACACCGTGGTGAACTTCCTCATCCGCGTGGCCTGTCAGGTACGGAGCGTGAGAGCCGAGACCACGCGGGGAGACGGGTCCGCCTGAGGACTGTGGACCGAGCAGCGTGCGTCCGTGCTGCTCTTGAGAGGTCCCGAGTCCTGAGAGGAGTCTGCTCTCGTGCCTCTGCCTCGCGTCCCTGCAGCGTGCCGGGCAGGAGCACTGCCAGGGCACGCCTCTGACACGCGCGGAGAAGGGGAGAGCCCCGAGGAGGGGCGCGCTCGGGCAGGCGGGAGGTTGGGGGGAGAAGGGGTGTCTGCGCAGAGAGGGCCCGCAAAGCCCTGGACGTGGGGCTGGGGGGTCGGGAAGCGTCGTCACCGCCTAAGCTCGGACGCAGTGCAACACTAGCGTGAATGGGCACGGATTTCTAGGTTAACGACAACACCAACACGGCTGGGTCCCCTGGGGAGGTGCTGTCTCGCCGCTGTGTCAATCTCCTGAAGACCGCCTTGCGCCCGGATATGTGGTCCAAGTCCGAGCTTAAGCTGCAGTGGTTCGACAAGCTGCTGATGACTGTGGTACGTGCCAGGGTCTGCGGCCAGGCCAGGCCCCCCAGAGCCTGTCTCCTGGGCTCGGGGCTGGGTGGTGTGAACCCGTCCTGGACCCGAAGTCTCCCACACCCTTTACCTGTTGTGGCTTCTTCTACGTTGTCTCTGGCTGCTGCTGAGGGGGGGCCGTTTGCCTCCCTGAACATGGTTTTTAAACCTCAGCTCTCACCCCCTGCCCAGATGCACTGAGGAGGGTTGAAGACACAGCAGCGGCTCTGCCTCGTGCGCGTGCTGCCTGGACTCACGGACCAGCTGGCCCGGGCTGAACGCTGTTCTTGATGTGTGCAACAGCCTTTAATGTAAACTCGGAGTTTTTAGGATGGCTCTTTGAGGATGGATGCACAGTTGGCCCGGGAGCACTGGGTTGTACTCAGAAGGGCTTGGTCGCTGACACGGACCTAGCCCTGTGCTGATTTCTTTGCTCTCTCACTGTTCTTGGAAAAGTCATGAGCCCGTCATCGTCTGGTGGCAGCAACAGCTCTTCGTGTTTCATTGCCATCGTGGGCTCTGATGGAATTTGGGCACGGTCCCTGTCAGGATCACAAATCCTGTAGACATCTGTTACGTGGGCCTGCAGAGGTTAACACTGGTGCTCGTACTAGTGAGTGGGAGAGTCTCTTTCTCTCCCCTCTCTCTGTAACTGGCTCATTTTCATATTGAAAATAAATTTTTATTTTTTAAAGATTTATTCATGTATTTGAAAATGAGAGCTGCAAAGGGAGAGAGAGAGAAATCTTCCATCTGCTGGTTTACACCCAGGTGGGCCAGGCTGAACCCAGGAGCCAGGAGCTTCTTCCAGGTCTCCCTTGTGGGTAGCAGAGCACTTGGGCCCTTCTCTGCTGCTTTCCCCAGGCCGTTAGCAGGGAGCTGGATGGGAAGTGGAGCAGCCGGGACTTGAACTGGTGCCTGTAGCTGGGGGATGCGGGCATCACAGGTGATGGCCACAACACTGGCCCCAAATAAATGAATGTTTCAAAGGGGAATTCACTGCAGTAACTCTTCCTTTCTAGTGCAAACTTCAGTGACTTTTAAAACGTCCCTGAACATGAGTAGTTTTAGTCTTATAGTTATAGTTATAGTCTTATAAGTGTTCTTACGGGATCCTATATTGTGCTTGCACATTTTTATGCATACGATGCATTTGTTGTTGAGTGATTTTTTTTTTGTTTTTTTGTAGTTTCCAAAGAGTTGGTGGCATGTGGTTGGGCGTCGGTGTGTCTCCCTCTCCCGTGACTGGCCTGTGTTCTCCGTTGCAGGAGCAGCCGAACCAAGTGAACTACGGGAACATCTGCACGGGGCTGGAGGTGCTGAGCTTCCTGCTGACGGTGCTGCAGCCGCCCGCCATCCTCAGCAGCTTCAAGCCGCTGCAGCGCGGGATCGCCGCCTGCATGGCGTGCGGCAGCACCAAGGTGCTGCGGGCCGTGCATAGCCTGCTCTCGCGCCTCATGAGCATCTTCCCGACCGAGCCGAGTACGTGCCCCTCCCCGGGCCTCGGGGCCCCCGCGCTCTCTCAGCCTCGCCTATTTTCTTAAATTAGAATTTTGTTTACTTGAAAGACCGGGTGACAACAAGATTTCCCACTCCCTTTGCTGGTTCGCTCTCCAATGCCCACAACGGCTGGGCCAGGCCACGCTGAAGCCAGGAGCCCAGAGGTCAGCCCAGGTCTCCAGGGGTGGCAGGGACCTGGCTGCCTGCCCCAGCTCCTCCAGGAGGCACATCAGCACAAGCTGGAGCCTGGAGCTGAGCAGGGGCCCGAACCCGGTGCTCAGGTTAGGGATGGTGGCGTCCCAGATGGCATCCGGGTTGCTCCCCAGACGCAGCCCTTCATCCTTTGGGTCTTGCTTTAATGGCCCCCTGTCAGAGGGGCCCTTCCCAAACCCCGTTTCAGAAAAGCTCTTCCCCTTGCTGAGTTCCAGGCCAGTGTCCCGTTAGTTCCCGCACAGCATTCGTCGTCGTTCAGAGTCCTCTTCATTCGGCCGCAGTGGCTCCTTCCCCCTCTCTGCCTGGATAACTGCAGGGGAGGGAGCTGTTAGGATGACTGGTGGAGGCGGGCAGCAGGATCGCTGAGGGCTGTGTCCAGCGTCCTTCAGTGGCTCTGGTGCCCTTCACTTGGCTCAGGGCCAGGACTCCGGCTTGACTGGGCAGCGAGGGTGGGCCCTGAGAATGGCAGTCCCCTCGCGTGGCCTGACCCTTCCCGCTAAGACAGGGCTTTGAGCGAGCCCTCGACTGCCCCAACTAGAAGACCTGGCCGGCCCAGCCTTTGAGGGGCTTCCCCTTGGCTTTTGGACACTCTTGTGGGCAGAGCGGGCGGACTGAGGAGGAAGCCGGGGCTTCAGACCCCCTGCAGGGTGGCAGGGTGTCCCTGGCCTGGGCGAGGGCCCCCCAACCCAGGGGCAAATTCTGAGTCCCGTGAGGCTCGTTTTCCCACAGAACACGCCGCAGGTCCTCAGTGGCGGCCAGCAGGGCCTCTGGGGCAGTGGAGGTGCTGCTGGAGAGACGTTTTCCAGGCAGGCAGTAAGGAAGGTCACATGAGCCCCAAGCACAGCCTCCTGACAGCGTGCCGCTTCCCTCCGGAGCGGTCTCTATGCGTGTCCCGAGGCTGGGCTCTTTATGGCCGCCTCTCCAGTCTCTGGGGTCTTCCGAGGGGTCATGTCGATGCCACGGCGGTAGCTAGCTCTGGCTGCCTCTTCCAGGATCTCTCAACCTTTCTTTAAAAGCAGTTTTGACGCGCGGATGTGTTAACTGCAGCAGCCATTGCTCTGTTGTTTTTTTGTCTGCTTTGGAAATTGGGTTCTTTGCCAGCAAATATTGCTGTCCCTTTAGATAGGAAAGAGAAGTGAGGTTGAAGTGTTGTATCACATGTCGAACAAGTGGCCAGGTCAGCGTATGTCAGGCACGTATGGGGAGGCAGGGTGAAGGGAAAGGTTGTCACTCTGCTGTGTGTGACGTGGGAGCCAGCCTGGGGGTGAGTCCTGGCCCCCAGTGGGAGATGAGCCTCCGGCCAGGTGCAGTAGACCCCAGACAAGAGCTCAGCCCCTGGCGTGGGGAGCCCTCCCCTCAGCGCCCGGGTGCCCACTGGTGTTCTAGGTACGTCCAGCGTGGCCTCCAAGTACGAAGAGCTGGAGTGCCTGTACGCAGCGGTCGGGAAGGTCATCTACGAAGGGCTCACCAACTACGAGAAGGCTGCCAACGCCAACCCCTCGCAGCTCTTCGGTGAGTGGGTGTCCGCTGTGGTCCCAGAGCAGCCTCTGGGAGAGGCTCAGGGAGCTGGGAGGAGCTGGGAGGAGCTGGGAGCTGCTGCGCTGTTGGAGGATCTGTGTGGTGTTGGTGCCCACAGGCCGCCGTCCCTTGGAGTCTCCACCCCATCCCAGGGCTTCCAGTTTGGTTGTGGGGCCATTGCCTGCCGTCCGCAGCTCCTGCTGACCCAGTGTTCCACGTCGCACAGAGGAGCTGTGACTGCTCTGTTTGGAATAGGCCTCTGAGCAGGGCAGGGTACTGGGCAGGTGGGGGATGCCCCTGTAAATCGCAGGTGCCCTCTGTGAGGCAGTCATGGACCCAGAAACGGGACTTGAGGTGCAGGTCAGGGTCGAGACGACGGAAAGTGTTCTCTTCACCCTGCCTGTCATGTTCTGGTTTTGGCATTGCTGATTTTTATTGGTCTCATGGAATTTTTAAGGAGTTTCTTATTTGGAAGGCAAAGGGAGAGAGAAGGATCTTTTATTCGCTCCTCAAATGCCTACAACAGGGGCTTGGCCAGGCTGAAGCCAGGGTCCTGGAACGCCATGTGGGTCTCCCATGTGGGTGGCAGGGACCCGGGTCCTTGAGCCGTCCCTGCCGCCTCCTAGGATCCACAACAGCAGGAAGCTGACTCAGAAGCAGAGGTGGGATCTAAGCTGCACATTCTGACGTGAGATGCAGATGTGCCCGCTGGTGGCTTAACCTGCGGCCACACACCTGCCCCTCTATTGCCATGTTTTAGAATATTGCTCATGTTCAGATAGGCTAGATTAGGAAAAGTTTTCTTCCCCACGCCCCCCTCTCCCCCACAAGTATGTCTTCAGAGCAAAAGCCTCGCTTAGGGTGGTTCACCATAGTCTGAAAATGAATCCCAAACTGAAGGTGAGGTGAGGCTGCTGTGTGCCTGCACCTGCCAGTTGGCTGTGTGCATGGCTGCCTTGGCAGCAGCAGCATCGGGAGGGGAGCCGTGCTTCCCGGTGCCCCGTGGGAGAGAGTGGTGTTGGCGTTGGGTCGATCTGTGCTGGATCACAGCACGTCCTGGTACGGCAGGTGGTCCCCCGATGCCAGTGGATGGTGCCCACCACACAGTTAATGCTTTTTCTATCGTAACTAAGCGCTGTCGCCATGACTTCTGTACTTTGAAGTGGGACCGCAAAACCAGCATGTGCCTCTGGTTCTTGTCTCAGTTAGGTGAGTGGAAGGTTCCCTCTTAGCGAGAGGCCTCAGCATAGGGTATCTTTTCTATGAAGTGGAGAGATTCACTTCTCTTTTTATTTTAAGGTTTATTTATTTGAAAAAGTTACAGAGGGAGAGAGAGAGAGAGACAGATCTGGCCACTGTTCACTCCCTAAATGGCCACAAAGGCCAGGGCCAGGCCAGACTGGGACCAGTAACCTGGAACTCCCATCTGAGCCCTCCACGTGGGTACAGGGGCCCGGGCACCTGCTGCTCTGCCAGGTGCATTAGCAGGGAACTGGACTGGAAGAGGAGCAGCCGGGACCTGAACCAATGCCCACGTGGGATGCTGCCACCACAGGAGGCAGCTTGACCAACGCTTGTCCTGAGAACGTCCTCTTTTAAAGAAGCGTTGTGCAGCTTCTCCCTGGTGTATCCCAGTGGCCAGCATTGCTCCTCCGTTCCTTGGGGCCATTGTTAAGTTAAGCAGAGGGGACTTGGACACAACACTGTGACACCGTGACAGTCGCCTCAGGACTGAGAAGGCTGCCAGCTGACTGCAGGGTGTCGCTGTGATGAGTATGGGTGCACCAGGTACGGGGGGGTCCCCTCCAGCTGGGACAGCATGAGACTTCATCATGCTCCCAGGATGCCTTGCAGTTTAATGTATGAATTGCTTATTTCTGAAATGTCCCTGTCGTGTTTCCAGAACTCGGGTCACTAAAGCCTTACAAAGAGAAGACAGCTAAGAGGGGACCGCTGAGTCGTATTTGAAGTTGCACGTGTCTGTCAGTGCCTTGGTGCTGGCTTTCTGTGAGACAAGTGGTCTTTCCTTGCTGCAGGGACGCTCATGATCCTCAAGTCCGCCTGCAGCAACAACCCGAGCTACATAGACAGGCTGATCTCGGTGTTCATGCGCTCCCTGCAGAAGATGGTGCGCGAGCACCTGAGTCCCCAGGCGGCAGGGAGCACTGACGCAGCCTCAGGTGAGCGGCGGGGCAGGGCCGCGCTGCGCATGGGGCTCTGGGAGAGCTGTCCCACCTGTGTCGGCCGCTGCCCTTGGCTCTTCCATGAAGAAATGGCAGAGTGGTTGGACTTTACGGAAGTCACCACGGAGTGAGCACTCTGCAGTGTCTGCCATAACGCAGCCTCTGGTTCTCATGGATACGTCACGGGTTCCGGACCCGAGCCCAGGGCTCCAGGAATCCAGGTGGTAGGTGGGGTGGAGGTGTGGGGCCTGCTGGCTGGAAGCTGTGAGGTCATGGCTGCTCTCCATGGTGCAGAACCCAAGTGCCCAGTGTGCGATCCAGAATGGGCGTGGAGAGGCTGGGGTGGCCTGAGCTGGTCCCATCGGCTCTGTCGCCCCTTCCTCTTTGGGAGGCGCCTGGAGGGCTGCCCTGGCGAGGTGCGGTAGTAGGAAAGTGATGGCCCCCTTAGACCCCGCAGCTCTGGGTGCTGTGGGCAGAGGCCAGCGTGCCTGTGTGGACACCCTGGGGACCTGCTTTCTTGGGCACGGCAGGGACGAGCGAGCTGGTGATGCTGAGCCTGGAGCTGGTGAAGACGCGCCTGGCCGTGATGAGCATGGAGATGCGCAAGAACTTCATCCAGGCCATCCTCACGTCCCTCATCGAGAAGTCGCCCGACGCCAAGATCCTCCGCGCCGTGGTGAAGATCGTGGAAGAGTGGGTGAAGAGCAGCTCCCCGATGGCAGCCAACCAGGTGAGGGGCCGCGTGGGGTCGGCCTCCTGCTCTGCTCAGACTTCTGGAAAGCAAGCGCCTGCTGTACCCGCATTCCTGGCGCCTTCTCTGAAGGTGGCCTTTTCCTAGAGGGCCTGGCAGGTTTTCTGTGGAAATTCGGGGTCAGCTGCTCCCTGCTGGGTTTTTACTGGAGTTAAAACGCTAAGTGAACCGTCCTCGTTGTTAGCCTTTGACCGTGGTGAAGATAGCCAGAACATACCAGTGACAAGAAGGCACTCTTAGTTAACTTAGCAGGATGCTTGCGCACCTCTGATAGACTTTCATAGTTGAACTGCCTTCTCTCCAAGTGACATGTAGGCCCTGGAGAAACCCTACCGGCATGTCTTAATTTTAAGCATCCAATGGTAACCCAAACTATCGGATTCTGTTCTCTGTTTAGTGATGAACTGTCTTACTGTACTTGATACAGCTGTAGGAGTTGAAAAAGTAGTAGCACAAATGTCTTTGCCGAAACAGAAGTGACCTTTTCTTCTAAAAACGAATTCCATGCAGACACCCACGCTGCGGGAGAAGTCCATCTTGCTTGTGAAAATGATGACCTACATAGAGAAGCGCTTCCCGGAAGACCTTGAGTTAAACGCCCAGTTTTTAGACCTTGTCAACTATGTCTACAGGTAAGTACCGCCCCTGCCCAGGTGTTTTGTGTGTATCGCTCCATGTCCTGTTCTCTGACCAACCAGTGCAGCGTGGCTTTAATCCTGGACTTCTGCCTGTAGGAAGTGTTGCTCTACATACTGAGCGGTAGCTAACACCGATGGCTCTAACTGCCGACCTACGCGCGCTGTGTCGTTAGCCTTCTGCACCGTGCCTTGGCCTCCCTCGTGCCACCCATCTCCTGTGGTTTGCTGGTGGCCTGGGGATCCTGCCGACATGTCCCACGCTGACCTCTGGCTGTGACTTGGGTTTCAGGGACGAGACGCTGTCGGGCAGCGAGCTCACTGCCAAGCTCGAGCCTGCTTTCCTGTCTGGGCTGCGGTGTGCCCAGCCGCTCATCCGGGCCAAGTTTTTCGAGGTTTTTGACAACTCCATGAAACGCCGGGTCTACGAGCGCCTGCTGTACGTGACCTGCTCCCAGAACTGGGAGGCCATGGGGAACCACTTCTGGATCAAGCAGTGCATCGAGGTAGGATGGACCCGGCTCTGCTTCTGCGGCTGGGGCAGCCGGAGGTGTTTGGAGTGGGCCCCGAGGTCTCGCACCTGTCGAGGTGGAAGAGAGGGACTGGTCAGGTTGTTGGCTGAGTTAGACACAGTATCGGACAGCTGAACAGGCAAAGTTCATTTCTGCCAAATACTGAAATGTTTGAGTTCAAGTGCACTGGAAACCCCAGCTGTGTGCTGTGGCCGCCAGCTGTCCCATTCTTGCACCAGGGCGAGCTCAGCCTGACGGGCGGTCTGGATTCCTTGGCTTGCAGAGCTGGGTGCCATGGCACGAGCACACGTGAAATGCTCCCTGCCGTGATGTGGCACGCAAGGGGCTGCCGTCTCGGTGGGGGCAGATCAGGCGCTCCTGCGCGCCAGCCCTGGACTCGGTCCCCTTCAGTCTTCAGCTTATTCGTCAGCATAATACGCCATGCAGCTTAGGTTTCCATAATTGTTGTCGACTTGCCTGAGTGAAGCCAGGGAGCCACAATACTTTTTTTTTGGAGGATATATTTATTTGAAAGGCAGAATTAGAAGGATCTTCTGTCTACTAGTTTACTCTCTAAATGGCTGCAGCAGCCAGGACTGGGCCAGGTAAGAACTAGGAACTCCATCCGAGGCTCCCACATGGGTGGCAGGGGCCCAAGCACTCGGGCCATCTTCCGCTGCTGTCAGATTTTGTACCCTTGGTCTTCGGTGTTCTCGAATGGGCCACACTCTGGACTCTCGGGCTAGCGTGGGTGCCCGTCTTTGCCCTGTTGTGCACCTGTTCCTTGGCCACATCGTCACAGTGAGCGCATGCCTGGTCTTGTGCTTCCCTCTAGTGCTTCAGCTCCGAGAGGCAGAGGTGCAGGTGTGGGGAACTGAGCACTGACCCTCCAGGGCCTCAGCCCCTGGTGCCCCAGGAATGCGCAAGTGGTTGGTTGAGTCTAGTGCTAGCAGAAGGCTTGTGAAGCCCTTGGGCTGAGGAATGGTCATGCAGTGGTGGGTGTGGTTGGGGAGTGGCCTGGCCACTGAGTGCGGTCATGTCACATCACACACAACTTGAGTCACTCTGAAGAGCGTGCCTTGTGCCCTGAGTGGGGTGGTGGTGGGTGGCATGAGAGGCCAGCTGTGTGGAAGAAGACTGGCTGAGGGCTGGAGAGAAAGTGGGAGAGTGTGGGCTGTGATGTGGGCCGTGAGTGAAGAAAGGGAGGGCGGTGACACACAGGTACTCGGTGGCTGCTGAGGGAACAGGAGAAGAAGCTGTCTGGGGTGGGGTCATAGGAGATGTGAGCTACGCGTGCACACACTAAGTCGGAGAGCCTGAGCCGAGGGCCGTTGGAAGAGAAGTCCAGACCCCTTCCAGCCTCAGGGAGAGCTGCAGTTGTGAGCAGAGGGCTCCAGCGGCACCTGTGTGTGTGTGTGTGTGTGTGCGCGCGCACCTGTTAGGGTGACAATGTCAGCTTTCTTAGGCTTGTCTCTGTGCCCGCCTCTGCAGCTCCTCCTGGCCGTGTGTGAGAAGAGCACACCCATCGGTACCAGCTGCCAGGGGGCCATGCTTCCAGCCATCACCAATGTCATCAACCTGGCCGACAGCCACGACCGAGCCGCCTTCGCCATGGTCACACACGTCAAGCAGGAACCTCGGGAGCGAGAGAACAGCGAGTCCAAAGAGGAGGTCAGGGTCGCATCCTCAGGCACATGTGTCCTCATGTGCGTCAGCCTTGGGTTTCTTAGGATGCGAGCGGGGTGTCGGAACCTGCCTCTGCCCGAGGGCCCGAGTGTGCGGCCGAGGCCCGCGATACCGCACCCTGAGCCGGGGCTGCCTGGCCCAGATGTGTCGCCCTTTTGTGGTTGTCCTCTCTGGGTGGGAAGAGGCCCATGCCACATCGGAGAGCTCTGTGGTGCCCCTGAAGGAAGTGCAACTCTCCCTGGCTCCACCTGCAGCCTGCTGGTCCTGGGTGCGCGGCCTGCAGCCCGTGGCTCCTGTGAAAGCCAAGGCTGGAACCTACGTCCCGACAGCCTTGGTCCTCTGTGAGGGAGGGCCTGGCGCTACTCCAGGCACAGCCTGGTTCTGCCGGGGTCTGTGCAGCGCGGGGGCTTAACCACGGTCATCCAGGTGGAAGGCGGGGTTCCTGCACCCTCTGCTCTGGAAAGGCAGTTTGGGGGCCCTCCCATGTGCAGGACGTCTGCTCATTTCACTGACATCTGAACTCTTCAGCACTCAGGCACTTGATGGTTGGCTCTTTGTTCCACCTGTGTGGGTTACGTTGCCAACCTTGAGGAGGCTCTTCTGTACTTTTTTTTTTTTTAAGGTTTAGTTATTTACTTGAAAGTAAGAGTTACACAGAGAGAAGGAGAGGCAGAGAGGTCTTCCATCTGTTGGTTCACTCTCCAGATGGTCGCAGCAGCCGGAGCTGTGCCAATCCAATGCCAGGAGAGCTTCCTCTGGGTCTCCATGCGGATGCAGGGGCCCAAGCACTGCTTTCTCAGGCCACAACAGAGAGCTGGATCAAAAGTGGAGAAGCCGGGACTCAAATCAGTGCCCAAATGGGATTTTGGCACTGCAGGTGGCAGCTTTACCCACTGCGACAAAGTGCTAGCCCCAGTCACTTGGTTTTTTAAAGATTTATTTATTTATTTGAAAGGCAGAGCTACAGAGAAGCAGAGAGAGAGAGAGGCCTTCCATCCATTGGTTCATATGGCCACAATGGCCAGAGCTAGGCTGATCCAAAGCCAGGAGCTTTTTCGAGGTCTCTCACATGGGTGCTGGCCCCCAAGGAGTTGGGCCATCTTCCACTGTTTTTTCAGGCCATCACAGAGAGCTAGATTGAAAGTGGAGCAGCTAGGACTTGAACTGGTACCCATATGGGATGCTGGCACTGCAGATGGCGGCTCTACCTACTATGCCACAATGCTGGCCTCAATAATCACATCTTTGAAGAGAGATAGGTCTAGTCTAGTTAATTTGGCTTTTGTTTATTTTAGAATTCAAGATTATTTAAATATTTACAGATTTTCAGGAAGCTTGTAAAAATCTTACTTGCCAAAAATGTAGCAAGAAGCCTATGGTTGTGTGTGTTGAATTTTAATTCTTTGACTTTCTGGCTTTGCTGGTTTGCTTTGTTTTTCAGGATGTAGAGATAGATATTGAGTTGGCTCCCGGAGATCAGACCAGCACGCCCAAAACCAAAGAGCTTTCCGAGAAGGACATCGGGAACCAGCTGCATATGTTGACCAACAGACACGACAAGTTTCTCGATACCCTCCGGGAAGTGAAGGTCCGTGTGTGTGTCCGGAAGAGGGTTGGCGGTCCTGCCTCCCGCCCAAAGCAGATGATTCCACAGCCGTGTAAAATGGTCCTGTATTGGCTGGCACTTGAACTCTTTCCTATCTCAGCCCTCGAACCCTGCGATGGATGTGTGGGGGTGGATTTGAGGAAACAGTGACAGTGTCTCATGGGAGAGAATAAGAAAAACAGGTTCCTTTCCCCATTACTGTCCTGGGAGGGATGGTAAAATGCTTGACCAAACATCACGAGACTGAATGTTGGATGGTTGTCAAGTGCAGTGAGAGGAGACCATGAGATTGGGAGAATGTGGCCAGTCAGGTTTGCTCTTTGGGGGTGGAGACCTCCCGGCGCCTCTGTGTCTTGGATCTACCCAGATACAAACTCGCTGCTTGCACAGACTGGTTCACCACAGAGGTCATTGCTTCTGCTTAGAGACCGAGACTCCATTCAGGCTTTGGGTCCCCAGTCGTTTTCACAGTGCTACAGAGAAGCAGGGATGATTCTGTTCACGCCAAGGCTAGGGGAGAACAGTTAGGAATGATCCACCTATCACGGACAATTTTTACACCAAGAGTTTTTGGTGACCTGTCCTGAATTTCTGTGTTTAATTAGTCTGTGAACTTTATCTCCGAGTGACACCACGGTCATCTTGAGTGAGCATAAAAACACTTGCTCCTGTGTGGGACAGAATAGGAGGTGGGGTATCTGCATATGCAGATGAGATACTCATCACATGCAAGGCAACTTGATAGGTCTCCAAACCCCAAGGCCTTTTTGGGCTGATGGTCACTAGGATAAGTCACCATGTAGCCCCTTTCATGGTCCACTCATTGTGGGAGCTTTATCAGGAGAGTAAGGTTTATTTGTGTTTTTTTTTTTTTTTTTAAAGATTTATTTGTGTATTTGAGAGGCAAGAGAGCAGTATCTTCAGTCTGCTAGCTCACTCCCCAAATGGCTGCAATAGCCAGGGCTGAGCTAGGCCGAAGCCAGGAGCTCGTCTGGTCTCCCGCGTGGGTACAGGAGCCCAAGTACTTGGTCCATCCTCCACTGCTTTCCCAGGCACATTAACAGGGAGCTGGATGGGAAGTAGAGCAGCTGGGACTTGCACCGGCACCCATATGGAACGCCGGCCCTGCAGGCGGCAGCCGTACCTGCCACGCCACAGTGCCAGCTGCGGGAGGGTACGCTTCAGTAGGCCAGTGCTGAAGCTGTTGCTGTTGGACCTTCTCCTTTAAGATCTTCTTCTTGGCTGACTTGGTCACAGCTGTGCCCTCCACGTTCCTTCCAGGGCCTGGCCTGTGCTGTGGACTGTGGCCCAGGGAGGCCCGATCTGGCTGCACAGGAATCTTGCCCACTGCATCCCTGTGGTCATGGCCTGCTTCTCCGGCCCTGTCCTTGTCGCCCTTGATAGGTTTGCTCAGCCTTAGGGCTGTGCATCCTTCCTTGGAAATCGAAAGCTACACCCCCCAGACATGCAAACTTGTCCTCGCACAGGTGAGGGCGCCATGGCCGTCGGAGCCAGGAGTGCTACCATCCCCTGACAGCACAGGGCAGACCCGCGCCCACGAGCGTGTGGCTCTGTTTCTTCTTCTCCTTCACATCACGTCGTGTCATTTTAGCACAGGCTCCCTGAGTGCCTGCTCTGGGCTCTGGAAATAATCTTGGTGACCAAAAGAGAGAAAAGGGGCCAGGGACCAGCCCCCCCTCCCACCCCACCCCCCCATTTATTTATTTTTATTTGAAAGTCAGTTTGAGAGAGAGACAGAGGTCATCTATCCGCTGCTTCACTCGCCAGGTGGCCGCAGCGGCATGGCTGGGCATGGCTGAAGTTAGAAGAAGTTAGAAGCTTCCTCCAGATCTCCCACGAGGGTGGCAAGGGCCCAAACACTTGGGCCATCTTTTACTGTGTTTCCCAGTCCATTAGCATGGAGCTGGATTGGAAGTGCAGCAGCCGGGACATAAACCTGCACTCATATGGGATGCTGGTGTCACAGGTAGAGGCTCAGCTCGCTATGCCACAGCGTAGGCCCCAGGAGGCAGTTCTCACGGGACTGGAATTCTAGTGAGGGGAAAGAAATCATAAGTGGAAAGAAGGTACCAGCATGTAGCGGGTGAAGTTCCCACCTGTGATGCCAGCATCCCACGTGGGCGCTGGTTTGAGTCCTGAGTGCCCCACTTCCCATCCAGCTCTCTGCTAATGGCCTAGGAAAGCAGAGGAAAGATAGCCCAAGTGCTTGGGCCCTCACCATGCAGATGGGAGATCCAGATGAAGCTCCTGGATCCTGGCTTTATCCTGGCTCAGTGCTGGCCCTGCAGCCATCTGGGAAGGGAGCCAGTAGGTGGGAGATCTCTGTCTATCAAATCTTAGAAAAAGAGTGAAATGACAGGAAGTGAGATGAGTACTGTGGAGACAAGAAGCATGGATGAGAGCATTGGACAGGGTGGTGTAGGGGTTGCTGGGTTTTGTTTTGTTGTTGTTTTTATTTGAGAGGCAGCATTACAGAAGGAAAGAAAGAGGGAGAGGTCTTCCATCCACTGGTTCACTCCCCAAATGGCCACAATGGCTGGAGCCAGGAGCCTCCTCCAGGTCTCCCACATGGGTGCAGGGGCCCAAGCACTTGGGCCATCTTCCACTGCTTTCCCGGGCCACAGCAGAGAGCTGGCCTGGAAGAGGAGCAGCCAGAACACGAACCAGCGCCCATATGGGATGCCAGCGCCGCAGGTGGAGGCTTAGCCTACTATGCCACAGCGCTGGCCCCAAGGTTGCTTTTTTGTCTTCTGTGTGTGAAGGAGAGTTACATAGCAATTTTCATAAAGTGACATAAGATCATAAGGTGTCGCCCGTCTGCCTGGCATTCTCACTGCGGAGCTCCTCTGCCTTGGGAAGTGGCGGGTGAATGTTTCTCATTAGAGAGAGGCGGCCCCTCCCTCGGGCACAGCTGCGGCCTCTTGGCCTCTTCTTGAAGTCATGGCTGCTGTGCCCATGCCCAGGCTTCCCTGTGCTGAGACTGCCGCACCCACGCGCTTCCTGTCTTGGAATGGCGTAAACCGTCTGTGCCTCCCTCTGACCGCCAGTTTGCCCTCAGCTCCTGGGCAGTGAACCCCGAGGCCAGTGAAGCACGGCCACGCGGCAGGAGCCCGGCTCCCTTCATCACATCCCCTCGCGCGCACAGCCTCACACCAGCCACCTGCCAGTGTCCCGCTGTCTGACTGTGTGTGTATCCTTGGCTTCTGCATTTTCCATCGAGATGTGGACATGAGAGTGATTCCATCTTGGGTTGGCATAGTTGTGATGCACATGTCCTTGACCCTGTGGTGCTGTGTTGGCCATCTGCTGCTGATGCCTTGTGGGAAGCTGGGCCCTGGGACCAGGTCAGCTCCAGGTGGCCCAGAGGCCTGGCTGGTGCCGTGGACAGAGGGTAATGGCGTCTGCATTTGCCGAGCCCTGTCGTCGGGCTCCAACCCCAGCTGCCTGGGGTGCTCCATTCCAGTTTGTTCCATTTGGTTCGGGTCCTTTGCTGTCACTTTCCCAATCTCATCCACGGCCGAGTGTAGAGACTGGACCTGGATGTGTCCTGCTGGGTGCTTCAGCATTGTGCTCCTTGGCACTTAGCTTTCCCTCCCATGCCTCGTGTCCCTGCTTAACTTTGCCCACAGGGGCCCTGCCTTGGTGGCATCCGTGTTCCTCTTACTGGCGGTTCCACAGTTGTCAGGGCTCTTGTACTTCTTAGCCGATGGAGTCACTGATGTTGGGAAAAGCCCTCGAGGGTTAAGCATGGTGGGGTAGGGGCCTTGATGAGCCTGGGGCACACTGGTGAGTGGTGCCGAGCACACCGTGGGTTTGCATTCCGACCTGGTGTTCACTCAGGACTTTGAAAGTGGAGGAGCCTCTGGTCAAGTGTGGGGCCTGGCGTGGTGTCTCGTGGGTGGCGGTGGTGCCCAGCGCCTGGCTGGCTAAGCTTGTCTTCCTCTCCTGCAGACTGGGGCGCTGCTGAGTGCCTTTGTCCAGCTGTGCCACATCTCCACGACGCTGGCCGAGAAGACCTGGGTCCAGCTGTTCCCCAGGTTGTGGAAAATCCTCTCGGACAGACAGCAGCACGTGAGTGTTTCCCTAATTCTGTCTTGGGGAAGTGTAGTTCAGCTTTTGGTAAGGATTCTGGATTCGCGGTCTCGAGTTTCAGAGAGAAATCCTCTGACGGCGACTGAGGAGTGAATGACCCGAAGTACCCTGGGGCAGCGAGAGGAGGTGCCCGGCGGTTTGTGTGCTGAGCCCTGAATCCGTGTGCTCCGTGGTTCCAGGCGCTGGCGGGCGAGATCAGCCCATTCCTGTGCAGCGGCAGCCACCAGGTGCAGCGCGACTGTCAGCCCAGTGCGCTGAACTGCTTTGTGGAAGCCATGTCCCAGTGCGTGCCCCCAATCCCCATCCGGCCCTGCGTCCTGAAGTACCTGGGCAAGACGCACAACCTCTGGCTGCGGTCCACGCTCATGCTCGAGCACCAGGCCTTTGAGAAGGGCCTGAGCCTGCAGATGAAGCCCAAGCAGACGGCGGAGTTCTACGAGCAGGAGAGCATCACGCCGCCTCAGCAGGTGCGTGCTCACTGCACCTTCCGTGCCGGGCTCACACGGCGCTGACCTGGCTTTGCTGGACAGCGTCCTGCTGGGGCGTGGGCGCTCAGAACGGGGGCCTGTGTTTGCAGGAGATCCTGGACTCCCTCGCCGAGCTCTACTCCCTGCTGCAAGAGGAAGACATGTGGGCCGGCCTGTGGCAGAAGCGGTGCAAGTACTCGGAGACGGCGACGGCCATCGCCTACGAGCAGCACGGCTTCTTTGAGCAGGTAGCCACGGCGAACGGGATGGTGGGCTGTGCGCTTACTCGTAGCTCCCACGTCCTGGTTCTTGAGTGTTCTGACGTCAGAGTTCACATATAGGCTCGAAGCTTGAAGCATTTAAATGCTGCGCGTAGGTGAGGTGGCCCAGCCTGGAGCCTGGCCTAGCGCTGGTGTGGCAGGCATTCGGGGAGCAGGTCAGCAGGTGGGAGATCTCCGTGTCTATCTCTGCCTTTCAAACGTGCACAGTCTGCGTGGAAAGGCTCTTTGATTACACAGTCCTAAATCCACTGTGTTGGCGTGGAGGTGCCCTGGCCTGCAGCCGTGTTCCTGTAGGAATGGTAGGTGCATTGCATCTAGTCCTCCGTGTTAATCCTCAGAGCCGTCCGTTCCCTGTGGCGTGGGCCGCTGGTCCAGGACGTGGCTCCCAGCAGTGTGGGACACAGTGGCCCATTGTGCCTCCTGCTGTGATCACTAATGCATGGAGTAGAGAATCCTGGGTCTAGGCAGCCTCTCATGGAAAGTGACCTGAGCAGGTGTCATGTGACCTGAGCCTCAGCTCTCCCAGGTCTGTGACCCGCTTGTCCCAAACAGTCGAGCCATGGCAGTAAGAAAGAGCCACGGTTTCTAAGCTCTGGCTTGAAGGCATCTGTGACTTTCCTAGGCACAAGAATCGTATGAGAAGGCAATGGACAAAGCCAAGAAGGAGCACGAGAGGAGTAACGCGTCCCCGGCCATCTTCCCCGAGTACCAGCTCTGGGAAGACCACTGGATCCGGTGAGCCGGCGTGGCGGGAGCCTGTCCTTGCCCACAGGGAGATGCTCTCCTAAGGGTGTTTCCGAAGGGGACGTCACTTAGAAAGGACAGGAATCGCCATGGCAGCAGTTAGAGTCCTGAGTGATCCTGCATGCGGTGGGCGCGCTGGGCCCTTGCTAAGGGCTGGGCCACCAGTGGTGTCCAGGGCAGGCGGTTCCCTGCGGTGGAACAGGCTTCAGAAACCCAAGGCAGCCGCCCTTAGGCTGTTCTCTTCTGTAGAACGGAAATAAGCTGCTGAAGTCCTGTCCCCTTGGGCAGCCATCTGGCCTGGTGTTGATGCCGGTTAAGCTGCCCCTGTGCCCGCATCCCCTGTCCGTGGGCCTGGGGTTGCCTCCTCAGTGCCACTTCTGGTTCTGGCTTTCCAGCTGATGAAGACCCTGGGAGGAAGTATGGGTGGCCTAGTAGGCACATTCCTGCCACCCACGTGGAGGCCTGGATGGTGTCCTGGCTCCCAGCTGCATCCCCCACTCGGCATTGCAGGCATTTGGGGAGGGAGCCAGTGGACAGGACTCTCCCTCCCTCTGAAATTAAATAAATAAAATTCTGTCCCCGCCTTGCTGCGCCCGTGGGCTGGTTGAGGACTGAGCTCTGCTTGCCCTGGCTTCCAGGTGCTCTAAGGAGTTGAACCAGTGGGAAGCCTTGACGGAGTACGGCCAGTCCAAGGGACACATCAACCCCTACCTGGTCCTGGAGTGCGCGTGGCGGGTGTCCAACTGGACCGCTATGAAGGAGGCGCTGGTGCAGGTGAGACCCTCCCCACCCCGCCACCCCCCGGGGCTGCGATGTCCCACGGCTGCCTGCAGTCCCTTCGCTGGAGCTCGTGTGTCTCCTGGGAGGGAGGTCCTCTTCCCTCAGAGCAGGGGCCCTTTTCACAGCTGGGCTTCGGCTCCGAGAGGTGGCTCGTGCAGTTCCGTCTCTACCCGCAGCCACACTGCACGTGCCGCCCTGGCGGGCTTTCATTCTCCCCGCCCTGGCCCGTCTGTTGTTCTCTCTGCTTTAGTGTCTCTGTTTCCCATCCGTGGCGCCGGGTCCCGTCTGTGTGTGCACAGGAGTTCGATACTTTCAAAGATTGTGCTTCCTGGTGTAGAATTCTCCCAGGAGCGGCTTTGTCCCAGCATGCTGGCGGCGGCCCCTGCTCCTGCCACCTGCGACCCAGCCCCTCTCCTTGTTCTGCCTGTCTGTCCTTGACCGTTCTGTGTGGTGCTCACATAGGACCAGGGGAGGGCAAGGGGAGGAAGTGCTGTCGCGCTGTCTCACCTTTGACTCAGGAAGGACTTCCCCTTTGTTACAGGGGAGGGTACGTGAGTGCCTGAGCAGCAGCAGCACACCGGGGTGGGGTGGGCACGCGCTTCCCAGCCTGAAACTCGAGCCTGTGTTGTGGCTGCCGTGTGGTCCTGGACGGCCCACAGATTGAGGAGCACCGCGAGAAGTGTCAGTTGCCCGAAGGGTGGGCCGGGCACGTTTGTGGAGAAGCCATCTGTGGCTTTTGTCGGGAGAATGGAAGTCGCTGTCACAGGGCTCTTTCAGTTGGTGGTTCTCCGTTTTTGATAAAACGTTCGGCTGAGTGAGTTAAGCTCACTGGAATCTTTTTCCTCCTTCCCAAAGTCTGGCTTGGCCAGGTGTGTGCGGTGTCACGCTGTCCCTCAGTCTGACCGGTGTTTCCTCTTGTTACGTCCCTGACTGCTGGAGGAGAGAGCTCACGTGCCAGACGAGCATCCCGGAGAACCACAGTCCCGCAGCCTCACGCCGTCCTGACTGGCAGGGGGAGGGCTCAGCGGGCGACGTGTTGGTGTGCTGCTTGTGGTGTGTGTGTTGCTCTGACTTTTTCCCCAGTGAGGGGAAAGTGATGCCTTGGCTCCTAGTGTTCCTGGGCGGAGGGTGTGGCGATGGCCAGAACCCAGGGATGTTGGCTCGCCTGCAGCCCAGGAGATGGGCGGTTGGCGTCCTCAGGGTCGCTGGCACAGACAGCAGATGGGCGTGTGAAGCTTGCCTCCCTGGGTTTCTCCACCCTGGCAGTGCTTCAGAAATGTAGGGTGTCAGACGCGCGCCCACTGGGTGTTGTGTAACCCCGGTCACCGGTTCTGCGTCAGTGTTCAGACGCGGCGGTCTGCTCGCTGCTCCCCAGGGACACCACGGGAGGCGCAGCTCTGGGTCCTGGCAGCGTGTCCAGTCGGTCTCCTCCCACAGACATGCCTGCATCTGTCACCATGGAGGTGCTATCGTGAGCTTGAATTTGTTATCACTTCGTTTGCAAACGCTTGACAAGAGACTGATAGAACCGCTGAGCCATGCTGCTGCCCTCAGAAGGGCTCTTGGTGGGGCTGGCGCTGTGACGTCACAGGTGAAGCCACTGCCTATGGCACTGGCGTCTCCTGAGAGTGCCAGTCGGGTCCCGGCTGCTCTGCTTCCCTTCCAGCTCCCTGCTCGTGGCTTGGGAACGCAGTGGAAGATGGCCCAGGTGCTTGGGCTCTGCACCCATATGGGAGTCCCAGATGGAGCTCCTGGCTCCTGGCTTTGGCTTGGTCCAGTTCCAGTCATTGTGGCAGTTCGGGGAGTGAACCAGCAGATAAAAGATATCCTCCCACACACCCATAACTGCCTTTCAACTGGAGAACTCTTTATTTTCTTTAAAAAGGAGGGGCTCTCAGGAGTAGAGCCTGTGGTGTGCAGTTGGCCCTGAGCCCCATGTGCACAGGTCGGTGCTGGGGCACATTTCCTAGAGGGTAGCAAAGCCTGGCTTGCACGTGACGCAGCAGAATCTGCGAATGCCCCTGTATCGGTGCCAGAACCACTTCGAGTGGTTGAGGATAGCGGTGTGAACTGGAGACGGTTGAGAATTATTGCCTGGGATAGCAGTGTGAACTGGAGGCGGTTGAGAATTATTGCCTGGGATAGTGGTGTGAACTGGAGATGGTTGAGAATTGTGCCGTTGCTCACCATTCTGGAGCTGTTTGCCCCCCCCCCCCCTGCCCCGGCATGCCTGCTGACTGCGGCAGAGGGGCGCTGTTCAGCTGACCTGTCCGCAGAACCAATCACTTTCCTATTGGGAACTCCCCAGCGGCCTGGTCTGTCTTCCTAGAGAGCAAGAGCTGAATTCAGCAAAGAAATCACGTTTAGAGTTTAGCTTCTGTTTATCATGTTGCATAATTGATGAAAAGTGGACTGTTTCCTCTTTGGGCCTTACACGGAGAAGAACGGCTGTCACTTCCTATGTAATGTTCTTCGTCTCTCTCTCTCTCTCTCAGGTGGAAGTGAGTTGCCCGAAAGAGATGGCTTGGAAAGTTAACATGTACCGAGGATACCTGGCCATCTGCCACCCCGAGGAGCAGCAGCTCAGCTTCATAGAGCGTCTGGTGGAGATGGCCAGCAGCCTGGCCATCCGCGAGTGGCGGCGGCTGCCCCACGTCGTGTCCCACGTGCACACGCCCCTTCTGCAGGTGAGTGTGGCGCCCACCTCGGCGCAGCGGGGAGGAGCGGGTTCCCTCGCCTTGCCTACACTCGGAAGCTCACCCTCTAGAAGAGGAAGGCGGAGGCAGGCACAGGAAGGGGCCTTGCTGCTCGTCTTGGCAGTTTCTGGGGGTGTAAATTTAAGCCACTGAACAGCAGCTGGTGTGGCTGGAATGAGTTGTCAGAAAGGGTAGATGGCACCCAGGAGGAGCCAGGCCCGGGCACTTCCCCAGCAGCTCGAAGTGGCTTGGGGGCGGGACCTTCCTGGGCTGAATGGTGGCATCACACGGGGTGGTGGGGGGCATGAGTGCCACGGGAGAAAGCCCACAGAGAGCAGGAGCACGTCACCAGCAGCTCAAGGTTAGTCCAGCACGTTGATGGGTGGCATAGTGTAGTCACTTGTCTGTGCCTTGGTGCACCAGAACTTCATTGGGATGGTGGCTGGTTGTGTTTCGATGTTATTGCTGCATTACTCTTTCTGAAAGTGTGCCTTAAAGTAGCATTTGTTTTATGAACATGTAACATTTCTAATCCAGATTATTAAAATAGCAAGGTTTGATTTTTCAGTCTGAAAGTGGCAAGATGAGTTTTCTATTCTTGTAACTATTAGGGAAAAGTTACTGATGCGTGGAAACAGGAAGCGGGTGGTATGTCCAAGGGTCCTCGAACAGGTTGTTACCTGTGGTCCTGCAGTTCCACTCGGAGAAATGGAAATAGGACCGGAAACCTGTACAGGAGTGTTTGTGGCAGCGTCAGTCGTAACAGCCAAATGCGTAGCAGGACGTGGCTCATCCACGCGGTCACACAGTCACACAGGATTCCGCTGTAAAAAGGACTCAGGTGTGCACACCTGCTACGCATAGTGACCTTGAGAACCTGCTGAGTGAGCGAGCCTGTCCCAACGGCCACACTTAGGTGATTTCAGGCAAAGAACAGGGACAGAGAATAGTGGGGGTCAGGGGTCAGGGGTCAGGCGTGGAGCGTGGCTGTTAGTGGACCTGGAGGTGCTTGGGGAGTGATGTGAAATTTCTGTCATTAGTGCTGGTGGCTGCACGCTCTGGAACATGCCAAAAACAAGCAAATTGCGTACTCCAAGGGCTGAGGGTAATTTTTTCCCTATATTTTACTTAAAAAACATTAGAAAGAGGGAGGGACCTTCATTCTCTGGTTCTCTCTCTAAATGTTTGCAACAGCCAGGGTTGGACCAGCCCAAAGCCAGGAGCCTGGGACTCTGACGGGTCTCCCATGTACTTGAACCTCCCAGGGTGCCCATGAGCAGGAGGCTCGTCACCAGGACTCCAGCCAGGCACTCGGATGGGAGTCGTGGGCGTGCCGGATGGTGGCTTCACCTGCTCCACAGCCTCTGCCTCATGCCGTCTTGGCTGCGTCATGGTGAAGCTGTTAGGAAACAAATACCCTTCTGTTTGCAGTAAGCTTTTGGCAGGCAGTAGTGGAAGGGATAAGGTTAGACAAAGATTTCAGAAATCTAAATGCAATGAACCAAACTTGAAAGCTTAGATTCTTCTAGGCAGTTTTGAAAATCAAGTAAGATACATGTGGTCGGCATTGTGGCATAGCGGGTGAAGCCACAATGGTGATGCCAGCATTCCGTGGGGTGCTGGGCCCTGTCCCGGTTGATCCACTTCCAGTCCAGCTCCAGTGGCCTGGGAGAGGCAGGGGAAGACCTGGGAGACCTGGATGAAGGTCCTGCCTCCTGGCCTCGGCCTGGTCCAGTGCTGGCTGTTGGGGCCATCTGGGGAGTGAACCAGCGGATGGAAGATCTTGCCCTGTCACTCTCTCTGTCTCTTTAACTCTGACTTTCAAATAAATAAATAGATCTTTAAAAAAAAAAAAAAGGCCGAGACGATGCAGAGTAGCGCTTGGGTGCTTCCTGTGGGAAACTCTGCCTCAGAGCGTGTGCAGCCTGGGAGAGAAGATAAAGCCGGGGTGGCTGTGCTTCAGTGCTGGGCCAGTGGGACAGGAAAGAAAATAGACTTGGAACAGGGAGAAGTCCCCGTGGGCTGTAGGCAGTTAGGAAGGGGCAGGTGGATTTGCGGGGTGCCGTGTGCCAGGTGAGAAGCCAGCATTGGAGCTAAGGGGCCAGCGGCACATCTGGGCTTTAAGGGGAATAAGAATAAAGCAGGCAGACTCGGGAGGGCTGTGGTTTGGAATGTGCTCGTCAGCCCGAAGAGCTCGCCGGAACCGTGTTTTTGGAGCTTGCTGGGTCTGGGGTTTGGACTGCGCCTGACTGGAGGCCGAAGGGGGGCAAGGCCATCTGCTCTCACACATTGGCAGCCACGGAGCCACGCGAGGGAGCAGGAAGTAGGAAGAGCGGTCCAAGGCCCACCCACCCCTCAGCAAGGGTAGTGACCGTGCCCCGTCTCGGGAGCCATGGTGGAGGTTGTAGGGTCGGGTCCGGGTGGGGAGTGAAGGCGGCGGTGCGCACCTGCAGTGTGGCCTGGAGGCGTCTGTCAGTGAGGACTCCCACCGACAGTGACCAGGTCGCCTCTCTGCCCCATCCCTCGCAACACTCACTGTGCGATCTCCGATGCCGGCCCCTAGGCAGCCCAGCAAATCATCGAACTCCAGGAAGCTGCTCAAATAAATGCCGGTCTCCAGCCAAGCAACCTGGGCAGGAACAACAGCCTGCACGACATGAAGACGGTGGTGAAGACCTGGCGGAACCGGCTGCCCATCGTGTCGGACGACTTGTCGCACTGGAGCAGCATCTTCATGTGGCGGCAGCACCATTACCAGGGTAAACCCACCTGGTCCGGCATGCACTCATCATGTAATTTCCCGACCCCGCGGGGCGGCCTTCGCGTCTGTTTCGTGTTCTCTTGCCCAATTCCCTCCTTGGGGGGTGGTGTCGCTGGCGGCCGTGGTCGTGGCGAGGGCAGGAGGGAAGGGAGTGGGAGGGGAACGCCTTTTGTCCTACCCGGGTGAGTTTCCCCGTTAGAACCATTGCTGCCAGGGACTGCCCATGGCATCCGGGGCGTGGGCTCCTGGAGGAGCTGTCCTGGAAGCTGTCTGGCCTCTGCCGTGTCTTTCTGTCCCCCCTGCCCACTCCCTGAACCTGCCGGGTGTCCTCACACTCACAACCTTCGTGGTTTGCTCCGTGGTTAGCGGCTGACTTGCTTGTGGGATAAGAGACGAGGGATGGTCAGGAAGGCTGTGGCCGAGCCCCTGTCCTCATGAGCCCTGAGTGTGTTTCACCTGTACTGAAGCCTCGTTGTGGCCACTCTGGAAGGCGTTTGACAGGACTGATGGTTCATTTCTCTGCCCTCCAGCTATTGTAACTGCGTATGAAAATAGCTCCCAGCACGATCCAAGTTCCAATAACGCCATGCTTGGGGTCCACGCGTCCGCTTCAGCGATCATCCAGTACGGGAAGATTGCCCGAAAGCAAGGGCTGGTCAACGTAGCTCTGGATATATTAAGTCGCATTCACACCATTCCAACCGTTCCTATAGTGGATTGCTTCCAGAAGATTCGACAGCAAGTGAAATGCTACCTGCAGCTGGCGGGCGTGATGGGCAAAAATGAGTGCATGCAGGTGGGTGTGCAGGACCCCGCTCCAGCCCACACGGGGACGCCCCTCGGCGAGCAGAGAGCCAGAGCCAGGGTGCCGTGCCAGCTTCCGCACCCCCAGCCTCAGCATGAGCACGGCCTTGCCACACCGGGAAGGCAGTCTTGGGAAGCCTCGAGTGTCCCTGGTGCACCTGTGGTCTTTCCCTGCCACACACTTAGTGATGGGCATAGGAAAGAAAGCAGCTGCCAAGCCGTGAGAGTGTAAGGTAGATGTAGCCTGTGTGCAGGAATGAAGCTGGCTGGGCACGTCGGAGGACGCCGGGCCCCTGTCACACCCGTGTCTCTGCCGAGCCGTGAGAGTGTAAGGTAGAGGTAGCCTGTGTGCAGGAATGAAGCTGGCTGGGCACGTCGGAGGACGCCGGGCCCCTGTCACACCCGTGTCTCTGCCGAGCCGTGAGAGTGTAAGGTAGAGGTAGCCTGTGTGCAGGAATGAAGCTGGCTGGGCACGTCGGAGGACGCCGGGCCCCTGTCACACCCGTGTCTCTGCCGAGCCGTGAGAGTGTAAGGTAGAGGTAGGCCTGTGCACAGGAATGAAGCTGGCTGGGCACGTCGGAGGACACGGGCCCCTGTCACACCCGTGTCTCTGCCGAGCCGTGAGAGTGTAAGTAGAGGTAGGCCATGCGCAGGAATGAAGCTGGCTGGGCACGTCGGAGGACGCCGGGCCCCTGTCACACCCGTGTCTCTGCCGAGCCGTGAGAGTGTAAGGTAGAGGTAGCCTGTGTGCAGGAATGAAGCTGGCTGGGCACGCCGGAGGACGCCGGGCCCCTGTCACACCCGTGTCTCTGCCAAGCCGTGAGAGTGTAAGGTAGATGTAGCCTGTGCACAGGAATGAAGCTGGCTGGGCATGTCGGAGGACGCCGGGCCCCTGTCACACCCGTGTCTCGGGTTCAGTCACTCATCAGATACGGTAGTCGAGTCTATTGTTGATTTGCGGTGGACGTATCAAGGACCCACAGGATTTGTTGTGTTGATAAGCACTTCTGTGAAGTTTTTGTTATCTTGATTGGAAAGATTTTTCCACACTCACTTCTTTCTTTTTTTTTTCCAAACAGGGCCTTGAAGTCATTGAATCTACAAACTTAAAATACTTCACGAAAGAGATGACAGCGGAGTTCTATGCCCTGAAGGGCATGTTTCTGGCTCAGATCAACAAGTATGTGTGTCCCGTTGGCAGGGTTGGCAGAGAAAGGCCTGTCGGAGCACTTATAGTTCTTACAACTGGAGCCCAAGGGAGGCTCAAGCCAGGGTCGGGTGATGTGGGGCAGTTCTGAGGCGTGGGCCCTCTGCAGAGCTGTGACATGTCGCACAGAGCTGAGCAGGCGCACGTGGCTTGGTCCCAGCCTGTGCAGTCCCCGTTTTCTCAGCTCGGCATCTCGGAACAGTTGGTTCCTTCCGTGGAGGCGATCGTTGTTTTAGAACAAGGGTCAGTAGACTGGCCCGTGGGCACCGTCCAGCCAGCATCTGGCTCCGTCACTGGTCTTGGGTCAGGGACACCTGTGCTGTCCATGCGGCACAGCATGCTGGCACGGGGATTGCAGAGGTCCTGTGATGTGCAAAGCCTGACCCGCCCACTAGCCATCACAGGAGAAGGTTGCCATGTCCTGTGGAGAGAAGTGCATGGAAACGCGGTGTTCTCGCAGGCACGCCTGTTGCCATGTGCTGGTGCTGCAGCCCAGTCACGTGTTCCTGATACAGGGATCGTGTTTCCAGCTTGGGTTTAAATAAGGAAGCAGTACTGTCAGGGTGAAAGGGTTTTGCTTTTCTTGAGATGTTGTAAAACATTCCCTTTGTCTCCTCTTGTTCTGGACACCTGCTAGGCCTGCTTTCTTCTGGGTGTGCCTGCTCAGGGCATTGGTGCCTGGTGTCTGCGAGGCTCCTGCAGGCTGTGTTGTGCACAGGGCCTGCGCTGTTCAGGGCCGGGTAACCTGCACCGTGCCTCCGTGTGTCTAGCACCTGATGCACGATTGGGCATTTCCACGTTCCTCCTGCGAGGAGCGGTGCCGCTGTGAGCATTCCCAGCCTTGGCATGGTGTGAGCTGCTGGCTCACAGGAGGTCCTCCTCTGTTGATGGGTTTGAGGGGCTGCTGGTCTTCCGCCGTGGCTGCACCGCTTGACCTTCCCACCGGCACTGGTTGAGCTCTCTGGTCTCTGCACATCCTCACCAGCACCTGCTTTCTTAGGTTCTGATCAGCGGGCACTGTAGTGAGCGTGCGGTTGTGTGTCCTCGTTGCTTCTGGTTGTGCGTGTGCGGCATCTTTACATGTGCGATCCTGAGTGCAAGTCTGCACTACCCAGTGTGCACGTATCGTCTCACACTCATCCTCTAATGCACAGAGCTTTATTCTGGTGATGTCCAGCTTGTACAGGTTTTTGTTGTCTTGCTCATACTGTATTTCGGTGACATCTAAGAGTCCACGGTTGGGGCCAGTGCTGTGGCAAAGCAGGTTAAGCCGTTGCCTGTGATGCCCATGTGGGTGCTTATTTGTGTCCCGGCTGCTCCACGCCCGATCCAGCTCCCTGCTAATGCAGCTGGGAGAGCAGGGGAAGATGACCCAAGTGCTTGGGTCTGTCCACCCATGGGACTCCCAGAGGAAGCTCCTGGCTTTGGCCTGGGGTCGGCCTGGCTGTTAATGATCATTTGGGGAGTGAACCAGCAGATGGAAGATCTCTCTCTCTGTCTGCCTCACCCTCTCTGTGTAACTGCCTTTCAAATACATAAATCTTTAAAAGAGAGAATCCATGGTCTGACTCAAGATCACATCTTGTTTGCTTCAAAGAGCTTTATGGATTTAGCTCTTATGTTTAGGTCTTTGAGATGGAGGGCCACATTCCTTGATTTGCATGTGAATATCCAGTTGTCTCAGCACCCTTATTCTTCTCTGTGGAATGGCAGTTGACCAGGGACAGGAGTTCAGCCTGGCAGTGAGGATGCCCACCCTTATCCCAGTGCCTGGGTTTAACTTCCAGCTTCCTCCTGAGGCACACATGGGAAGGCAGTGGTGGTGGCTCGTCTTTGGGTTTCTGGATTGAGTTCCTGGCTGCCAGCGGTAACCTGAAATAGAGGCCATTGTGGCCATTTCAAGATGGATTAATAGATTAGAGCTCTGTCAAAAATCAACTTCTAAAGTGAAAAAACAAAGTTGACCATGTATGGGTTTATTTCTGGAGTCTGTATCCTGTTGATCTGCTGTTGGGGTCCTTGGAGTCCCTTAACTTTAAAAAAATTTATTATTATTATTATTTTTTTTTTTTTTTTTTGACAGGCAGAGTGGACAGTGAGAGAGAGAGACAGACAGAAAGGTCTTCCTTTGCCGTTGGTTCACCCTCCAATGGCCGCCGCGGCCGGCGCGCTGCGGCCGGCGCACCGCGCTCCGCCGATGGCAGGAGCCAGGAGCCAGGTGCTTTTCCTGGTCTCCCCATGGGGTGCAGGGCCTAAGCACCTGGGCCGTCCTCCACTGCACTCCCGGGCCACAGCAGAGGGCTGGCCTGGAAGAGGGGCAACCGGGACAGAATCCGGCGCCCCGACCGGGACTAGAACCCGGTGTGCCGGCGCCGCAAGGCGGAGGATTAGCCTGTTGAGCCACGGCGCCGGCCAAAAAAATTATTTTTTAAAATGTCTATTAATTTTTTGTTTATTTGAAGAGCAGAGAGATCTTCCATCTACTGATTCACTCCCTAAATGACGGCACCAGTGAGGGCTGGGCCAGGCTGAAGTCGGAAGCCTGGATCCCAGTCCTGGCCCCCAAGTGGGTGGCAGGGACCTGAGTACCAGAGCTGTCACCTGCTGCTGTCCAGGGTGCAGGGCAGGGAGCTGGATCAGAGCCAGGACTCCAGTCTAGGCTTCTCGAGCAAGGACTCAACAGCTGTGCCAAACGTCTGCCCCGTTTCCATACAGATTTTAGGTTACCCATTTCTCTTCTCTTCTCTTTTCTTTTCTTTTCTTTTCTTTTCTTTTCTTTTCTTTTCTTTTCTTTTCTTTTCTTTTCTTTCTTTTTTGACAGGCAGAGTGGACAGTGAGAGAGAGAGAGAAAGGTCTTCTTTTTGCCATTGGTTCACCCTCCAATGGCCGGCGCATTGCGGCCAGCGCACCGCGCTAATCCGATGGCAGGAGCCAGGTGCTAGGTGCTTCTCCTGGTCTCCCATGGGGTGCAGGGCCCAAGCACTTGGGCCATCCTCCACTGCACTCCCTGGCCACAGCAGAGAGCTGGCCTGGAAGAGGGGCAACTGGGACAGAATCCGGCGCCCCGGCCGGGACTAGAACCCGGTGTGCTGGTGCCGCAAGGCGGAGGATTAGCCTAGTGAGCCGCAGAAAGGTGTGGCGGGGACATTGGGGTTGTGATAGAAACTGCATTGAACGTAGATTATCTTGGGAGATTTTCCGTTCAATGATATGTCTTCCAGTCTGTGAAAGGTAGAGCATCTTTCCATTACTTTAGGTCTTCAGTTTTTTCCACAATGTTTTGCAGTTTTAAGTCTGCTAGTCCTGCATTTCTTCATGTTAGTTATTCCTCGGGGTCTGCATTGTGGCATAGCAGGTAAAGCCACTGCCTGCAGTGCCGGCATCCCGTAAGGGCACCAGTTCATGTCCTGGATGTTGCACTTCCGACGCAGCTCGATGCGGATGCTCCTGGAAGAGCACTGGAGGGTGCCCTGAGTCTGGGGCCCTTGCTTCCCACAGGGGAGACCCAGAAGAAACTTCTGGTGCCTGGCTTTGTCCTGGCCCAGCTCCGGCTGTTGCAGCTGTCTGGGGAGTGAACCAGCAGGTGGAAAACATCTCTGTCTCTCCTTCTATTTCTGTAACTCTTCGAAATAATTTTTTCTAAAAACTGTTTCTAAAGACTGATTCTCTCCAGTAATCCTATACATGGAGTTCTCTTCATTTTAATTTCAGATAGTTCTTTGGTAACATACAGAAATGCAGTTGATTGTTGTATAAAGATCTTTAATTGTCCCATGTGTTTTCCCCAGAGGTTTTTCTGGTGGGTTCCCGAGGGTTTTGTGTAAGTAGGATCATGTCATCTATGCACAGGCTACAGCCTCTTTCCAGTCGGATGCCTTTAGTTTCCATTTCTGGCCCAGTTGCCCCGAGCCTCTCCTGTTGGCTCAGCAGTGAACCGGCCCTTTGCTGTGTCCTGGGGAGGGGTGTTCAGTGCCTCCGGTGAGTGTGCTGGTGGCTGTGAGCGCCGTGCAGGGGAGCCTTCTCGGGTTCAGGGTGCTCCCTCCCTCCTGCGCCGTGTGTTGTGTCGTGAGATGGTGTCAGGTTTTGTCAGATGGCTCTTTCTGGTAGTGGATTTTTCCCCTTTATTCTGTTCATGTGGTTATCTCAGGTGGTTGGATTTTTTCCAGTGGGATTAAATCCCAGGTGGTGGTGGTCTGTGGAGTTTGCCGGCTAGTTTTTCTCGAGGGCCTGTGGTGCTCTGCTCCTAAATGATACTCCTGTTACATTGTCCTTTGGCCCAGTGCATGTGCTTGTCACATTGGTGATGGGATAGTAAAGTGGCGGAACTGCTGTGGAAAACAGCTTGGCAGTCCCACAGCAAAGTCAAGGCAGGCCAGGGAGGTGGTGGTCGCAGGACATACCCTGTGCCAACAGCATAGGAGTGAGGAAAGCAGTGTGGTTTAGGCACACAGTGGGGCACTGCAGTGGTGCACTTGACCCCTGCTGCGACCAGTGAAAGAAGCCAGAGTCCATGGAGCGTAGGGTGTGTGGGTTCAGTTCATCTGTAGGGACAGCAGGGTGGCGGGCACCAGGGGCTGGAGGCTGGGGGCAGCTGCACGTATACTGCTGAATGTATGATCACGGGAGCGCTCGCTGAGGCGGTCTGCGTTACGTGAAGCCGTGTCCCCGGCAGGTCCGAGGAGGCCAACAAGGCCTTCTCCGCGGCCGTGCAGATGCATGACGTGCTGGTGAAGGCCTGGGCCATGTGGGGCGACTACCTGGAGAACATCTTCGTGAAGGAGCGGCAGCTGCACCTGGGCGTGTCGGCCATCACCTGCTACCTGCACGCCTGTCGCCATCAGAACGAGAGCAAGTCCAGGAAGTACTTAGCCAAGGTGGGCAGAGGAGGGAGCCGTGTCCAAGCCGAGCTCAGCTGCGCTGTCCACGTGGCGTGAGGCTCGGAGTGGCACGCTGCCTCCCCGTGCGTCCTCCTCCAGGGCATCTTTGCCGATCCGTCTCCAAGCGGAGAAAGCTCAGGCCCGGACATCCCCAGTGTCCCAGTCTTGCAGGTGCTGAGGCCTCCCCTGGGGGTCGTGTCTGAGGCACCACGTCTGGAGCTGTCTGGCTAGACAGAGCCCTGCAGTCAGAGCCGCCCTCCTTGCGTAGTGGCTGGGAGTCTCCTTCCACGAGGTGGCCGCAGCATAGCCTGGGGTGGTTGGGGTCCTGTGTTTCCCACACCGAGGTGGACTCCTCCACGCTGCTTTCCACCTCCCCTCAGGAAGCAGAAATACAACCCAGGAGGATTCTGCAGAATGCTTGAGAATCATTAGCTATTTCTTTGAGAAGTAGAGTTACGGAGAGAGAGAGGAAGACACAGAGACAAAAGTCTTCCATCCACTGGTTCACTCCCCAGATGGCCACAGCAGCCAGAGCTGGCGCCCATATGGGGTGCCAGTACTGCAGGTGGAGGATTTCCCTACCCTCCAGTCTTTGCTATTGTACCCATTTAAAGGCATGTGTTTTTTTTTTTTTTTTTTAAGGATTCTTTGATTTAACAGGAAAATTTGCAATGTGCATTAGCACATGGTACTTAGAGCCAGCCATGCAAGCACTGCCTAAACACCCTACGCGGGCATTGTCTGCCCCTCACTGTCACTGTCTGGGGCATCTGCGGGCACCAGGCTGCCAGCATGTGGCCTTCTTGATAGTGGGGTCCTGGCCATCTCAGGTTTTAGGGGAAGTGGGTTTTGTTGGTTGAGAACACACAAATGTATGTGCCGGTTGTGAGCCCCAGCCCCTGCCTGTTGCTTCCTTGCCACCCCACTGGCTGCCGCTCACCAGCAGACTGGTGCTGTCACTAATGGTCATTAAAGCTGAATCAAGGGGCCCGCGCTGTGGTAAAGCAGGTAAAGCCGCTTCCTGCAGTGCCAGCATCCCATATGGGCACCAGTTCAAGTCCTGGCTGCTCCATTTCCGATGCAGCTCTCTGCTGTGGCCTGCACCCACGTGGGAGACCTGGAGGAAGATCTTGGCTTTGGATCGGCACAGCTCTGGCCATTGTAGCCATCTGGGGAATAAACCAGTGGATGGAAGACCTCTCTCTCTCTCTCTCTCTGTCTGCCTCTCTGTAATTCTGCCTTTCAGATAACTAAATAAATCTTTAAAAAATCAAATTTATATTAAAAAAAAGCTATATCAAGGGAAAAACTATCCAAAAATAATTTTTTAAAGATTTACTCATTTATTTGAAAGGTAGAGTGATGGGGAGATCCACACGCAGAGATCCTCCGTCCATTGGTTCACTGCCCAAATGGACACAGTAGCCGGGGCCAACGGCAGAAGCAGGGAACTCCCTCCAGGTCTCCCACACGGGTGGTGGGGCTCAAGGAGTTGAGTCATCTTCTGATGCTTTCCCAGCACGTCAGCAGAGAGCTCGAGCAGACGCAGAGCAGCCGGATCTGGGAGTGCGGCAGGTGGCGGCTTAGCCCTGCACCGCAGGGAGAGCACAGCCCAGCGTGACCTCGGCCAGTGAAGCACCCTGGATGGGTGTCAGTGTGGGAACGAAGGCCCCTGACAGGTCCCTCGGAAGTGCCGTTCAGCTGGAGGGCTTCGCTTCTCTCCTAGGTGCTTTGGCTTCTGAGTTTTGATGACGACAAAAACACCTTGGCAGACGCCGTGGACAAGTACTGCATCGGGGTGCCGCCCATCCAGTGGCTGGCCTGGATCCCCCAGCTGCTCACGTGCCTGGTCGGCTCCGAGGGGAAGCTGCTCCTCAACCTTATTAGCCAGGTGGGGACAGCAAGGTGTCTTTGTGGGCCAAATCCAAACTGCGTCTTTGTTTTTGCATTCTTTCTGTTTTCCAGAAAGCATGTTTAAATGCTCAGAGTATTGAAAGTAAGCCCGAGACATGGGAAGATTTAACATGTTCAGATATCTGTTAATGTTGAGCGTAATTAAAAGTTCTTAAAGTGTATGTCAGGGTTGAAAGGAAATATAAAGTATCGAGTTATAAAGCATCAGGTTATAAAGAATCCTGCATTTCTTTGCATGAACGTCTTCCCGTGTGTGATCCAAGAGCAGGGAGTGGCAGGTGTGTCACTCGGGAGTTTATTTCTGCTTCCCGCCCTGTGCTGTGGGGGCTGGCCCACCCCGCGGAGCTTTCACCACCGTCACTCGGTTCTCCCAGGACCTGGGTGGTGCCTGGGGGTTGACAGGCCAGGTCCTGGAGAAAGCATTCCTGTCTGTCATTTGAGAATGCTTCCGGAATGTCTGTCTGTGGAAAGCCTGGTGGATAAGACGTAGACGCTTAGGTACAGTTCAGACCGGGTTGCAGATCCCACCGTTGGGCTCAGCTCTGCAGCATTCCTGAGCATCACCCGACTCCTGACTGCGGGGGGCACCACCTGCACCCGACATGGGCTGAACTCCGGGTGCCGGCGTCTTACGTGTAGCTCCCATGTTGGGAGGGGCACAGTGGGGAGCACTGCTGCTCACAGCCCCTGTCTCTAAGCAGGTTGGACGCGTGTACCCCCAAGCCGTCTACTTCCCCATCCGGACCCTGTACCTGACCCTGAAGATAGAGCAGCGGGAGCGCTACAAGAGCGGTGAGTCTGGGAGTGGGCGCCGCTGTCCCCCGGGCTCCCACCCCGGGCTGCTCTGGGCACCCCGGCCCTAGCTGGTCTGCTCTTAGCCCAGACAGGACACTGGGGGCCTCCAGGGAACCTCAGATCTGTGTGTTGGTGGGTCTGTGTCCTTCGCCCTGACAAGGCCTGAGTGAGCCGTAACTGGAACAGATTGGGGATTTTGGTCTACAGAATGTGAAACGGTTCGCCTCGCACCATGCTCACAGCACATCCCCGTAAGCAGGGTGATGTTCCAAGTGCTGTGCATGGTGTTCAGGGTTAACAGGTGTCAGAAGAACCAGCCGTTCGTGAAACCTGACTCCAGACCTGAGACTTTGAGTCTGTATTGAGTAGCCCTGTGTGTAGAAAATGACTAGGTCAAGAGAGTCCCCTGTGCACTAAACCCAGTACTCGGTGAGCAGCTGAGGGACCAGTCCCTGGACAGTGTTTGGATACCCACAGGTGTCCCGTGCCAGCGGCCCTGTCCGTGGGGGTGCCTGGCAGATCAGTGTCTTGGGCATTTGAAAAGTAAGATTTTTTTTTAAGTTTTAAAACAAAGCGAACCTGCGCCAGCATAATTGAATTAGGGTTTTATAATGTATTTCTCATTGAGAAAAGGACTTTTTTCCCCAAAAATACCATTTTACAAGTGTGGTGTGGCATTCCTGGATGAAGAGTGTAGCCTTACCTAACTACTGCTGCGCGTCAGCATCCCAGAGTGTATTGTGAGGTAACTTCCCAACGTTTCCTTTTAAAGTGCTGAAACTTGCAGAAAGCTACCTGTGCACCCTCCCCTGGACTCGCCAGGTAGCGCTGTGTCTCGTCTGCTTCCTCTCCCAGCACGCAGCACGCGCGCACACTGGGTTTTCTCGCAAGCCTTTGAAGGCAGGTCGTAGACCAGCACGCTCACCGTCCCCGAGTCCCTCGGTGCACCCGTCCTTAGAACCAGGGTGTCTCCCACACAGCCCCTGGGGAGAGGGTCTGGTGGTGATTCCCACACCGGCAGGAACCGGCGTTCCTTTGGAGCTCCAGCGTGGGTCGGTTTTGCGCTGACGTTGGCATTGTGTGTGTTGCTCTCAGATTCTGGACAGCAGCAGCCAAGTTCAGTGGGTAACCAGTCCCATTCTGCATCAGATCCAGGGCCCATAAGAGCGACAGCACCCATGTGGCGCTGCAGCCGAATCATGCACATGCAGCGGGAGCTCCACCCCACCCTTCTGTCTTCCCTGGAAGGCATCGTCGACCAGATGGTCTGGTTCAGAGAGAACTGGCACGAAGAGGTACTGTGGCTGCGTGTGCAGGGGATGGATCCCTCTGTGTGCAGGGAATGGATCCTGTGTGTGCAGGGGATGTGTCCTATGTGTGCGTGCAGGGGATGGATCCTGTGTGTGCGTGCAGGGGATGGATCCTGTGTGTGCTATGCGTGCAGGGAATGGATCCTGTGTGTGTGCAGGGGATGGATCCTGTGTGTGTGTGCAGGGGATGGATCCTGTGTGTGCTATGCGTGCAGGGAATGGATCCTTCTGTGTACGTGTTAGGGAATGGATCTTGTGTGCTCGTGTGGCCCTGTGTTCTGGGATTGACACCTGGTTGTTGAAAGTGGCCGTGGACCAGGCAAGTCGTTTGACTCTAAACGCCGGTAGAGCCTGGAATGCCTGGGGTGGGGGTGGTTGCAGTTGCTGATCCGGCACCAACTCTGCCTGCTGCTCTGACTGCAGTCAGCAAGTGTCGCTGGGCAGCCGTTGCCGTGTGCAGGGCCGGTGGCCCCGGCGTGGTTCCCAGAGGTGGTTCTCGGTTCCTCGGGGGTCTTGGAAGCAGCCAGGCCGCCCCCATGACAGTGCTGGCCTGAGCCGCTGATGAGTAGTGTGCATGTTGCGATCCAGGCGTTTGTGTCCTTGGTTATGAACTGTGCAGCCCTGCAGTGTGGACACCAGAGCCTGAGGGGAGGTCAGGTGTCTAGCCGCCAGGGCGTGTGGGTCCCAGGAGACGGGGCTTTCCCGTGTCGTGTTTCTTCGCGTTCAGGATCTGTCCCCCTCCTGGTTAAGGATGCCAGTCACGGTGCCGAGCACGCTGGCGGCTGGGTGGGTCTGGAGGCAGCCCTGTGGGGAGGCCGGCGGGGGCCGAGGCTCCGTCTCAGCGCCGCTCTGTTTCCTCTGCCCCAGGTGCTGCGGCAGCTCCAGCAGGGCCTGGCGAAGTGCTACTCGGTGGCCTTCGAGAAGAGCGGAGCCGTGTCAGACGCCAAAATCACGCCGCACACGCTCAACTTCGTCAAGAAGCTGGTGAGCACGTTCGGGGTGGGCCTGGAGAACGTGTCCAACGTATCCACCATGTTCTCCAGCGCTGCCTCCGAGTCCCTGGCCAGGCGCGCACAGGCCACGGCCCAAGACCCCGTCTTCCAGAAGCTCAAAGGCCAGTTCACAACCGGTGAGTCCCACGCCACTCTCCCAGCGCTTGGTCGTCTGCACCCGGATTCTTCTGTCTTCAGGGTGAAGCGGGCTGTAGTCCTTTGCTATATCTGTGTTGGCTGCGCCGTTAGCCTCCGATCACAGCGCAGGCGTCAGAACCCAAGGCTGCGCCGTTAGCCTCCGCTCACAGCGCAGGCGTCAGAACCCAAGGCTGCGCCGTTAGCCTCCGCTCACAGCGCAGGCGTCAGAACCCAAGGCCCCTGTGGCACCGTGACCATCCCCGCTGATGCTGCCGCCTCCTCTGCCACGGGGGGTGGAGGTTTGGAGCAAGAGCTGCCACCCCGAGGCAGGGCTCGGGCACGGGGAAGCCTTCGGGCCAGACAGCCCTCCCCTCTCTTCCCGTCCCTGTGGTAGGGGCGGCGCTGAGAGGTCAGGTGTTGGGATTTAAACCCTCGGAGCACCGGGTGGCGCCGCATCCCGGTGGCCACCTGACAGGGAGCGTTTTCCTTCCTTTTGGCTGGTTGAGTTTCCCCAGACCCACGGGAACATGAGTGCTGGTCTGCCTCTTACTGCACGGTGTGAGGGAGGTTGTTTCCCTTAGCCTCGGGGTCCTCACCCCTCACAGCGTTCAGGTGCACACGCCCGCCACCTCCACACTGCATACCCTCGCCCATTATTCTGCCTCAACCCACCGAGCGGCCGTCTGTCAAGGAACTGGGGTGGGCTCTCTTCTGCCTGGAGTGCCTGGTCTGTGAGTCACGTCAGCCACCTGCGTGGCTTCTGCAGGCCATTTGGGTATCAGTACGTGAATTACCCTGTGAAAACAGCCGTGTGGCACAAATTTCCAGTGGTTAAAACTCTTTGGTTAGTACTTCTCTCATTCTTCAAAGCATTCTTTTCTCACTGATGGGTTGGAATAGGTGGTTCTCACTTGTAGATAATCTGTTTTTTCTTAAGAGTTATTTATTTACTTTGGAAGTCAGAGTTACAGAGAGGGAGGTCTCCCATCCACTGTTCGCTCCGCAGATGTCTGCAGAGGCTGGGTCTGGGCCAGGCCAAAGGCAGGAGCCACAAGGTTCTTCTGGTTCTCCTACATGGGTGCAGGGAGCCATGCACTTGGGCCGTCTTCCTCTGCTTTTCCCAGGCCATTAGCAAGGAGCTGAATCTGAAGTGGAGCAGCCAGGACTCACACCAGTGCCGCTATGCAATGCCGACCTCACAGGTGGCGGTTCTACCCGGTACGCCACAGTGCCGACCCAGATGAAGTACGCTTTTAAAAGACTCACTGTCTCAGCACAGTACGAGTATCTGTACATAAAGCAGTTTGAATAGTGCAGGGTGAAGCGTCTCATTACTGCTACAGGATGCTGCAGTCATGGCCATGACTTCTGGCCTGTCTGGGGCATGGGCTGTGCCACTTGTCACCATCCCATGAGCCCTGGGCGCCACGTGTGCTGTCGCTGGTGTGAGGTGGGCGCTGAGGGTAGCACGATGCACCTGGGCTTGGGGCTTGCACATGAGCAAGCCGCCCTGCGTGCGGTCAGGCGTCGGCACGAGCTCTCGTGTCTGTGCCCAGGGCCTTTCGTCATCTTGGCCTTCTCTGAGGTCCCTGTGAGGTCTCCGTCCTCTGTCAGCCTTTGAAGACGGAAGCGTCTGGGATGAAAGCTGAGCAGAACCCATCCGCTCCTGCTTGAAAGAAGCTGCTTAGCGTCTTCATCTTGCGTCCAGATCTTAGTGCTAGTGAAGTCTGAGCTAGACGACTAGAAACGGGAAAGTGTGTCTGGGTTTGATGTGAAAAAGAAAATCACACCAATGGGAACTTAAGAGTGAGCGTGGGCTTTGACAGGCTCCAGAGCTGTGCTCCCAGCATTCCTGCCGATGCCCGGGGGCCACGCTGCTCCCCTCGCTCGTGGTCCTAGGGCCAGGGCCCAGCTGTCTGTGTCGAGGCAGGAGGCCGTGCAGGCACAAGACCTTCGTTCATCCAGAGGTGCTTGTGCGTGGAAATTCGCGGCCTCTCTTTTGTAGTTAAGCCTCCACGGGAGCCACCACCGGGTCTTTTGACATTTATTTATTTATTTATTTATTTGAAAGGCAGACTTACAGAGAGGCCGAGAGAGAGGTCTTCCATCTGCTGGTTCACATCCCAGATGGCTGCAGTGGCCAGTACTGGGCCGATCTGAAGCCAGGAGCTTCTTCCAGGTCTCCCATATGGGTGCAGGGGCCCAAGGACTTGGGCCATCTTCCCCTGCTTTCCCAGGCCACAGCAGAGAGCTGGGTCGGAGGTGGAGCAGCCGGGACTAGAACTGGCGCCCATGTGAGGTGCTGGTGCTGCAGGTAGCAGCTTTACCCACTGTGCCACAGTGCCGGCCCCTTTTTTTTTTTCTTGAAAGATTTATTTATTTGTTTATTTGAAAATCAGAATTATAGAGGGAGAGACAGAGGCTGAGATAGGGAGAGAGGAATTCCATCTGCTGGTTCACTCCCCAAATGGTCACAACAGCCAGGGATAGTCAGCCCCAAGCCAGGAGCCAGGAGTGTCTTCAGGGCCTCTGTTATGGGTGCAGGGGCCCAAGCTCTTGCGCCATCTTCTACTGCTTTCCCAGGCCGTTAGCAGGGAGCTGGATCGGAAGTGGAGCAGCCGGGACTCGAACTGGTGCCCTTATGGGATGCTGGGCTGCAGACAGAAGCTTTACCCGCTACGCCATAGCGCTGGCCCCTGGAGTGATTCTTTCTTATGAAGCATTTGTGAGCAGGCTGCTATAGAGCGGGGGAGGGGGCGGTGGTGGCCAGAGCAGGTGTACAAAGGGGAGGGCGTGGCTGTGAAGGGTGACCGAGGGAGTCTGGTCTGCTGAGCATCTTGGTGACTGCGGTGTGAGACCGCACAGAGCCACACACAAGGGAGCAGTGTCACCCAGAGGCGTCAGCGACTGCGGTTGTGTAGGTTGTGGGTGTGGGGCGCCCTGCCAGGGCTGTGCTGACCTCAGAGGCAGAGGGGGCCTGTGCTCCCCACACTGTCTTGGTCCAGAGCGCAGGAACAGGCCCGTGCACAACCCTGCTGGAGTCCTAGACAGGTGGACCCCACGACAGCAGTGCCTGTCGCTCAGCGTGAGACCGTGCACCGAGGGGAGCACCGAGGAACAGGGTGCGAGTTGGAAATGCAGTGGAACCAGGAAGGCCGTAGGAAGGCCCACGGGCTCCACGAAGCTGACATGTCCCAGTGCACCTGCGCCTGCGCCTGCGCCTGCACTTAGGCAGTCATGATGCCGGGTGTCGTGTGCTCCTCGCCCAGCGTGGTCCTCGCAGGGTCCCGCTCCTGTTTGTCAGGGAGAGAACTGAGGCCAGGCGAGGTTGAGTGCCGTGCTCCAGGCTCGGTAGCCCTGAGCTGGCAGGAAGAGCCACCAGCCAGCTTCAGTTCCTCAGGGCTGGGCTCCAGAGTTGGCACTGACCAGAAAATGACCCCGAAAGCCCTCCTCCGTGGGATGCCGTGCAAGGACACAGGACTTCATGTGTGCCACATCTTCTGTTAGAATCCCAGCCACCGGCGGGAGGGAGGGGAGAATGGAGGGAAGGGGCAGAGGGCCTCAGGCAGGGCCTGGGCCCGGGCCCGTGGGCCTCGCATCAGAAGCAGAGCCTGAGCAGGTGAGGGTGCGGGAGAACCAGCGTTGGTTGTTGAGAGACGAGAATTGGACGGAGTTCTGGTCCCCTGTGCTCTCATAGGCCAGGGCCAGGCCCAGAGCGACCCGGAGCTCCGCTCAGGTCTCCCACACAGGCCAGCATCACTGCTGCCTCTGAGATGTGCATCCCTAGGAAGCTAGAGCCAGCTGGAACTGGGAACCATGCCCAGGCGTGTTGTGGGTTTTTTTTTTTAATGTTTTTAGGCTATCTATCTAATCCGTCTATATCTAGCAGAGCCACAGAGAGAGAAAGGAATAGACAATCTTCCACCCACTGGTTCACTTCCCAAATGGCTGCAATGGCCAGTGCGGGGCCAGGTGGGAGCCAGGAGCCTCTTCTGGGTCTCCCATGCAGGTGCAGGAGCCCAAGGACTTGGGCCGTTCTCCCCTGCTTTCCCACGTGCATTAACCGGGAGCTGGGTTGGAAGTGGAGGAGCCGGGACTCAAAGCGGCACCCATGTGGGATGCCAGCCTTGCAGGCAGTGGCTTTACTTGCCATGCTGCAGCGCTGGCCCTGAGCCCAGCACTCTCCCATGGGACAGAGGCGTGTTCATATCCAGCATCCAGGCGGAATGCCTGTTCCTCACCAGGGCTTTGGTAACTGCTCAAGTAACGTGTTTTCTCTTTGGGTCATTTTTGTGTCTTGCCCCCTCGTGATGAACCCACTGAAAGCCGAGGGGTCTGCTGGCCTTGGGTGTGCCTCTGCATTCCTGTGATGGCCCCCGGGGCTCCATTTCCCATGTGGTGGGAGGGGCGTGGCCAGGGTGCTGGGGCTCCCAGGCTGTTGCTGTTTGTCGGGATTCACTGGCTGCCCGCAGCTCCTGAGCCCTGTGTGGCCCCGAGGGTGCCAAGGTGGACACGCAGGGCCCCTGTGCTGCTCACCCTGGCATCCTGTGTTCAGCGGGGGGGTCATGCTGCTTCCTCTTCCTCCCCAGAGCGCCCCCACGCGGCTTCGGCTGTGAAGGGCAGCAGAGACGAGCTGTTTTGCCCCGCCCCGTGTGTGGAACAGGCCCGGTTTGAGGCTGGAAGTGGACGTGGCCTGGACCATCAAACTGTGACCCTGCTTTACTTTGCAGATTTTGACTTCAGCGTTCCGGGGTCCATGAAGCTCCACAATCTTATTTCTAAATTGAAAAAGTGGATCAAGATCCTGGAGGCCAAAACCAAGCAGCTTCCAAAATTCTTCCTCATAGAGGAGAAGTGCCGGTTTCTGAGCAATTTCTCGGCACAAACAGCTGAAGTGGAAATCCCAGGGGAGTTTCTGATGCCCAAGCCTACGCATTACTACATCAAGATCGCGCGGTGAGTGAGCCTGGCTTGGCGTGCCAGGACGCAGGGCTGGGGGCGCGGCGGCGTGCACGTGAGCCCGTGCACCTGTCGGACTTGGTTGCCGGAATCGGGCGGCGGCTGCAAGGGTGTGATCTCACCAGCGGGCTGGAGTTTGTGTTCCAAACCCCTTCCTGACTCGCCCTAGAACCTTGCACAAGGTAAACTCTCCCACAGACAGCTGGGAAGCCGCGGGGCACTACCATGCCGCTGCAGACAGGCACGGTGCCTGCGTGGAGCTCTGTCGGCGGTGGTCATTCCAATGTTTCTGGCTCCGACCCAGCACCGTGTTTCCCTTCCCTCCCAGTCTGGTTCGAGGGCCGGTCACTGCTCTCCCTGCCTTGGGCGGCAGCCACTCACTTCAACAGGGTGGCTGCCCTTTGGCCACCTTGTCGCGACTTTGGTTTCATGCTCGGCTCCCTGGCTCTGGCAGGTTTATGCCCAGGGTGGAGATCGTGCAGAAGCACAACACAGCGGCCAGGAGGCTGTACATCCGCGGGCACAACGGCAAGATCTACCCGTACCTGGTCATGAACGACGCCTGCCTCACGGAGTCGCGGCGCGAGGAGCGCGTGCTGCAGCTGCTCCGCCTGCTGAACCCCTGCCTGGAGAAGCGGAAGGAGACCACCAAGAGGCACCTGTTTTTCACAGGTATGCGGACGGCGCCTCCCGCGCCGGCTCCAGGGTGGGTGCTGCTCCCAGCCCTCCGGCTCTCAGCCCTGTGTCCCTGAGGTCTTCTCAGTTGGGGGACAGGCTGTGCCCTGGGCTGCCCCGGGGACACCCCTGGCTGAGCTGTTTGTGGGCGAGAGCTCGCCCTGCTCCTCCTGGACCCCACACCCACGGTGGGCGCTGCCCGAGTTTGCCGAGGGGGCAGAGTGCGAGACTCAGGAAAGAGAAGCCACAGGCATCGTTGACACGTGGCACCAGGTGCTGCTTCGTGGCCACACTGGGCGGAGTTGTCTGTGGCTGGGTGGTCAGGGACCCAGCTACGAGTGAGACCTGAGACCCCCCCGCCCCGACAGGAGGCGGAGCTGGCGTCTGAGGGTGCGGCCGCCCAGGTTGCTGAGCTGCCTGCGGGTGGGTTCTGCCGACGGCTGAGCCGCGGCCCCGCCTGTTGGCCTGAAGTCTCTGACGCTGAGTTGACATCTCGAATTAAAGCAAGCCTGCGCGCGTCAGCCGTGCGCGTTCAGACGTGGCACAGCGTGAGCTGCGGCGGGGGTGTCGCCGCAGGAGTAGCGCGTCCCTGGTTCCTGGTTTCTTCTGAACACCGGGACCTGCTCAGCCCTGGGGAGAGGCGCTGGCAGCTCTTTGATTTCATTTTCCGACTGCTCCGGGGAAAGACGGTTGTCTGAAGGCAGGTGATGCCGGCGTCTGCTGAGGAAAGGGGGCATGACCAGGGCCCTGTGAGCTTCGCCTCTGCACCCCGGCCTGGCGGGCGGCTGGGCTGACGGGTCTCTCTCCCTGTAGTGCCCCGCGTGGTGGCCGTGTCCCCGCAGATGCGCCTCGTGGAGGACAACCCCTCCTCGCTGTCCCTCGTGGAGATCTACAAGCAGCGCTGTGCCAAGAAAGGCATCGAGCACGACAACCCCATCTCCCGCTACTACGACAGGCTGGCCACAGTGCAGGCCCGGGGCACCCAGGCCAGCCACCAGGTACCGGGCGGGCGGGGCCTCCGGGCACAGCTGCTGTCCTGCAGGGCCTGGGTGGCGAGTGTGCTCACTCGGCGTGCTCGGTGCGCTCAGGAGGTGGCAGGCGTTTTCTCATCAGCATAGCCGCCCCCGATCCGTGAGCAGCTGGGGATCAGCCGGCTGTTAGGACAGGACACAAGGAAGTCCTAGACCTTGGCCACATCCGTTGTCTTTTTCTTTTCAAAGATTTATTATTTATTTATTTAAAAGTCAGAATTAGAGAAGGAGAAGGAGAGGCAGAGAGAGAGGTCTTCCATCCGCTGGTTCACTCCCCATATTGGCCTCAGCAGCCGGAGCTGTGCTGAGCCGAAGTCAGGAGCTTCTTCTGGGTCTCCCACGCCAGAGGGGCCCAAGCACTTGGGCCATCTTCCACTGCTTTCCCAGGCCACAGCAGAGAGCTGGATCAGAAGTGGAGCAGCCAGGACTTGAACTGGCGCCCATATGGAATGCCAGCACTGCAGGCAGCGGCTTTACCGCAGCGCCGGCCCCACATCACATCCATTGTCTTTCCCCTATGCTTACAAAAATGCTCAGGGAGCACAGTTTAAAGTCGAGTTTCTGACACCTGGCCTGGCAGCCAGAGCCATCTGGGGACACAGGAGGAGCCTCACGGTCTCCATGGGCCCCTCAGTGTCCACATCTGGTGAGGTCACTGCTGGGCATGAGGGAGTGTGCAGTCTCTGTACCATGTTTGTTTGCTAAAATAAAACTACAAATGGGGGCCAGCATTGTGGTACAATAGGTTAACCCTCTGCATGCAATGCTGGGATCCTGTATGAGCACTGGTTCAAGTCCCAGCTGCTCCACTTCTAATCCAGCTCCCTGCTAATGTGCCTGGGAAAGCAGCAGAAGATGGCCCAAGTCCTTGGGCCCCTGCACCCACGTGGGAGACCTGGATGAGTCTCCTAGCTCTTGTCTTTGGCCTGGCACAGCCCTGGCTGTTGTGGCCATTTAGAGGGTGAATCAGTGGGTGGAGGATGTATCTATCCATCTCTCTCTTTCTCACTCTACCTTTTAAATAAATAAAGTCTTTAAAAAAATTTTAAAGGCCACCAATGGAAACATTTGGGGCCCAGCTGTTGGGCTTGCCTTGGGCAGAAGCCCAGGGCTGGCCATGGGAGTCTTGGGTGGCTCTCACTGAGGGTGGAGAGCCCCCTCCCTTTGTGCACCTGCCCTTGGATGAGAAGGTTGGGGTTGTGTGGCGCCCCAGGAGGGGGCGAGCACAGGGTGGGAGGGCATGTCCTGGGCTCTGCTTCCCTTCACCTGGGGTTGGAGTGTGAGCTTTGTGCAGGCAGAGGGGCTCCCTGTCTTCTGGTGGGCCTCTCTGGGCGGAGGGACTTGGCCCCCGGGGATCTGGGGGCACAGGTCGTGGCCCGGGGGTTGTGGACTAGGTTGTGGAGCGAGGTGGTTTTGTGCATGCTGCCTTCACAGTCCTTGTTCTGTAACTGACACAGCTTGGGGCGGTCCTGCTTGCGAAGTGTGCAGGGGGCGCCAGCCGGGCCAATGTCTCAGGCCTGCTCTTTCTATAACCTCTTGTTCGCTAGAATTCCCACATGTAGAGTCCAGTCTTAGGAAGCGTGTGACCCCGTGTTGTCAGTGCGCCCACAGCTGTGCAGCCTTTACCACTGTCTGGCAGTTTCATGACGTCAGACGGCATCGTGCCGCAGCCAGGGGCCCCTGTCCTCCGCGGCCACCGCAGACAGCCCCGGCTCTTCCTGCCTCTGTGCCTGCTTGAGACCGGCGTGGATGCACTCGGGCTGGGCCGCTGCATCTGGCCTCTCCTTTAGCGCGTCTCCAAGGTTCATCTGCTTGTAGCGTTCCTTCTTGCTTTCTCTTCACATTCTGGTATGTGAACGTGCACGTTGGTTCATTGTCGTGAGCTGCCGTGGCGTGTGAAGGTTCGACTTGTGCACGCCCTGTCAGCACGGAGTCTCTCTGAGGACGGCCGTTCTGGGGAGGTGGGGCGCCGTCAGCGTGGCTGAGTAGGAGTGTGTGAGTCTTGGCCTGTGCTTGTCAGCTGGCTGACTGTGGTCTTTGGGAAAACGTGACTCAAGCCCTTTGCACATTTTTAATTTGAGTGACTTGTCTTTACTGTTGATTCTAGGAATTCTTGATGGTCTGAATATTAGTAACTGGACACCAGTGTTTTCACTTTCCCCTGTGTGTTGGCCATGTTTTCCTGATCGCTATGTGTCTCGCAATTTTTTATTGAAAGCCAAGTGTTTTGGCCGACAGCATGGCTCATTAGGCTAATCCTCCGCCTGCGGCACCAGCACCCCGGGTTCTAGTCCTGGTCAGGGCGTCGGATTCTGTCCCGGTTGCCCCTCTTCCAGGCCAGCTCTCTGCTGTGGCCAGAGAGTGCAGTGGAGGATGGCCCAAGTGCTTGGGCCCTGTACCCCATGGGAGACCAGGAGAGGCAGCTGGCTCCTGGCTTTGGATTGGCGCAGCGCGCCAGCCATAGCGGCCATTTGGGGGTTGAACCAACAGAAAGAAGACCTTTCTCTCTGTCTCTCTCTTTCACTGTCTAACTCTGCCTTTCAAAAACAAAACAAAACTGAGTGTTTAACGAGCTGCATCTGGCAGATCCGGGAATCGGACCCTTCTCCCAGACTTGCAGCGGCTGTTGGTTTCTTTAGTGGCTTTCCTGGACGAGTGCTCCGCTGTCCGGATTCTTTGCCACTGAAGGCCCTGCCCGGTCAGTTCAGGGGCCGTGCGGCTGTTGTGTGTGGGAGGCAGGGCTTCAGCCTGGGCAGTGTGGAGCCTTGGAGTCGGCCAGCGCGCGAGCCCAGGGCCTCCTGAGGCCGATCGTGGTCATATGCGTGGTTGGCGTCTGTTTTTGCCCGTGCGCTTACTGCCCTGGCAGTGGGTTTTGGAAGTCACTCTTCTGCAGTCCCGGGAGAGCTGTGTTCCGCTCCTTAGATGAGGAAAGGAGCAAGAAGTGAGTGTTGCTGGCGGCCTGTGATCTGACGACCACATGGAGCAGATGAGCGGCGTGGACCACAGCCTTTACCGCCTGGTCTGCCAGGAACCGACACACTCAGGCAGTTCCTGTCGAGGCCCGCCCTCGCTCTGTGGTGCTGGACAGCGCGAGCCCCCGGGCGGCGTTGCGTTTGAAGTGTCTCTCAGCTGGCACTTTGCGGTCATGGAGCTTATTTTAGTCTTTCGTAGTCTGGGGCTGGAATCCGTGCTGTGGTGTCCAGCTGCTCTTCTGTGTGTTTTGTTAGCTGGCCTCACTTTCAGGGACTTACTCACACGTCACACCGCTGAGGCCTGAGGGGACTGGGCGGTCTTGTGCAGCCCTGGCCAGCACTGCGTAGTCAGTCTGCAGGCCTGCGTAGCAAGGGCGCAGGCGGCAGAGGCGTGCGTGCGTGTGTGTTGCAGGTCCTCCGGGACATTCTCAAGGAGGTGCAGAGCAACATGGTGCCCCGCAGCATGCTCAAGGAGTGGGCCCTGCACACCTTCCCCAACGCCACGGACTACTGGACCTTCCGCAAGATGTTCACCATCCAGCTCGCGCTCATCGGCTTCGCGGAGTTCGTGCTGCACCTCAACAGGCTCAACCCCGAGATGCTGCAGATCGCGCAGGTAACGGCCTGCACGGCCGCCTCGTCCTCGCGGTGGCCGCCTCCCGCTGCCATCGTCCTCGCGGTGGCCGCCTCCCGCTGCCCTCGTCCTCGCGGTGGCCGCCTTCTGCTGCCATCGTCCTCGCGGTGGCCGCCTCCCGCTGCCATCGTCCTCGCGGTGGCCGCCTCCCGCTGCCATCGTCCTCGCGGTGGCCGCCTCCCGCTGCCATCGTCCTCGCGGTGGCCGCCTCCCGCTGCCATCGTCCTCGCGGTGGCCGCCTCCCGCTGCCATCGTCCTCGCGGTGGCCGCCTTCTGCTGCCGGCCGGCACTCCTGAAACGTCTCTCTCTGTAACGCAGGACACCGGGAAGCTGAACGTCGCCTACTTCCGGTTTGACATAAACGACGCGACCGGGGACCTGGACGCCAACCGCCCCGTCCCTTTCCGCCTCACGCCCAATGTCTCGGAGTTCCTGACCACCATCGGCGTCTCCGGCCCGCTCACCGCCTCCATGATCGCCGTGGCGCGGTGCTTCGCCCAGCCGAACTTCAAGGTGCGTCCGGGCGGCGTCTCCTCCGCACAGCTGAGGCCTTGCAGGAGCTGCGGGCCCGTGGGCTGTCGCTGGACGCCAGGCGACTGCTCTTTGGGGAAAAGGCTTTGAAACGTTCACTGTCCAGAATCCAGGGCTCAGAGAGGCTCTAGAAGCTTCCACCAGACGGTTCTCCCCAGCTCTTGGCGCTGCGCGTCAGTTTACACAGCAGCCTCTGTCCATTTCTCATGTCATCCTGCTGTCTGGGTTGCGGTGAGGCCAGCACGGAGGTGAGAGGGTGCTCTGGGTGCCCTGGTTAACATCTGCCAGCCCCGCCCACAGTAGGACAGCAGCCATGGCTGCCGTGTCCTGGGCGCCCGGCCTGTGCCCGGCGCTGTGCCGGGTGCTTTCTGGATCCTCAGCGGCCCTCAGGGAGGTGGGCGATGTGTCAGGGGTCCTAGGGCAGGGAGCGGGCCCAGACTGGGGTTCACGTCTAGTTCATTCTGGCTCAGAGCCTGTCTCCTCGCCCCTGAAATCATTCCTCACAGTGGGAGCCAAACACACCTTTCTTTCTTTGTACACATATTTCCTCCGAGAAGCAGTTAGCATCTGGGAAAGGCTTCTGAAACCAGTTGCTTCCCAAAACTGTTTTCTTAAAGTTTTTAAGGCTTTTAAACAAAGTTTTCCTTACTCCTAGCCTGCTGGTGCACTGCACAGGTGCCCACAGTGGCCGGGACCCAGAACTCGGTCTGGGTCGTCTTGAGGGTGGCAGTGATGGCCCTCGCCCTCGCCCACTGACTCTCAGTGTGCGCCAGCAGGGGGCTCCAGCACAGGAAGTGGGCATCCCACATGGTGGTGAACGTCCACCCTCAGGACAGCGCTGAAATGAGCAGGTGGCTCTTTGCCGGGTCAGGGTCTGCGTGTTCCATCACACCTTGCTCTCCGGCGCTGAGCTCTTAGGAAGCAGAGCACGGACTGGCCCCCGGGTCTCCCTTGGTGAGGACTGGCCCCGGCTCTCCCGTGGTGAGGACTGACCCCCGGGTCTCCCTTGGTGAGGACTGGCCCCGGCTCTCCCGTGGTGAGGACTGGCCCCCGGGTCTCCCATGGTGAGGACTGACCCCCGGCTCTCCCGTGGTGAGGACTGGCCCCGGGTCTCCCGTGGTGAGGACTGGCCCCCGGGTCTCCCGTGGTGAGGACTGGCCCCGGCTCTCCCGTGGTGAGGGTCTGTCCCAGTGCAGCAGACACCAGCACCATCGCTGCCCACCTCTGGCCTGAGTGTAGAAGGCGGAAGTTCTGCTGAGGTGGAAATGCTACAGGGCTGTAGAGTCTCCATGGAAACCTCGAGCCGTGCTAAGCTTGGTGGCGCGGGGCCTCCACCCGTGTGAGCCCTGCCGTGGCCTTATCTCTGTGTGGCGGGGTTCACTTAGCCTGCGTTCATTCTCTGAACTCTGAAGGTGGCCCTCTGCTGGGCAGCCCATAGGAGGGCGCCGGGTCTGCCTGGCGAGGTCCCCACAGCACACGGGGCTGTCCCTGCAGGGAGGAGCCGGGCCTGCCACACACCCGACCCCACGTTTCTCAGCAACCTGAATCTCGTGGCCGTCTTTAAGCTAAGCTCATGGCAGGGCGGGGGCGTGGGGGGGGGGGCTCTGGTGGACACATGGGCTGGTGCCCCTCGGGCAGCATGACGAGCCCAGCTGCCCGTCCACACCCCCCCAGCGGCGGGAGCAGTGCGGCTCGGCTGGGCTCGTGTCGGCTAACGTGGGCCTTGCCTCCTGCCCTGCCCCAGGTGGACGGCATTCTCAAAACCGTGCTCCGGGACGAGATCATCGCCTGGCACAAGAAGACGCAGGAGGACACGTCCTCCCCGCTGTCGGCCGCGGGGCAGCCCGAGAACATGGACAGCCAGCAGCTGGTCTCCCTGGTGCAGAAGGCCGTCACGGCCGTCATGACCCGCCTGCACAACCTGGCCCAGTTCGAGGGCGGGGAGAGCAAGGTGAACACGCTGGTGGCCGCAGCCAACAGCCTGGACAACCTGTGCCGCATGGACCCCGCCTGGCACCCATGGCTGTGACCACCTGGGCTCCTGCCCGCCAGCTTGCATACCCGGCTCGGCTGTTCCCCGAGGGTGTGGGGGGCCCAGCACAGCCCGATCTCACGTCTCACAGAAGCAGGGCACCGTCAGCCACTGCTTCGTGGCTCTGTTTATGGTGCCCTCCCGCTGCGTGTGCACAGGCCGTGCGCGGGTGTGAGTGTAACCCTCCCGGAAGTCACCGCCACAGCGGCCCAGCCTGAGTGCAGGGGCTGCGCTCTGGGGTCAGCAGCAGGATGCCCAGGACGACCGCACTGGACCAGACGGAGCTGGCCTGGGGATCTCGGCGAGCGTTGGCGAAGCCGCGCCACCCCGCGGGACTCCCTCCCTGGCCATCTGGGGTCCGCGTTGAGCTGGGTGAAGCCGAGCGAGCGGGCTGGCCGCTTCCTGTCGCCGGCTCTCGTGTTAAGTAGGCATTGACAGACATTGTGCCTCATGGATCACTCTCCTCCGTAATTTAAAAAGAAGAAACAGGAGTTTGTTAACTCTGGTCTTTCTGTTAAGCTCACGTTTTTATAAATCTGAACATCAAGAATGTTCTATCTAAATTTGTACAGCGTGATTTTTTTAGAATAAATATTTTATAAAAGGATTTGTCATCGCTTATTTGTGCTGAAGTGACTGTTGGTGTGAGGGGCCTCCGGCCGCTGGGGGCGCGGGGCAGTGCCCGGTGTGGCTGTCCGCTCCTCCTGACCTCAGCGGTGTGGCTGCTCTGGCCCCTGCGGCCCCTCTGCCTGGGGCTTCAGCGGCCAGGGCTGCTGGTGTGTGCCTGTGGGCCTGGAGCCTCGGGCTGGAGCCCCCTGTGTGCTCCTGGTCCTGCCGCCTGCCAGCCCCGTGCGCATCCAGGGGAGGCGGCCAGCCCGTGGCGGCAGGACGAGAGCCCACAGGCGGGGAGAGATGGCTCCTGAGTTGCGAAGGACTTGTCTGTCGGGCAGTGCTGAGTGTCCCCGAGGAGGCCGGCCCCTCCCTCTGACCCACCTGGTCCCCGGATGCACAGTGATGCCTGCACCTGGTTTCCGTAGCTGTCACCTGACGAGGCTCAGGGGTGTGGCTGCGCGTGCCCTTGGAAGCCTGAGACCAGTGGTGTTGCTGGCGTAGGACCGAGCGGCAAGGGCGTCCAGCAGGCCATGCCAAGCGCTGTCCTCCAGAGAGGGCCCTCTGCTGCACGGAGGGAGGATTTCGGCAAGAGGGTGAGTCACTCGTCCCAGGTCCTGGGGCACCCGTGGAGACGAGGGTTGAACCTCGCCCCGCTCGGCCCCGCGTGGCAGGCGGGGGCTGGGCCCAGTTTGCATGGCTGACTGGGCTCTTCCTTCTGTCTTTGCAGCTCTGGAAGCTGCCCGCCTGGTTCTGGCAGAGCCGTCTCGGATTCTGGAATGCTCGGAGGAGCTGTGAGTCTAAGGGGACAGGAGGTGGCAGACTGGCAGCGTCATGGGCCTGACGTCATGGGTGGAGCAGCCACTGTTGGAGCCGCCCTGAGCTCCTGGAACGCCTGTTAGAGGCCAGGGGAGTGTGAGGCCAGGTGGCGTGGGGGGGGGGGGGGGGCATGAGGCCGGGCGGAGCCTGTGTTGCTGGAGAGGCGGCCCCTGCTGCCCCTGGATGCTGCAACTCCCACCTCAGGCTGGCCCGCTGGGGAGAGTGTCTCCCCAGCCACGCCTGCACGTTGGACGGGGGACCGGGAGACGCGGCCAGGGGCTGGTATTCGAGCCGAGAGGCCTGAGCGGGCTCATTGCCCGGGGTGATGATCATCACGCCTGTGATGCCTCAAACATGATTTCAGGGTCAGGGCGGTGAGACAGCTTTTGCATCGTGGTAAAACACATGTACCGTGAAATCTACCATCCTGAGCCCTTCTGCAGGAACGGTCTGGGGGCGTTGGGCACCCCCAGTGCCGCCACCACCCGTCTCCCCGGAACTTGGCTCGTCCCACGCCCACCCTGCCTGTCACGCACAGGTCCTCCCTCCAGCCTGCATCCTGCTTGGTGTGTCCTGGATGACAGCTCTGGTGCCTGGTTGCCGTGGGTTCTGCCGTGGGTCCTGGTACCCTGCTGGTTTCACTGTGACGGTTGTCCCCATGGGCTGGCCTTGTGGGGGCAGGTGTCAGAATGTTCTTCCTTTTCTAAGGCTGAACAGTACTCCCGGGGGTGTATGCGTCACACGTTGCGCCCTCGGCTGTCAGTGGGCACCTGGGTTGTTTACCTCCGTGTGCCACTGGGAGGGCCGAGATGACGTGGTTCTAAGTACACAAGTCGCTGCTCCCAGCTCTCAGCCAGAAGTGGGGTGCTGCACCGTACAGGAACTGCAACACATGGGGTTTCCAGTTCTCCACATCCTTGCTAACTCTTGTTGTTTGTGTTTTAGTAACAACCATCCTAATGGGTGCAAAATGGTGCCTTGTGAGGATTTGCGTTTCTCTTAGCTCTGATGTTGAACAACTTTTCGTGTGCCTATGGGCTATTTGTATTTCTTCTTTAGAGAAATGTCTGTTGTAGTTCTTTGCTCACCTTTGATTTTTTTCTTTTTTTAAGATTAGGGGCCAGCACTGTAGCACAACAGGTTAAAGCCCCGACCTGCAGTGCTGGCATCCCATATGGGCACTGGTTCAAGTCCTGGCTGTTCCATTTCCGATCCAGCTCCCTGCTAATGCACCTGAGAAAGCAGCTGAAGATGGTCCAAGCGCTTGGGTCCCTGTATGCATGTGGGAAACCCGAAGAAGCTCCTGACTCTTAGCTTCTGATAGGCTCAGCTCCAGCTGTTGTGGCCGTTTGGGGAGCGAACCAGCCGTTAGGAGAGACAGAGAGATCTTGCATCTGCTGGTTCACTGCCCAGATGGCCACAACGGCCAAGGTTAGGCCAGTGCAAAGCCAGGAGCGTGGAGTTCCATCATGGTACCCCACATAGATTTGGGACCCGGGCACTTTAGGCCGTCTTCCGCTGCTTTCCCGGCTCATTAGCAGGGAGCTGGATCCAAAGTGGAGCAGCTGAGACTCCAACCAGTGCTCTTGGGATGCTGGTGTTGCGAGCAGCGACTTAACCCATTGTGCCATGATGCTGGCCTGAGTTGTAGTTTTTGCTGTAGTCTGATACTAATCTTTTACAGATAATTTTTTTAAGATTTATTTATTTTGTATCGCTTCTCGGCCTTTTGGCTAAGATCAAGTGAAGATTTATTTATTTATTTTAAAGGCAGAGTTACAGAGAGGCAGAGAGAGGTCTTCTATCTGCTGGTTCACTCCCCAGATGGCCGCAATGGCTGGAGCCATGCCGATCAGGAGCCAGGAGCTTCTTCCCGGTCTCCCATGCAGGTGCTGGGGCCCAAGTACTTGGGCCATCCTTCACTGCTTTCCCGGGCCATTGCAGAGAGCTGGATCAGAAGTGGAGCAGCCAGGACTTGAACTGGTGCCCATGTGGGATGCTGGCAGTGCAGGCGGCAGCTTTACCCGCTGTGCCACAGCACCAGCTGCCCTACGGATAAATTGTTTACAAATTATTTCTCAGTTACAGTGACAGTTCCTCACTTAACTGATGGTATATTTTGATACCTAAGTTAACTTTGATGTAGTCGTATTTTGTTGCCTATGCTTCTGATTAATGTGTAAGAAACAGCTGATGAGTACAGTGTCATATACAGTGTCGTGTGTGGTGTCATGTACAGTGTTTTGTGCGGTGTCATGAGGCTTCCCGCTAACAGTCCTACAGTTAGTGCTGGTTGTGTCGGCCTTTGATCCATGTTAGGTTTCCACGTGGAGCGTTGGGGGGGGGAGGGGTCCAGTTCCTCCGCGTGTGGGCGCACCTGCCTCGGTAGCGTCATCCAAAGCCGAGCGTGCGTATGGGATGGCTCGTTTCCAGACTGCTGGCTGGTGCCCGTTGGCCTTAGCGCCACTTCCGCCCTGTGTGGCTTCCTGTGGCTTTTAGAAAAGCCAAGGAGTAGGAGGACTCCACCTGTGTTCTTCTCCAGGGTTTTTTGGGCTGTTTTGGGGCCCCTCCTGACTCCAGCTGGATTTTAGGATGCATGTTTCTGTCTCTACAAGAAGCACTGGGATTTTTGCTGGCGACTGGCGAGTCTGTAGCCGTCCGGATGGTCAAGGCCGTCGGGGGGGAGTGTTTGTGGTTTTGGGGTGCAAGTCTTTGAGCTCCCGTCGTCTGAGGTTCTGCCGAAGTGTTTTACCCTTCACGGCACTGTAGGTGGGATTGTCCCCTGCGTTAGGAGCACGGCTGTCCGGGCGGATCTTGTATTCCACAGCTGTGCCGCCGTCGCACCCAGGCCGTCTGCCAACACCCGATTCTCCTCCTTCCCTTGCAGGGGGGACCTGGCTTTTGTCTTGGTTTCGCCTCGGCTCGCTGTGGAGTCTGGACCTTGGGCCGGCTGCTGTGGGTTTTACGTGACGCCGTCCCCTGCTCCGGGTTTGCTGCATGTGTTGATGTCGAAAGCGGAGTTAGCTTTGTCCGGTGTGTTCCCGCAGCTGGCGAGAGGGTGCTCAGCTGTCTGCTCCCCCGTCTGTGGCCACACTTGCACTTGGTGAGCCATCCCGGTGCGTTCCAGGAGTGACAGCGGCTTGCCGAGGGCAAAACCCTTTTCGTGTGCTGTGTGGTGGCTTGCTGGGGTTCCGAGGGCGCGTTTGCCCCAGGACTCAAAACGCTGCCCGCCTGGGGCTGGCTTAGATGCGTTCACCCGGCTGTGCGTCAGGACCGCGCCGACCTGCGAGCCTCGTTCGCTTCCTGCCTGTTTCTAGGCGGAGTTCGGGACAGGCTGTGTTTGGTCACGTTCACCAGGGAAGCCATCTGGCCCCGAGCTTTCGTCGCTGGGAGGTTTTGTTACAGACTCGTCCTCACCACTGGCTCAGACTGTGTGTCCATGGTCTTAGGAGAGTTCCAGTTTATGTTTCCATATCTGTCCTAACTTCCCTTGCACCATCTCGTTTGACCGCTTGGTGGTGTTTGGGGATAGTTATGTTAGATTAATGTTCACATAGTTGAACCTTCCAATCTTCCTCCTGTTGATTGGTTTCTAGTTTTTCTACTGCGGTTGGAAAAGATGCTTTGTATGATTTTAACCCATTTTTTTTTTTAACATTTTAAAAATCTTTTTTTAAAAGACGTTTCATTTATTTGTACGTCAGAGTTGGAGAGAAGGAGAGCTATCTTCGTCCCACTAGCTCACGCCAAGCCGGAGCCAGGAGCTTCTTCCACATGGGTGCGGGAGCCTAAGGACTTGGGCCATCCTCTGCTATTTTCCCAGGCGCGTTAGCAGGGAGCTGGATCGGAAATGGAGCAGGCGGGACTCAAATCTGTGTCCACGTGGGATTTGGGTGTTGCAGGCGGAGGCTTAACCTACTACGCCAAGATGCTGCCGCTCCCCTCAGATTTGGTAATGCTTGGTTTGCGGCTTACCACGTAGGCCCGTGGATTCTGGAGAGTATCCCGTGTGGACAGATGGCCCCCAGCTCATAGCGGCTTAACCTACCACCTGGCTTCCTGATGGTTCGAAAGCAAAACGCAGTCAGCCACCTCTGCATCGGCTTCAGAACCTGGATCTTTCTCTGTGCGGCTACTAGGCCGTGCAGTACCCTCCCGTGACACTGGGGGGCAGTGCGCGGGGACTCCCTGCCGGTGCTGGGTGGGGGAGGCCTGTTGGAAGCGCTGGCAGCGTCCCAGCGTTCTGCGTTGCTGGGGGCAGCGAGCGCTGTCCCGGCCCTGCTGCCTTGCCCTCGCTCTCGCTGGCTCGGTTTCTGGAGGTGGAAGTGGGGAGTGGTCTCCAGGGACTGCAGTGGAGCGGTTTCTGCCTTTTCTTCTGTCCACTGTATCCCACCTGCAGGTGCTTGGTTCTGCTGTGCGGTGCATGGACTTCTGTGACTGCTCCGTCGTGACGTAACGCCCCTCTGAGTCTTGGAATCGTCGGTTTGTCTGGCTGATAGTGGTATGGCTACCCCTGCTCTTCTGGGCCTTTCTGCTTTCAGCCTGGTCCGTCCTTAGATCTAACGTGACTTTATCCATCCCACCGCTGCTTCTCTTGATGGGGCAGTGGATGCATTGACATTCCTGATGGGAAGGGCAGACTTCCGCTGTCTTGTGTTTCTAGTTTTGTTTTTTTTTTTTTCCTTTAAAAGATTTTATTTACTTGAGAGGCAGTTAGAGACAGAGAGGTCTTCCATCCACTGGTTCACTCCCCAGATGGCCACAAGGCCGGAGCTGAGCTGATCCAGAGCCAGGAGCCAGGAGCTTCTCCCGGGTCTCCATGCAGGTGCAGGGGCCCAAGCACTTGGTCCATCTTCCACTGCCTTCCCAGGCCCTAGCAGGGAGCGGGATCGGAAGTGGGGCAGTTGGGATATGAACGGATCACCATGTGGATTGCCGGCACTGCAGGCAGAGGCTTAGCCCACTATGCTGGCCCTTCCAATCTTAAAAAGATGTATTTATTTGAAAATCAGAGTTAGAGAAGAGGCAGAGAGAAAGGGAGAGGGAGGTCTTCCACCCGCTGGTTCACTCCCCAATTGGCAGCAATGGCTGAAACTGTGCCGATCCGAAGCCAGGAGCCAGGAGCTTCCTCCGGATCTCCCATGTGGGTGCAGGGGCCCAAGGACCTGGGCCATCTTCCACTGCTTTCCCAGGCCACAGCAGAGAGCTGGACTGGAAGTGGAGTGGCCGGGACTTGAACCGGCACCCACATGGGAAGCTGGCATCACAAGCAGGCGCCCCAGCCCCTCCTGTGTATGTTCTGTGGATGTTTTCTTTATGGCTGACATAGGGCTGACTCTGAACACCCTGAAGCTACAGCAGTCGAGTTTGAATTTTCACAACTTTAACCTGTAGAAAAATTGCTCTTCTGTACAGTCCTGCTCGCGTACTGTGTGCAGCATTGTCACCAATCGCACCTTCACATACTGTGTGCTGGTTGCATCACTCTATAGTAACGTTTGTGTGTTTGTCTTGTAAACCATGTAGAAGATTCCGAGTGGCGTCAGAAGCCGGAGGGGCACACTGCTGACATCAGTCTGCCTGTCTCAGAGCCCCTCCTACTGTGTGTGTGGCAGGCGCTCTGTCCCCCTCCATCTCCCTCCAGCATTTGATGCAGGGCAGCGCTGGTGGACACGGATGCCCTAACGTCTTGTTGATCCGGCAATGCCTTAATTTCTTGCTTCTTTAAGTACAGGACACTTAGCTAGAACTGTCAGAGGACGCTCCGCCGTCTCACCCAGTGCCCGGCCTCCCCGGCTTCCTCTAGAAATCCGATAGAATCTCGCCGGGACCCCTCCCCGCGCACGGGAACTGCTCCTGCTGCACTGCCCCGGCGACTCCGTCTCCAGCCTGAACAGTGTATCTCGGTGCGGTCTCTGGGTTGATCCTCCTCGGCGTCTGTCCAGCCTCTTGGATTTCTTTCCTCACTGGGAAACGGGGGGACACAGTTTCCTTGTAGTCTTGCTGCCCTTTGTCTCCTGTCCTGAGACGTCCACGATCATGTGTTGGGCCACCCGATGCCATCCCGTGAATCCTTCCGGGCGCTGCTCGCTGTCTCCCACCCTTGTTTCTTTTTGCTCCTCCTACTTCACCGTCCTGGGTGAACTCCCTCAGCCCACGGATCCTTCCTCTGCTCTGAGCCCGGCTTCGGGACGTCCTCAGTTCGTCGTTTTCAGCTCCTGGATTTCTGTGTTTCGTTTTCCCCACTTCCAGCTCTTTGTTGATATTTTATTCACGTCTGGTTTTTATTTGAAAGAGTTGGAGAGACAGAGGTCTTCCATCTGCTAGTTCGTTTCCCAGATGACTGCAATGGCCAGGGCAGGGCCAGGCTGAGGCCGGGAGCCGGGAGCTCCTTCCGTGCCTCCTACACGCTGCACGGCCCGAGAACCTGGTCATCTGTGCTGCCTGCCCTCCTGCGCCAGCAGGGAGCTGGATGGGAAGTGGAGCAGCTGGGACTCGAACCGCCGCCCATATAGGATGCCTGCGCCGCAGGCAGTGGTTTAGCCACTGTGCTGTGTCTGAGTGCCAGCCCCGTCTGCCTACTGAGCCCTACGCTTACGTTTTCTAGGGATGCTCTCTGCGGACATACTTTGGTCCTGGGAGTGAGTGGACCTTGTAATAAACTTTTGTTGGAAATCAGTTCTTGGAAAAGCAGCCACCCCCTCCAGCCCTGGTAGACTGGCTCCGTGGAGGGGGCCCAGGGCCGGCGCTCAGGTACAGCCGGTTAAGCCGCTGCCTGGGACGCCAGCATCCCAGAGGAGCACGGTGTGATTCCACTGCAGCCCTTAGAGAGGAACCCGCAGGTGGAAGCGCACGCGCTCGCTCGCTGTCCCCCCCCCCGCTGTCCCCCCTCCCTCCCTCCCTTTGCTCGCTTGCTCCCTCTCTCCCTCTCTCTCCCTCTCTCTCCCTCTCTCTCCCTCTCTCTCCCTCTCTCTCCCTCTCTCTCCCTCTCTCCCTCTCTCCCTCTCTCCCACTCTCCCTCTCTCCCTCTCTCCCTCTCTCCCTCTCTCCCTCTCTCCCACTCTCCCACTCTCCCACTCTCCCACTCTCCCACTCTCCCTCTCTCCCTCTCCCTCTCCCTCTCCCTCTCTCCCTCTCCCCCTCTCTCCCTCTCTCCCTCTCTCCCACTCTCCCACTCTCCCACTCTCCCTCTCTCCCTCTCCCTCTCCCTCCCTCTCTCCCTCTCTCCCTCTCTCCCTCTCTCCCTCTCTCCCTCTCTCCCTCTCTCCCTCTCTCCCTCTCCCTCTCCCTCTCTCTCCCTCTCTCCCTCTCCCTCTCCCTCCCTCTCTCCCTCTCTCCCTCTCTCCCTCTCTCCCTCTCTCCCTCTCCCTCTCCCTCTCCCTCTCTCTCCCTCTCTCCCTCTCTCCCTCTCTCCCTCTCCCCCTCTCCCCCTCTCCCCCTCTCCCCCTCCCTCTCCCCCTCTCCCCCTCCCCCTCCCCCTCCCCCTCCCTCTCTCTCTCTGTCTTGCATAAATAAGTCTTGAGTCAGACAAGATGATCTCCAGCTCCCCTGGGGCTAGGCTTTCCCGAGTGACGCCGGCGCAGCTCCCCTGCCAGGCACCTGCGGCCTGGGTCCCTCCCCGTGGGCTCGCGTGCTGTGCTGCTCTTGGCCGTCTGAACCCCAGCTTCGGGTGACGTGGGGTTCACGGTGCGGACAGCGTGGACGCTGGAGGTGCTGTCTGCGTCGCCGTCCGCCTCACAGATGGGCGCTGGGACGGCTGGGAAGTGGAACGGTGGTGTGGGAAGGAGCCCAGGGTGGCCCACTCTGAACCGCTCTCTGTCTGGACAGCGCCTTTCCTTGGTTGTGGGATCCCTGGCTGATTGGTCGCTGGCTGTCTTCTGTGTTTGCCCAGTTTTGCCTTAGGCCAAATCACTGATGGCACTCTCTCAGCTTAGATTTAGAATATTTACATGATCATACTTGTCTTAAAGTAGCCCGACCCGGCCCCTGGGCTACGGAAGTAAACTCTCACGGGGGTATTGGCGGCGACAAGCCCTCAGGATCGGTCCCTGGCTCTGGGGGAGGACAGGGGCACAGAACCTGAGCCCTGGCCAGCGGCTGCCCAGCGGAGGATGGATGTGGCCACTGGATGGAGGGCATCTTCTTGGGGGCCTTGGTTCTCACAGGCGCCGCCCCCAGGTCCCTGCGACTTCATAGCTATTGTTCCTCCCCTTTCCAGACCCTGCCGTCCACAGGTCGCCCCACCTGGCCTCCGCAGGCCTGCGAACAGCGCAAGTTTGCATCTGCGTGCACCCAGACCGAGGCACTGGGAGCCCGGCTGACTGCCAACCTGCTGTTTGAGACCCGTCCTGGCTTTGCGTCTCCGCTGATGGCCGCAGGCTGATCCAGCCACAGACGAGGAAGCACAGGACTGCTCGTCCCCTCGTTCGGCAGCCAGGAGTCCAGGGAAGTGCTGGCTCCGGCCCACGGCTCCCAGCTCGCCCTAACCCGCTCTGCTCTGACACTGCGTCTCCTGATGGCCACGCCGCTCTGTGGCAGAGGCTCCCCCTGCTCCCAGGACAGCCAGGAGGAGGGGCACAGGGGCGTTGATAGTGGTGGCCCGAGCCTGCGCCCCCCAGCCTCACGGCAAGGTGTGGGAAGGTGTGTGAGCCCCTCGGCTGTGTGCGCCCCCAGATCCACCAGCGGAAACCCTAACCAGGGTGCTGGTACGAAGAGGTCGTCGGCTGACCCTCACCCTCCAGCTGCGTGGTGAACCACAAGAAAGCCCCACCGCACCCTGGGTCAGCTGCGTCCCCGCCTCCCCGTGAAGACCCGACGGCTGTGGGAATCCAGGTCGGAATAATGAAATGGAGACGCAAACTCGGCAGCTCAGCCAGTTCCAACCGGCGTGAACCAAGAGAAGCCGGCGGGGAGGGTGGAGGTGCGTGGTGCAGCAGCTGTGGGGTGACAGCCGGCCGGCCCCGCCCTGCCGTGCAGGCCTTGTACTTGCTGAGTGAGTGCCGCCGCGTGCCGGCCGGCCCGGTTCCGGGACAGTGGAGCTGGGGCTGGGGGCTGGCAGCGGGTGAGGCGGTGGCTGCAGCAGCCACACCCGTGTCGGGGGCCTGGTTCCACCTCTGCTCTGCTCCACGCAGGGGATGGCTCACGTGGTCGGGTTCCTGCCACCCACGTGGGAGACTGGATGGAGCCCAAGTTCCCAAGTGACCCAGTGGTAGCTCCCCCTCTCCGTGAGTCTGTCTTTGCCTCGTAAATGTTTCTTAATGAATTTATTTGAAAGGTGGAGTTACAGACAGGGAGAGGTGGAGTTACAGACAGGGAGAGGCAGAGGTACAGACAGGGAGAAGGAAGGGCAGAGAGAGAGAGAGAGAGAGAGAGAGAGGAGAGAGGTCTTCCACCCGTTGGTTCACTCCCTAAATGGCCGCAATGGCTGGAGCTGTGCCAATCTGAAGCCAGGCGCCAGCAGCTGCGTCTGGGTCTCCCGCATGAGTGCAGGGGCCCAAGGACTTGGGCCATCTTCTACTGCTTTCCCAGGCCATAGCAGAGCTGCATAGGAAGAGGAGCAGCCAGGTCTCAAACTGGCGCCCATATGGGATGCCGGTGTCACAGGTGGAGGCTTAGCCCACTACAGCACGGCGCCGACACGGAATTTTCCGTGAACGTGGGAGCCCTCTCCTTGAAATCCCTCGCCCCAGCAGTGGCAGAGTTCGCGCTGCTGTCTGCAGCAGGCCGTGAGGCACGGGCCAACCCCTTAAGGAGACGGAAACAGAGCATCTTCTCCGACCACACAGAAGGGAGCCAGAAGGGAGCGACTGGGAAAAATCCCAAAGACGTGGAAATCACACGAGACGCTGTCATCCAGCAGGTCGAGGACAAGACCGTGACGCAGGAAGGCGAGTCAGCCACACAGCCAGCACGGACGGCGGGCACCAGGAGGCGCCGTCTGGGGGCGGGCGTGGCGCCAGCCTCCTGCCGAGGTGCATCCTTGGCAGCAGCTCCAGGAGCTGGGTTCCTGGCCGCCTGCTCCCGCCTGGCTGAGCCAGGATTTGGGGGTGAACTGGTGGACGCAGATCGACAGTCTCCCTACACCTCAAGGCACTGGGCAAACCAACGAGGCCCAGAGGTTCCAGAGTAAGGAGGTGCAGGTTATGGCAGAGATGAGGCACCGGGGGACCGGCAGTCGGCTCTTCCAGAAGGTGAGACCTGAGACGCTTGGCAGATGACCAGGGAGGGAACTCGAGTTAGGAAAGTGGGACAGCAGCGCCAGCTCTACAGAGAACAGGGCCACGCCCACAGCCGGCGGCAGTGGCTCCCAGCAGGGCCAGGCCCATCGCGCTCCGTCCAGACGTGGGAGAGGACGGGGCCTCCCTCGTTCTGTAGGGCCGGAAGCACCCAGCGTGAATGCCCTACAAGGGCCCCACGGGAAAGACACGGACCATGCGCTGAGCGCAGGTGACAAACCCTCCACCACGCAGCAGCCAGCTGAGCCCAACAGCGTACAGGACCACTCAGCATGACAGCGTGGGGTCCTCCCGGGACCGGAAGCCATCCGCGGAGCACATCACATCAGCAGGAGGAAAGGCCCACGCCCGAGGAGGTTTGTCGGTGGCCCCGATGCCGGGAATGAGACGAAGGTGCCCCTGCTGTCCAGCCGCCTCCTGGAAGGTGTGGGCCACAGCTGCGAGAGGAAGAGCTGCAGGCCACGGCCCCCATGCAGACGTGCGGCTGGGGCTTCGCACGAGGCACCCGAGAGCCAGAAAGGAGCTAGAGCGCGCGGCTGTCTCTCAGCGGCGTCCACACGAGGCACCTGGGTGAGCAACCAAGGGTGAGCCGACTCGCCAAGTGCAGCAGGAAGGCTTCAGGTGGAGGGGCACCCACACCGCCCAGTGCCGTCCCCAGAGTGGGATTGCGAGGGGTGCAGACGGCAACAGCCAAAGCCCAGGGGGAGGGGGAGGGGGAGAGGACCCGCTACGGCCACGTGGTCCTGGCCGTGAGGACAGACACAGACCAGTGTAAACCAGTAATATATATATGTATGTGTATATATATATATACACACACACACACACACACCCAGTGTTCAAGGAACTCTTCCAACTCTACAAGAATAACTCAAAAGTGGGCAAAGAAGACAGCTGGCCGGGTGTCTCCAAAGATACACAGGTGGCCAATAAGGATGTGGGAAGATTCCCAGCAGCGGGAGGGAAACGCAGAACTGCTTCACACCTACTGCGGTGAGTATTGCGAGAAAATGGGAGGTGGCGAGGCTACGGAGAAACGGAACCCTTGTGTGTTGGGGGTAAGAATGCCATATGGGGGGCCCGCGTTGGGGCGCAGCGAGACAAGCCACAGCCTGCGACGCTGGCATCCCACTGCTGCTCCACTTCCCATCCAGCTCCCTGCTGTGGCCCGGGAAGGCAGTGGAGGATGGCCCGAGTGCTCGGGCCCCTGCACCCTCATGGGAGACCTGAGGAAGCTCCTGGTTTCGGCCTCGCCCAGCCCTGGCCACTGGGGCAAGTGGGGAGTGAATCAGCAGATGGACGGTCTGTGTCCCTCGGTCACTCTGCCTGTCCCTGAGAGAATGTGGACTGCAGCCTGGTGGCTCCTCCGGAGTGAGCACTGCGCCCCAGGACTCCGGGTCACCAGGTCTGTCCCCAGGGTCTCACAGGAGGGCCTCAGGTCCCGTTCACTGTGTTCACGGGAGCCAGACCCCCCCGCCCCCAGCGCGAGCGTGCTCCAGCTCGAAAGACCACAGACTCGCTGGCGGGAACTGGCTTGTGTTGCTGTGGCCCCCGTGAGCCCAGGTCCCGCAGGACAGGCTGGAGACCCGGGGAGCTGAGGCCAGGTGGAGGTGGGACTCCTCCATGGGGGCTGCCGGTCTCTCTCCAGACTGTCGGCTCTTTCATCCGAGTCTGCTGATGTCAAAGTTTTCCAGGTGTGGAGGTGTGGTTAAGAGCAAACCAGCCAGCCCAGCACCATCCAGACTGGCCTTCCACCGACAGCAGGACCTTGGCCTCCTCGGGTTGGCACACGGAGGTACCCGCTGCACAGCGCAGGGCCTGGTGAGCACCGATACCCTACGACCAGCCCAGCGTGAGCTCCAGCCGAGGGAAGCGAACCAGACACAGGCACAGACGGCCCCGCCCCTGCACCTCTCGGCGATCACGACAAGGTCTCCGTAGGGAAAGTGGTGGCGGCAGAATCGACAGGTGACCCAGTGCACACATCCCTGTGGCGAGACTGACAGAGAAACAGGAAGAAACCCCACCCTGGCAGAGCCGGCGCTCAGCAGACCCAGCCCGTCCTCTGCCCGGTCCTCGCGCCCCTGGAGACACCGCCACAGGCTCCGACAGTCTCATGGCCGCACCCGAGTGACAGATGCCGCAGGTGGAAAGTGGTGAGTTTATTGCATATGTAACAAAATGCACCTGACCTCCCGGGGCCAGCCTGTGTGCAGTCGCTGTCTGCTTTGTGTTTCCAGCGGGCTCCATGACCACATTAAATAGAACTAGGATTTCTTTAAATACTTTTGATTTTGACATAAAACAGAACATTAGTGTACAACTTTCACAAAATAAATCAGCAATAAAAACAGTGGGAAGATTAACAAGGATAGCAGCAATACTTAAAAACAAGACATTACAAAATAAATTAAAAATACATTATAAAGTGGTTGAGAAACAAAAATAAGCAAATTTTAAAAATTCATCCTATGTTTCAGGAAGGCTGCCGTGGGCACACCCTGGTCTCCGCCTGTCCCCACGGCGTCCCCGGCCGCCGCCTGGCAGGGCGGTGGCTGGCTGCATCCCTGAGTGTCGGCTGACGACCGCTGGTGAGGCGGGCCCGGGACCGCGAGGGGATGACAAACGAGATCACACGGACCCGTCCACGTAGCGACCGGGGCTTGGACCAGATGCCCACCACGGCGTTCTTTGGGGTGGTTTGAAGACCAAACCATGGTAGGAACTGAAGGCTCCGGCAGTGCAGTGCCCCGAAGTCTCACGCCACGCGACCCTGGCTTCCTTCGCGTACTACCACAGGGCTGGGGCCCGGGGCCCCACAGGAAGGAGCCGCAGAAGCCGACAGGCAAGGCAGAACTTGGGAACGGGGCCCACGGGGTGGCCAGGACTTCCGGAACGCATGGACTCTTCCTCCCCGCTGCAGGCCCGCCTGGGCCACCTTCTACCCTGGAGCCTGCGAGGCAGGCAGTGCAGCGCCCGTGCCCACCCCAGCTCCCCCCCAAACCACAGACTGCGCCTGCAGGCCCGGTAGCAGCCAGGGCGGCCACGGCGGACGCCCAGGGCCCAACTCAAAGTCGACAGCAGTGAAATGTCTTGCGAATGAACTACCCTGTACTCTCCCCGCCCCCGCTCCCAGACAAGAGAACATACCCCTGGGGAACCCGTGTCCACAGAACTTGGGCCGCTTCGTGAAAACGAACACTGTTGAACTTCTATGCGCAGTGGAAATGGGCTGGAAACGCTGGGGTGGCCTGGCTGTGGCCTCGCTCCACCCAGGAGACGCCCCCACGCCCCCTGCCTGTGGCACATGGACCGGGTGGGCCTGTGCCTGCCTCTGCGCCTCTGCCACCTGCTGCTCTGCTCTGCGCTTTGGTCGCTTCCTCGCGTGGGACTTTCACTGAGAAACCTTGCCATGGGATAAAGAACGTGGCAGAGGAGGGGGAGTTGGTCTCAGGCTGGGAGACATCGTTCAGCCAGGCTCCCCAGGCCTCCAGCGGCCGCATCCCAGCAAGTGGACCTCAGGCCGGTGACAGGGAGCCTGAGCGCCGGGGGGACCAGCGGCTGGTTCCAGACCCTCAGTCAGCGGGGCTCAGGCCCTGGAGGAGCAGGGGCCAGCGAGCCTGGTCGCCACGTGCAGGCCACCCCCGCAGAGCGTCCGTGCAACTGGGGTGAGAGGCTACGGCCGCTTTATTCGATGGGTGATGGAGGGGAGAGGACTGTGAGCAAGATGACGGGTGGGAGCCGCCAACCCAAGTCCCTGCTCCCTCCCTCCCCGGTGAGAAGGAGGGAGACGACCCTGTCCCTGGGGTTTCCGTGATCCCAGGACCTCAGCCCGCGTGCGGGAGGCGCACAGATGCGTGCGCTGGCATCGGCGCCGGGGCTGCTCCTCACTCCACGGCAAACCCGCACGTCTCCTCCACCGCGGTCAGCAGCTTCTCGTAGAGCTTCTCGTAGGACTCGTACGGGGGGATGTCGATGCGGTTAAAGCTGGGGGACAGAGACCAGGGTCACGGCCAGGACGGGCTGGGGGAAGCGCTTCTCTGTCCCGGGAATCCGGACACCACCAACCACCTACTGCATGGTTGTCCCGTCCCTTGGGTCTTGATCTGAGACCAAAATTGCGTTCTCGGGGAGTCTCCCAGAGCCCTAACTGCTCCCCAAGGGTGCTGCACCAAAACGTCCAGGCCCCGAGAGTCGGAGGTGCCCCGTGGTTTCCTGTTTCCGGGGGACTGCACTTCCCCAGCTGACGCAGAGAAAGCCCTCCATAACACGGCTGCTCTCCTCTAACAGGTGCACGGCCCAAAGCTGGGAGCCAGCGGGCCTGGCGTTCAACGACGCAGCCTCGCAGTGCAGGGCTGGCGCTCCTGGAGCTTCCCCCACGCATTGAACCATCACCGCACAGAAGCCATTCGTGTGTCACCCATTTCACAGATGTGGACAGTCGGGCTAGGAAATCAGGTAACCCGCCCGAATCCCACCTGGGGGTCTCAGCTCCAGAGAGGACCCTCCGGGCCTGCGCCTTGGCCATGTGACGGTGGGCTCCTGCTGCGGCTCGTCCCTACAGAGGGGGCCGACGCGCGGTGTGTGCAGAGTGGGTTTTTGCAAATCCTCTGCCCCGGCTAGCAACATGTAAGCCTCAAGGGAAGAGGTCCAAGGCGGGAAATGGGGCACAGGAGCGCACGGGGCAGCCAGGACCCCTCTCCCGACGCGTCCCGGGGGCACAAACACCTGAGACCCTGTGCTCACCCCGCACAGCCCTGCAGACAGCCGGGGCTTCTTACCAGGTGTGCGCTTTGGGAAGGTTGTCCGTGTTGGCGTCTATCAGGTGGATGGTGAACAGCCGGGGCCCTGCGGCGCCTGTGGAGCCTTACGGTAGAACATTCTAGTTACTGCGCTTCAGAGGCGGGCTGTGCCCACACCCTCACCCGCGGGCACCGTGTGCTTGGTGGCTAGGGGAGCTGGAGAGGACTGGGTAGCCCCCCGGCCGCCACCTGCAGATGGCCCAGCAGGGCCTCCCCGAGGCAGGCTGGGAAATCCAGGTCCTTGGTCTGTGCCAAGGGTCTATCAAGGTCACAGAAAATGGAATCACAAATAAGAGTTTCTGGTGGTGAAGAATTCTTGAAATCCGTGTGGTTTTCTCATGATAAACAATGTGCAGCAAAAGGAACCCACGCTTTGGATTCCACTTTTCTGTGAACTGTGAGGTCCCCTCAGGTCCACGGCCACCGAGAGTTCAGTGAGCTGGGATGGCGCACAGCACTGCTGCCCACTTGGGGTCAGGAGCGGGAAATGACAGCCCTCCCCCCCCATGTGCATTCAAGGTGGTGAGGCGCAGGGGGCTGCCTGGTGGGGACCCCGCGCCTGCTCCCAGGGGCGCCTGCCGGGTTAGTGGCCAGAGAGCCGAGCATGCGTTCCAAGCAAACAGCGCCTCGGTTTTCTGGGGGGCTCCGGTGCACCCCCCCACCCTGCGCTCCAGCCCCGCCTCCACATCAGTCACCTTGCAAGGCCTTGAAGCCTTGGAGCGGTACACGCGTGGACCCCGTCACAAACTGCAGGAGCCGGGCCCTCCGCTCCTCGTCGAAGGTCTCCACCGCCTGCCAGAACCAGCGCACAATGTTGCTGTCGGCCACGCAGTGCTTGAGCCGTGTGTTCGACTTCCAGTCATTCAAGTCGATCTTGTCCAGGCCGCCTATGATCAACTGGGGAGGGGGTTCCAAGGCGCCTGAGCTCCAGAAGGGGGCAGCCCACCCCGAAGCGGGATCTGCCCCCACCATCGGAAAGGAGCCGCGGCTCTGTCCCGATCCACACGGCCGGCGCCATCCCCGGGGACCCTGAGGGCAGCTGCAGCCAGCGTCACAGCCCACACTGGAGGGGAGAGGACGGGGCAGAGCCAGCGACTGCAGGCCCCGGCTCCGCCTCCCCGGGATTCTCAAAGCTCCAGGGCGAGGGGCTCAAGTCAGCTGAGTCCCCTGGGGTGACATGGCACTGTGGCGGTGACAGGGAGGCGGGGCATTCTCCCATCTCCCCTCCAGCTTTCCCAGGGCCTCGCCCATGGGCTCATTCCCCTCCCCGCTGCAGGTGGCCACAGAGGCGCCAGCTGTGCCCTCAGGTGCGTCCAGGCCGCCGCACGTACCTCCAGCTCCTTCTGGTCGAACGGCTTCAGGAGGTGCTGAGGGATGAGCTCGCTGAAGCCCTTCTGCAGGGCTAGGAACTGGGCCTCGATCCCACGCATGAACCGCCAGTTCACGTACAGCCTGCGGGGAGGCGCCGTTGGAGGCCGGCCGCGGGGGCGGCGAGCTCCTCGGACACACAGACCTGCGGGCCAGCAGGTACAGCCCCCGCCCCCCTCTGGGTTCCCCGTGCAGGCTGCTCCGTTGCTGGAACACCAGGGGAGGCTTGGCCTGTGCGCGGACGCCCTGGGCAGGCCCACATGCTCTGACCCTCAGTGCAGGGGCCTCGGTCGGTGCCCCGGGGAAGAGGTGCGCGACAGGATGCCGGGAGCCCCGCCAGAGACTGCAGGGAACCCACCAGGCCCGCTGCTGGCCCCGGGCTCCCCACCCGGGCGCTTCCATGCACAGCCCGCGTGGACAGCTGGTGAGGAGGCTGTGGTGGGAGGAGCCTCCCGCGCAGGGGCCATTACCGGACGTATTCTTTCTTGTTCTCCTCGGTGACGGGCACGTTCCTGCCATTGGGCTTGAGTTCGTGCTGGAGGAGCCGCCCGAAAGCGTTGTGCTCCACGCAGAACGTGTGGTCCAGCACCGGCGTGATGTCGTTCTCCCTGCCCAAGGGGGGTGGGGTCAGGGAGGCAGCGCGGATGGGACCACCCGGTGCGGGGCCAGGTGCTCTCCGGGTGGGGTGTCTCCACCAGCCTGTGACCCGGAGACAGGCGACCTCCCTGGGAGCCCAGCCAGGCAAACGCTCCCCGCAGCGGCCGGAATCCAGCAGCCCTTGGCCGTCACAGGGGGACACGGTGGGGGAAGCGCAGGCCCTGGGGGGCCCAGGGCCCCACTCCCACTCTTCCTGCCCTTTGCCAGGGCCCAGGTCTTCCACCAGAGCCTGCAGCGCCTCGGTTTCATCTTGTCCCTGCGCCTCCTGCTCTGGGATGGGCACAGGCAAAGCAGTTCATCGCTCCTCTGCTTCCTGCTCACGCACCCTCTGGGAGGCAGAGGTGATGGCTCAAGACTTGGGTCCCTGCCACCCACGTTCTGGCACCTGGCAGCAGGGCCTGGTCCCAGCTGTCGTGGACAGTTGGGCATTAATCAATGGATGGAAACATCTGTCTCGGCTTTTCGAATACAATAAAAATAAACAAGTTTTTAAAGCGTGTTTAGGGTGACTAAATAGTGATTTTCGTCTGCTGTTTCCCAGCCCCTGCAGATGCCTGGAGACACGGAGGAGTGTTCCTCTCACCCACGCCACGCAGGCCCCAGGACTCGCCTGCTCCTATTTGTGGCCAAGCCTTTGTAATTCAAGGCAACGACAGAAGAAACCAGGTCATGAAGAGGAACAGGCCGCCACACCAGGAGGAAGTGGGGCCACTGGTACCGTGGTTCTGGCTAAAACTACTTGTTGTCTGGTTACAATGGCTTTTCCAATTTCATATCATCCCCAAAACAGTCTCCAAAAAGTTCATGGAAAATACATTGTGTGAAAAACCAAGGCATGGATATCAAAGTTTTTTGTGCCATGAAACCCTGATATTTAAAAAAAAATTTTATTTGAGAGGCAGAGAGAGAGGCCTTTGATTGCCAGTTCGCACCACAAATGGCCACAACGGCCAGAGCTGAGCCAATCCGAAGCCAGGAGCTTCCCCTGGGTCTCCCACACAGGTGCAGGGGCCCAAGGACTTGGGTCATCTTCCACTGCTTTCCCAGACCACAGCAGAGAGCTGGATGGGAATCCGTCCTGGCTACTCCGCTTCCAGGCCAGTGCTCCCGGGAGGGCAGCAGATGGTGGCCCAAGTGCTAGGGCCCTGCACCCCTGTGTTTGGAGTTCCTGGGTCCAGGCTCCGGCCTGACCAGGTCTGGAGAGTGAACCAGTGCGTGGAAGATCTCTCTCTCTCTCTCTCTGCCTTTCAAATAAGCACACATATGGAGCTCTAAGCATGGCCGTGGCGTGCACTGAGAGGACCACGTCGCAGTCGTGCGTGGGTACTTACAGGATCCACACCAGGCTCTTGTGCAGCTCCGGGTCCACCGACTCCAGGTCCGACAGCTGGATGGGCTTCCCCAGCAGCTGCTTGTAGAAGGGGACTGTGAAGCCCCCGTTGATGTAGTGCCCGTGGAACACGGCCAGGCCCATGATCCGGCCCACGAAGTGGAAGTAGGACAAGTGGTCCTGCAGGGGGCACCAGAGAACACCCAGCTGTCAGGTAAGCGCTGCAAGAGCTGTCCTGGAGCAACCACACATGGACTCAGTTACGCACGAAACAGCTCTGGGCAAGTGGCCAAAGCTGAGAGCCCGCCTGCACACATTAGCAAAGCATCCTGTATGCTCAGATCCTCTTAAACTGCTGCGTAACGGGTGGCTGGGGAGACAGCAAGTGAGGTCCAGGGCGGCAGTGACACAGCAGGTCGAGGCACATTCCACATCAGAGCGCGGGTTCCAGTCCCTGCTGCTCCACTTCCAAGCCAGCTCCCTGCTGAGGCTCCCGGGAGGCAGCAGATGACGGCCCAAGTGCTTGGGCTCTGGCTTTGGTCTGATCCAGCCCCAGGGGCTGCAGGCACTTGGAGCATGAACCAGCAGTGGAAAATCTGTCCCTCTACCTTCTGAATAAATAGGTAGGCAGCTAAGACAGATTTTTGTTTCTTCTGATACAGGGTCCCTGGCTCAAACATTTTTGCAAACTTTGAGGTGATGCGAGCAGAGAATCCAGCGGAGCTGGGATTCTTCTCGGCGCAGGGCTGTGTACCAGGTGGTCCACGCCCAGGGAGCCGGCCCTGTTCCTGCTCACCCTGCCCATGGAGCTTGCTTCCTCCCCCTCCCCCTCCCCAGCTCACACGCGATGAGGAGAAGTTGGGAGCTGGAAGGAACAGGCGCGCAAAGGAAGTGAGCACGCGCGAGCCAAGGCAGGGGCCTCCCCAGGGCCTGGCGGTGGAGATCGGCCACGCCGTCCCTTCCAAAGTCTCCCTCCCACCTGCGAGCGCAAGCAGAGCTCCTGCCTGACCGCACCTCTGGGGCCTTGTGCACAGCGCTGACCCGGCACGGCGAGTAAGGCTCGCTCCCCGGGGCCACACTCGTGGCTGATCAGCCACTGAGGCAGTGGCCACGTCCGTCACCCTGTCAACACCCAGCCTCCCCTGCTGTCCTGACACCACGCCCAGGAGGGGAGCCTCTCCAGGCCGCCCGCCGGCCGCCACTCACGGGGTTGATGGAGGAGTCGGGGTTGATCTGCAGCATGTAGCTGTTGTCCGTGGAGTACTGGAAGAGCCCGTAGTAGGGGTTCAGCATCTCGTGGCACAGCAAGTAAAGCCACTCCCTGGGGAGAACACAGCAGAGAGCTGGACGCATGCCGACGGACCCACCCTGCCGCGGGTGTTCCCTGAACACTGCAAAGCCACACTCCCGGCGACGCGGGCAACAGTGCGCTAGCTCACAGCAGCGCGGCACGAGACCGCAGCAGTGGTCAGCTAGGGGTGACGCTCTGGGCCGTCTTCACGCTTTCTCCTACTTATCTAGATCTTAAATCTGCAGCGAGGGGCAAGCGTCTGGGCTAGTGGCCGAGATGCCCACACCCCCCACCGGAGGCCCAATCCAGCCTCCTGGGAGGCAGCAGGGACCCAGGTCCTGGGGTCCCTGTCACTCACACTGTGTTCCAAGCCCTGGACTTCAGCCTGGCGCAGCCGTAACTGCTGCAGGCATTCCAGGATGGCGATGGCGGATCTGAGCCCTTCTCGGTCTCCCTACCTCGCCTCTCGGGCAGTTCTCCCTTTCCTACAGTGAACTTCACAAAACGCACTCAAGTCTGGGGAAGTTCTGCTCATCCTACGGTTACGTTAACTTCTTAATATTTAACCATAACCATTTATCACTTTTATAACTGGAAAATATTCTCAAAGTTTTGAAATCTGGATGGGGTACATAGGTATGAGTTACTTTCCAAATTCTTTTCATGCTTGAATCTTTTCAATATTTTAAAAACCCTGCAAAATTAAAAATAAATCAAAGTGAGAAGTGCAACGACGGGGTTCAGCTGCTGTGGTCCGGCCGTGCCAAGGCCAGGTTCAGGGGACCCCGGGGGCAGCTCTGCGACCAGCTCCTGCCAGACGGATCCACCGCATTCCGACAGCAGCCCTGGGTTCCTGCACAAGTTCTTACTCTGTCCAACAGAATGAGACGGGACCGAGAAGGACCAGCACCAATGCACACAGTCGCCCAAGGAGCCCGCGCGAAGGCACGCGTCCCAGCGGCCGCCCCCGCCCCCCCCAGGAGGGCGGAGGCTGCGAGCGAGCGGCAGACACAACAGCTCAGCGCCCCTGTTCTGAGTCACCCCTGGGTTTGGGGATTTTGACTAGAAGAAGCTTTTGCGGAAAAAGCCGAGGCTCCGCAGCTGTGTAGACAGGAAGTGAGGAGAACAAAGCACAGGCCCCGACCGCGTTTCCACGTGTTCCGGACGCGGAGCAGGAGAGAGAGCGGACGGCCATGACCTCAACCCCTCCAGGAAGTCGACGTGCACCGATTCTCACAGCATATAATCCGTGCGCACATAAACGAGCAAGACGGGCGGGGGTCTTAGAATTTACGTGAAATCAGCATTATGAAAAATGAACGGATTTCAGAAGCTCTTGCCCCAAAATAAACGTCCTTTCCCCCGTTTCCCCACGCTGCTTGTACAAGGTCCTCTGAAGGCCTCTGCAGTTCTCTGGGCAGGCACAACCCCAGCCAGACACCTGGGGGTGAGGCAGCACGTAAGGGCACACCGCAGGCGGCGGCGCGGCCAGGACAGCACCGTGCAGACTCTGGTCACGGGCGCGCAGCAGGCGTGGAGCTGTGCCCAGCCAGCCTTGCTGCTCCCAGGGGCGCCCGCGCACACCTCACACTGGCACAAAACTGAAAGAAGTGGAGACACTGGGCTCCTGAGACACGTCTAGCTTCTACACGGTCCTAGAGCCGAACTCGGAAGCAGCTGGGTGTGGGCGGCCAGGACAGACATGATGACCGGGTGGGAAGCCGCTCACCCGAGAGCACGGACATGGGAACCCACACCCAGGGCGAGGAGACCAGAGCAGTGTTAACAAGGCTGAACCCAAGTTCCAGCCGGTCAAAGAGAGGCATGGTTTCTAGAATCCACGGCAGGGTTATTTTGCTCGCTGTTGTATGCCTCAGCCAAGGTCCAGCACAGTGAGTGTTCACTGGTTAATGAATGAATACAATCCCCACGGGGCAATAGGGTGCTCTCTGGGGCTGGTGCTGTGGCCTAGCGGATAAAGCCGCCGCCTGTAGTGCCGGCATCCCATATGGGCGCCGGTTCTAGTCCCGGCTGCTCCACTTCCGATCCAGCTCCCTGCTGTGGCCTGGGAAAGCAGGGGAAGATGCCCCAAATCCTTGGGCCCCTGCAGCCACGTGGGAGACCCAAAAGAAGCTCCGGGCTTCAGACGGGCACAGCTCCGGCTATTGCGGTCATCTGGGGAGTGAACCAGCCGACGGAAGACCTCTCTCTCTCTCTCTAACTCTCTCTGTACCTCTCAGAAAGTAGAAGGGGGGAATAAAAGCAGAGAGACAGGAAATAAGAGAAAAGATGAGAGGCATAAAAATGAAGCCTCGCGTAAGGGAAGAAGGAAACTCGGGAAAGCCAAAGCGTCCCATCTCTCCCGCTGAGCAAGATGAACGGGCGAGGCTGCGGCGCCGAATGCCGGGCGGAGAACGAGGAGCATGGAGGTCCTCTGGGGAAAAGGGGGGTCAGGAAGTCTCTTGGCGACAGACAGAAAACCAAGGGTGCTGGCACGCTGCCTCCGGCCGCAGACACTGCCAACGCTGGTGCTTCGGAACTGGGGGCCAGACAACTAAGTCAAATCCGCGCCACACCGTCTCTCGGGCCGTCGGCGCCTGAGGGCCCAGCACGCTCAGGCAGGTGCTGGCCGGTGGACAGGGGCAGGACGGGACCTGGGAACTGCTCGATTCTGTTCTTTGCTACTCCGTCAATCGCTTGCCTGCCGCATCCTGACAAAACTTCCAATCCTTATTTTACCCAATTCCTTCAACACAATTGTGGTGTCCACCTGCCCCCCCCCCCCGCCCGCTTTGCCCCCTGGGAAATCCTCTCAGGAGCAAACACAGCGCCTGGCACATGAACTTCGGGAGCAGGTCCGTCTGTCTCAGGCTCAGACACGACAGGACAAGGCGCTGGGCTTCAAAGTCGAGTTCTAGCTCGACAGGAAGCGTGTCCTGATGCAGCATGCACCTGCTCTCTGGAGGTCCAACTGCAGGGAAGTGCGGAGGCCGGCCCGCCGCACGCGCTGCCCGGGGCCTCACCTCGCCACGCCGCCGTAATCCAGGCCCTCCTCCCCGCGGAACTTCACCATCAGCCGCTTCTTCAAGTCCTTCGGGCGCATCTTCATTATCTGGCGGTAAGACTCCTAGGTGAGAGCGGGCAGGCTCAGAGGACGGCGGGCGCGGGGCCCCATCCGAGGGAAGCGTCCGTTCACACGGGAGCTCTAGCGGGTCCTGTGTTCACGCGGCTTCTCGCACAGCCGGCAGCCCTGCCCCCGCAGAGACCACAGCAAGACGAAGCCAGTGCCAGGTGGCAGGCAGCAGGCGGCAGGCGGCCTCGCGGAGACCGACGCTGCCCTCGGCACAGTCACGGAGGCCTGAGACGGCCGCGGTCCCCGGAGCTGGCTTTCGACACAAACTGATCCCAATGCTCTTCCCCAACAACTTCCGTCTCATTCAAGTCTGCATGTTAGGGAGCTCGGGGCCTGCTTTCCTAGGTGACGGGAAGGACTCCCCCGCTTGCCCAGTGGCACAGGGAAAAAAGGCTTCAGGGAGAGACAGCCGGCGCCCCCTGGGACACCTGCAGAGTTCAGGGGCAAGGCACCTCCCCCTGATTTACGCTTAACCCAACCGATGCAGTCCCAGTGCCACACGAGGAGGCCGAAGGGCCAAGGAGAAGGGACCTGGCAGCTGAGCGCCTTGCTGTCCCTGCAGCCATCCACGTCCGCTCCACGTGCCAAACCGGGCGCCTTGTCTGGTCCACGCCCCCCCCCCCCCCTCTGCCGGGCCAGCCCTTCTGTGACCTCTGCCAGGGTCCCCACCAGGGGGGCAGGGCACGGCCCGATCTGCTCCCCTTTTTTCTGAGAGGAGAGCCCGCCTGGGGGCCCTGAGCGCCAGCCGGAAGTGCACTGAGCTGATGCTGCACGCACGGGGGGACTGCGGAGCACCCGCCTGGCGCCATGCCGAGCAGGGGCGCCCCCAGACCATCGTGTGCTCGGCGCTGCCTTGAGAGCAAGTGCAGCCCGCCTCTCCCCACAGGCCTTGGCCCTCCACGGCGGCCCGGGGGTGTAGGGGGCACACCCACCAGCCCAGGGCTTCTGGGTCCCAGCAGCTCACCTGACCAGCAGTCACCCTTGAGCCCGTACCTCGAATATTTCCTCTCGGGAAACCTCGATGCGGCAGTGGCCGGCCTGCGGCTGCTGCAGCGCCAACTCGTGCCTGAGGACCTTGAGCTTCTGGACGAGGTCGCGCTCGTACCTCTGGGCGGGGAGCTCCTCGTCCTCCCCCGAGCCTTCGCTGGGCAAGGGCAGGGGCTGGCTGGGCTCCTTCAGCCGGCACTGGTGGCTTGGGGAGAGGAGTGGCCAGGTCACCCCCAAGCAGCAGCGCCCTGGCCGCCACAGCGGCGGGGGCGAGCCCGTCACCCACCCCCTCGCTGCTCTACATGGGCCGGCAGCCATCAGCCTAAGGCAAGTCGCGGAGGGCACAGTCACGGGGATGCCCGCTCACGGCACCCATCAGTTAGGACCAAGATGAATGGGGAAACCGGCCAGGGCCCGTCCTGCACCCAGCAGGCCCGACTTGGGCACGAGTGTGGAGCAGGGCTGGTGGGAAACTCTAGAGCTCATGAACGGCGAGGGAGGCGGCCAGCTCAGAGCCCACAGCCGAGCGCCGTCTACCGGCAGCCACCCCGCGTCCTGCTCCCCGAGAGGCTCCGAGCCTGCGCCTGAACGCCCAGACTTCCACAGGACACGGACGAGCAGGAGCAGGTGACAGGGGCGCCTGTCTGGTTCAGGCCTCGCCGCTCACGGAGCTCAGCGACAGGAGCCCGTGGGACGCTCTGTTTGGAGAACACCGACCGCGGGCCCTCGGCCGTGCCCAGGCCCGCGTCACCCAGGGGCGACGGGCACAACCCGAGGGTCCCGGGGGCAGGCTTACTTCATGATGTGGTGCAGCCTCGGGTCCGTGAACTGCGTGGTGCGGTTATTGTGGTCCACGAAGTAGATCCTGCCCGAAACTGTGCTCCTGACTTCCCAGCCGGGGGGCAGCGGGCCGAGCTCGTCACAGTTCACGCTGTTGAGGTCTCTATGGGGCGAAGACACAGACAGGTGCGTCCAGCTGCACGTGGAGGGGTGAATCCACGACGCTGGCGCTGGGAGCCACCGAGGGCCCCAGTGAGGCCCAGGGTCTGGGCCTGGGTGCCACGGGCCGCGGCAACACTCAACAGACAGCGATGGCAGGGAACAGGCCTCCCCAGGGGTCAGACTCCCAGGACGGTGGGAAAACGCCTGCATTCTCGGTGCAGCGCCACGCCCGGGGCCGGAGGCTTCCTCGCTGAGCGCTCCTGGGGGCTGACCGCGGGGCAGCGCGCACAGCTCCGCCGGCCGCACCCGCGCCAGGGCCCTCCTCTCGGAGTTGCCTCCCTGTCAGGCGAGTGTTTCTCCTGCCAAGCCTGGGACCCCCAGGCCGAGGGGAGCATGGCGTTACCGACCACGACGCTTTTCCAGTAGCCCCAAAGCCTGCCCATTCCCTACGGGGCGGCTAAGACACCTCGGCCATTCACTGCAGGTACAGTGCGTCCACGCTGATGAGACACTGAATCGTAAACTCAACATAGACTCGCAAAATCACAGACAGGCAGCTTACTCTCAGATGGAACAAATCATGAATAGAAACCGTATTAAGTAGTGATGCTAGTCTAGGAAGAAACAAATAAAGGAGCAGAAAGCAAAGCCAAGCGAAAAGAAACTTCACGCTGTTACGGGGTGGGCGGGGTCTCTCTGACCTGGGCTCAGCTGTAGGGCCTTGGAGATGGACCTCGTATAGAAAAGCTTCATCTCCCCCAGGAATGGTCCCCGAGGGACTGAGGCGATAGGGACAGTAAAGCAGAAGAGACAAGGGTCACAGCGTCTGCACGCTTTCTTTGCATCTCATTATTATGGAAAACTTTACGCACATTGAAACAAGAAAAGCAGAGAGCCCGTCACAATCCACCAGGCAACCAACTTCCACAACTGGCCTCTCCCGGCCAGCGACCCCAGCATGCCCCCCACCCCGACTCAGCCGAAGCAAATCCCAGACATCTTCTCGTCTAAGACGCTGTTCAACTCTGCTCGTGCCCTTGGGCAAGCCTACCTGGGTACCCGGGGGTCGTGCCACGTGCTAACTCCGGTCTGTGTGTGCAGAAAGTAAACTTGCCCCTGTACTGTGGTTCTTTGCTCTGCGCAAGAAATTAGGGGAGACACTTAGACAGGTTCAAGCCCAGGACCCGTGGTGACCTACGCACAGACACTGAGCTTCCTTGAAGCCGCAGGGAGGAGGCAGACAGAGGCTGCGGCTCGCCTCTGCCCGCCTCTGTTGAGGTCCATGCCCAGCCAGGTATTCCCACACAGTTTACGTTCCCTGCGCTGTGGCCCCACTGAGCCGCCGCCCTGCATGGCTCTCCCTGCCAGTGTCATCCCCCACGGCTGCTCTCTCCAACGAGCCTCGGAGACCCCCACGCTCCCATCCCGAGCGCCTCCAGTGGCCGCCCTGCCCCCACCACGCTTCGCTGTGGTATGCATCCCCTAGAAGGTCCACTTCCTTTAGGAAAGGGGGAGACTCCGCAGGGCGCGGCAGGTGCCGGCCACTCACGGCCGCTCACGGCTGACTCACCATCTCTTCTACAAGGCCGCCTGGGGCCTCCGCTCCTCCGCAGTGGAGGCAGGTGCATGTTACCACAAAGGCTTAGGACAGAGACAAGCTCGCGGACATCCGCGGCAGACTTGCTCACCGTAGCCTTCGGGCAGTTCCGGGGACTGGTGGCCGTGGGGTCGGTTCTGTGGCGTTTGGAGCGATCCTCGGACCTCAGGAGTCCGTAGCCTTTGTGCCTGAAGTCTCTGATCTTGACTCGGGGATTCCATGAACCTGCAGTTCCCGCCGCCGCTGGCGGCTCCAGGGCCATCTGTGTAAGGGGCTGGCTCCTCCATGAAGCAGCTGAGCGGCCTCCCAGGCCCCGAGTCTTCGTACACGGTTCTGCAAGGCAGAAGCACAGAGCCGATGGAGCGCCATGGAAGGTTCGGGCCTGGGCCGCGGCTGCGTCTGTGCTCTGCACTGTCAACACTCAGTGGTCCCATCTGCAGCTCAGCACACCCCAGTCAGACAGAGACGCACCCTGTCCAGAGGCACATATGGTCTCAGGGTACTAAGTCCCGCCCTCAAACCACCTGCCAGAAGCTCGGGAGACGAGCCCGGCCTTGTTCTTGACTTAAATGAAACCCAAAGACTCTGTTCCCTTTTGTTATACGCTACAGTGGGCTCCTGTTATGGTAAAATTCCACGAGGCTGCAGGAGCTAACAGAGGTGACGACTCAATCTAAGAGGCTGTTTTCTCTCACAACCAAATACTTCGCAAAAATCTCTTCTGCTGAAACATGGCAGATACACGCACACTGACTGAGGGGCTGTGCCCGGGCCACAGCGGCCATAGCCACGGCCACGCTGCCCAGGCCCTCCCCTCTGTCCGCTTACTTGGAGAGCAACTCCAACATCTGGTCACCTCAGCCTTCCAGATTTCCGAATAGATCTTTACAGTGCAAGGCCTTTCCCTGCTGTCCTGACTCAAGCAGCGTGTGCTCCTCTCTCCCGGGCATCGAGATCCACAAGGGCTCAGGTTTTCCCTGTCGCCTGGTCAGTCGGGGCCCGGATGGAACCACACACTGCATTTAGCCGCTGCGGCTCAGTGTCCACTACCTCCCTGGTACCCGCGTGGCCTGCAGGCTACCTGTGCGTCCCCGAGTGCCATTCTGCGTGCTGCTTACAGCGTCTGCTAGGGGCTGCGTGACCTACTGTTCGTGCCGGGGTTTCTGAGCTGCGCGTGGAGGCCACACTGCCTCTGTGACATCATGAACGAGTGCACAGCAGCCTGCCTCTGCCCGAGACCCGCGAGGACTGCAGACCGGCGGCCACACCCAGGGAGGGCGGGCTCTACGGGGTCTAGGGGTTTGGGCTCCCCGCAAGGCGTCATTAGGAGCTCCTGGGTTCTTAACCGATTTCCTGTGTCTCAAGTGAGAACTCAGTGATGCTCAGACTGTCCCATCTTGGCTCTTTCCGGCACAATCCCAGTGGTCCTTACAGCCTCCTTTATGGACAAACTGGACCATTTTGTCCCAGAGTCCCGAAACACACCTCGTGCGTTCCCAGGGCTCCTGGGGCCGTGGTCGTACCTACCCTTCATTTTCTAGTAGTCCTCTGCAGTCTACCACGGACCCGCCGGTGCCTATCCTGTCTCGTGTCTGTAAACTGACTAAAACAGAAAAGAATGGCGTGGGTTACAATCCAGTGGTGTTTCTGCAATTGTAAACCTACAATGGATGTGCTATATCATACACAACAGGGCACCTGTTCTCACGCTCTCCCTCCCTCCTTCCCTCTCTTCCCTCCTCCTCCCTCCTCCTCCCTCCCCCTGCCCCCCCCCCACAGGCGTTCCCCAGGCAGCACTGTGCCCCAGCAGCTGGCAGTTGCGCCCATCATACACGGTAGTGGAGGACACAGCTTTGCAGATGTGGGGCGGGAGAGACACTGTATCTTATACTCTCCATAAACAGCAGTGACAGTGACCGTAACTTTCAGGATTTTGACAGCGAGAGCTCTTCCGCTCTCTGCAAGGTCAGGGTGAGTCTAAGGGTTAATTCTCTGTCTCTGATACAAGTGCTAAAGACAGAGACTGTGTTCAGCTGTTCATTTCCCCCAGCACTCCGCACAGGCCTGGAGAAATGCAAGCGGAAATGCAGTGGGAACTAATGTTTTTGCTGTGACGGTTCCCAGCGTGCTGACCTACTGTCCACTTATCTCAGGTCAAGTCTACTTGAGACGGCGCCTGGAGACCACGGAGTCGAGGTACTCCCGTGGCTGCCTCTGACTCCCTGCAAAGCCACGGTCAACACTGGGACACTCAGAGCCACTTCACAGACAGCTCCCTTCAACGGAGGCCTCCAGCCTGGGGGCATCAGCCCACGTGAGTGGCTCCCTCCCTGCAGGGCAGCCCGCTGACTGCGAATGGCGCTACACGGAATTCTTCCCCAGGCCTTTGCCTTGTATACACAGGACGGAGACACCGCAGCCCAGCTCTCGCGTGTGCGGCCACCGTTCTCATCAGCTACCTTGAGTAGCACAGTGTCCAGCAGCGATCAGGGCGACATTTAGAAGTCCAACCCTGTCTCTTTCTGCAACTTGGAATGGCAGGAGGGAGGGGCGGGGACTCCAGGGATGGCCCGCGTGTGGCCAGCTCGTCACCACTGTCAGGGCCTCCGTGTCATGGGTGAAGAACTGACCAGGGAGCTCGGTCACAGCGCCTCAGGATACAGATGAGAAAGCTCTTACCCACTATTTGGCCACGGACTGCGTCAGTATCTGAGGGATTTAGTTTGCATAGATCCAAACGCTGATCTGCAAACACACAATTCAGACCTTAACCCAGGCAAAGGCAACCAGGGAGGAGGGAGGCCAGAGTCCCGCGCTCGGCCGACGCCCCCCGACGCTTCCTCCGCCGGCACCGAGAGGCTCTGGGTCCTTACATCCGGTGTCTTTCAACCGGCTGACGGCGTTGGAGAGCAGCCGCACGCAGCCCAGGAAGCCGGCGCCCTGCTTCTTGTGAATCTTCTTGTGGTTCCACACGCTGATGGTTATGGAGTCCGACTTCCCCACGTACCTGCAAAGACCAGGTTCGCTGCTTCACAGGGCTTCCCCGTGAGGCCTTCTTGCGGACATCCCATCTCATTGCAAAGGAACACTGGCTCTCCCCCCACCCATGGCGCGTGCACAGACACACCCAGCAACGTCAGCGGGCTGGGCGAGGACGGAGAGCCAACGCAGGGGCACGTGTGGACAACCACGTGGCGATCAGAGCCTCAGACCGGAGATTCAGTCCACAATGACAGCGCCCCAGGGTGGCGACGGGCTCATAAATCCCACCAATTAGGCTTAACACTGAGCACTGGGTTGCAGCAAGGGACTCCTTATAAACCCACACAGCCATTCAGAGGACACAAAAGAATCCTAAGACATTCAGTCTCCAGCGAGCCTCAGGGCACGCCGACCAGAGAGGGAGCTTTGAGGACAGCAATTGACAACCGCTTCTCCAGCCGCTAATGGCAGTGTGGCGTCACTGAACCAGGCTCAGGCTGTAACCCTGAGAGTCCTACCCCCACACAGCACGTGTTCCTGACGATTTTAACACTAGCAATCGGTATCACGCGGATGGAAACTTCTTAGCAAGGGTGCACATAACACAGTGGGCTGCAAAGCGCACTCCCTTTTTTAATGAACGTAAAAATTTGCCTGGTGGTTCTAAGACTATAGTAGTGCCCAGAATTCATATATTGAATCATATAATTCAATCATGCAAAACTATTTCTTCCTGCACAAGATAGATTTTCCTTAAAAAGAAAAAAAGTCTACAAATTCAACAGATCTATACAATCATCATAATGTACTTTTAGGGAAAAACTACAGTGTTCAACAGTCCCCTGAGGCGACAGCATGCAAGGGACAGGAACTATGGCTTTTTTTCTTTTTCCTGATAAATGCCCAGGAGATTGAGAAGGAGCAGGGCGCTGCTACACAGCCAGACCACAGAAACCGATGAAACACCAGAGGCGAAAGCATCCACGCACATGAATCCGAAACTGAGGCAATTCACGTTTGTCATCGTTAATTGTCTCAGGGCTTCTCTTGAAGGAGTGAGCCCCCCCCATTCCCCGCCCCCCCCACCCCCCCCGCCACGCGGCGCCCCAAACGGCAGCGGAGCACGGCACTCACAGGTCGTAATGCTGGTTCCACTTTGGGTCCAGCGTGTTTTTCACGGTGTCGGTTGAGTGGCACTGGCCAGACCCGTCCACGACGATCTTCGCAAAGGGGTCCGGGAGCCCTGGAGGAGAGAGGACAGCCACACCCACGCCACGCTGCGGGCCGTGCAGCCAGCCACGGGACCCTTGTGCCTGTCAGCCTCCAAGCTGAGATGAGCTCCCAGTGGTGAAGTCAGTCATTTCTACTTTGCTTTCTAAGTGGGACAAGCCCGTATGCCTTCATGCTCCACATTGAAGAGGACAGAAACTATGAAACAGGGTTCACTTCAACTTTTCGCTTTCCATGCTGAGTGGGGGCTACATGCAGAGAGAGGAAGGAGTCTCTAAGAAATCGTATTTATTCTAAGACTATAGTAGCTCCCAGAATTCCCATGGATGGCCTTTGTCTCACCGCTGGAAGCAAGTACTCCCTCTTACTTGGGCACATTCCTAAGCACTGGAGGATCAATCAGACAGGGTTATGGGATCAGACAGGTGGGGAGGTGGAGGGTTTTGGAGCCGGACCTGGAGGAGAGCCACCGCCCTGAAGCCTCCCAGCTCCTTGGATAAAGCTTGGAGCCTGTGTGTCTTCACTTAGGCTCACACCCGGCGAGAGCTGAGCCCCTCGCTGGGAGCCCAGAGCTGTGTGAACTCAGGGCCTGAAGGCCCTCCTCCTCCGTTAAGGGGCAGAGCGCTTTATCATCCCTTTGACCAGGGCTTTCACAGTGTGATTGAGATTCTAAAATGCAGCTATTTTTTTAGGAACGTCTGCCCGTTTGTATCTGAGCTGAGAACACGTCAGCCAGCAGAAAGCAAGGTCCCACAATGGGGGGAGGCAGAGGCGCCCGGGTGTGGCTGGCCTGGCAGCGGGACAGGTTTCTCGGTGCCACTGGGCAGCTCCGAGCCTTTGAGGAGGCGGCCTCTAGGCTGCGGTCACCCGGGAAATGACACCTGTCAAACCATGATCTCCACCCAGGAAAGAGCGAGACTGGAGAACGTACCCGGTGGGTTTTTAAAAAGCGTAAAGTTTCAGAAACACGTCAAGAATAATGTAAGAGGGCAAAATGGGTGTTTACTTACGGAAGAAGTCCTTCTTTGCAAGGTTCTTGGCACATAACACTGAAAATGAGAAGAAATACGAGGGTCAGCGATACAGACAAGATTCCCCAGAGGTCACCTACATCTGCAGTAAGGGGAAAAGTCTAGAGATGAACTCTCTCCAGATTCAGGAGCACACGGCACAAAATGTCGCAACTGTTTCTCCTCAAGCCGGGGACCGGCCATCACCAACAGGAAAGACTTCAGGTTGAACTTACAGTCTCAAACACATTCACAGACGGCCCCTGTGAAATCACACAGGTGCACCTAAAAAGCCTTCAAATAAAGACCAGAGTATTTTATGTTCATAGCAACCAAATGCACTGTGCATCTTTGCTGTCCTAATAACCAGATTTTGTAACCGTAAATGTACACTCTGGGATGCAGGAGAGGTTGCGAGGGGAGAGTGGTGGAAAGTATGGCGCCCTCTTTAGGGCACTGTGGGAAGCACACCAGAACCTGGCTCTGCGCGGCTAGCGGAGGGAACGCAGTTGCTACCACTCTGCTGTTCCCTTCTGCAGGGTGAAGGGGCAGGGACCTTCCTCTCGGAGCTGGCTCACACGGTTGATTGTCAAGGAGAGACTGTGTCAGCAAGAACGCATCCATTGTTCTACAAGAATACGTCCACATACGGTTCTAGGAGCTTTTCACTTAGCTGTTTTCATCTAACAGCTTTCCCAAGACACAATTCACACCCCAGGCGACCCACCCACCTGCGGCGTAAGAAGCAAGGGTTTCTGGTACATGCACGGTGTCGGACAGCCGTCACCACGTCGCTAGCGCCATGAGAGGGAACCCTCGACTCGCCGGGGCCGCTCCTCACTCAACCCAAACTCCCCAGTCTGAGGCACCCACCACGCTACCTCCTGCCTCTGAGGCTCTGCCGACTCTGCACACTTCCTGTAAGTGGGCCCTCGGGTGGCCTTTGAGAGCGCTTCTTCCACGGAGCGCGTTCCAAGGCGGCTGCTGCGGTGCCACAGTCCCCCGAGCACACCGCGCGGCACGGGCACACCGCGTTTTCTGTCCACAGCTGATGCGCATCTGTTATTCCCACCTTGAGGCTATTAGAAATAATCCTGCACGAGTTAGGCAGACCTATGTTTTGTTTCTTTTCTTACAAACCCCTTAGAATTACAATTTTCTGAGTGTAAGGTTTTCTGTCTTGAAGATTTATCCATCAGGGCAGCGCTGTGGCACAGCTGTGCCTGTGGTGCCAGCGTCCCGCATGGTGCCAGTCTGAGAGCCAGCTGCTCGCTCCACTTCTGACCCAGCTCCCTGCTCATGCCCCTGGGAACCAGCAGAGGATGGCCCAAGTCCTTGGGGCCCTGCACCCATGTGGGAGACCCAGAAGAAGCTCCTGGCTCTGGATAGGTTCAGCTCTGGCCATTGCAGCCATTTGGAGAGTGAACCAGCGGATGCAAGCTCACTTTCTCTTTCTCCCTCTCTCTCGCTGCGCCTTTCCAATAAATAAATAAACTTTTTTCAGGATGCAGCAGGGAGCTGGATCGGAAGCAGAGCAGCCGGGACATGAACCGGCGCCCATATGGGATGCCAGCAGTACCGGCTACGCCACAAGGCCAGCCCCCTGAGTGTAAGTTTCGTGTGTCTTTTATTGAACTGGCTTCCATTTTATTCTTTTTGAATGCTATTACAAATGGAGTTGTTTCTCTATATCATTTGAGATTGTTCATGGACAGTGTGCAGAAATACAGTGGATTTCTGGGTATTCAACTCTTATCTTGCAACCCTGCTGGTCATGTACTGGCTTCAGTTTGCATGTGTGTGCATGGATCTCTGCATTTGCTACATATAAGATGTGTGATTTGCAAATAGAGTTTCTTTTTCCTTTCTGATCAATACGCCTTTTCTTTTTCGTTCCTGGTTCCTGGAACATGCAGTACAATCGTGAACACGGAGTGGCAGGAGTCCCTGTCCTGCTCCCCGTCTTGAGGGGAATTTTCAATCACGGAGTGTGACTCCCGCGGGGGGTTTCCCACGATGCTCTTCACTAGCGGAGGAATTTTTCCCTCCTGTTGCTGGTGCGAGTGTTCGGCACTGTGAGATTGCGTCCGGTGCTGCCTTCTGCATCATTTGGTGTTTGTCTTTTGCCTGCTGCCACAGTGTGTTACATTAATGGGCCTTCGGATGTTCAATTAACTCCGCATTTTGCGGTAAGTTTCACTTGGCCACGGTGTGTAATCCTTGTCATTCGCTGCTGTGTTCAGTGTGCCGGGGTTTTGTTGGGGATTTCAAGCCTGCGTTCCTGAGGGATCCTGGTCTGCAGCCTTCCTTGCCTTTGTTGTCGCCGTCTCTTCTGCCATCAGTGATACCGTGCTACAAGGACGTGGGGCACTGTCCCTCCCCTTCTTCTCTGGGGGGACTTTGTAAAGAAGTGGTGCCGTTCTCTGACACGCAGAATTCATCAATGAAGCCACGTAGCTCCGGGCGTTCCTTTGTGGGAAGCGTTTGAAGTTCCAGGTCTGTGCAGACTGTTCTGCTCCGGCTGGCTTTGTAGTTTGCGTCTGTAGAGACGTGTTAATTTTACCCAGGTTATCAATTTGCCGGCATGGTACCCGCGATGCTCCTTTGTATTTCTGACGGTGAGCAGTGCTGCCTCTTCACTCTCATCTTCCCACCTTCCTTCTCACCTCCGCCTCTTCTGCGCAGAGGTCGTGGCTCATTACAGCTCTGCTGCTGCTTTCTTTCCCTAATTACAAGAGCAACGCGTACTTGGAAGGCGCAAACCTCTGCAGCCTCCTCGATGCGCATCCCTCAGCAGTGGCCTGGCTGGTCTCGTATGCGCGTGCTTCCCAGTGGACTTGACAATCACTTCGGGGTGGGGGGTGGTGGTGGTGGTCAATGACTTCACAGAGGAATTTGAGGGGGATTTTTACCTCTTTACAATACCGAGTATTCTAATGCTTGAATCGATTTATCATTTATGAAGACCTGAAATGAGGTTCTAATGCATTTCTTAAAGTCGTGCACACTTGCTTCCAGGCTTCTTATTGCGAACGGGATCACCCTGTCCAGGTGTGTTCTGACCGCTCCCTGAATGGCGAGGAGCTGCTAACTCTCTGACATCAATCTTAAGTCAACCTCCTGTGTGACCGCTCCGCACGCGGACCTGTCACTCTCCATTTCCCAAAGCTCTGAATGTCTCGATAGCTGTACAACTCACAAAGCAGGGCTGGCGCTGTGGCGCAGCAGGTGAAGCCACCACCTGAGACACCTGCATCCCATGTGAGCACCGGAGTTTGTGTCCCGGCTGCTGCACTTCTGATCCAGCTCCCTGCTAATGTGCCTAGAAAAGCAGAGGAGGATGGCCCACGTGGGAGACCCAGATGGAGTTCCTGGCTCTTGGCTTCAGCCTGGCCCAGCCCCAGCCATTGTGGGTATTTGGGGAGTGAACCAATGGATGGAAGATCTATCTTTCCCTCTCCCTCTGCCCTTCAGATAAATAAATCAAAGGTCTCCAAAACTGAGGGTGAGATTTTCCCACTTGCCCGGGATCTGTAAGCTCAGAGAATGCCTGCAGCCACTGGCCACACAAGCCAGAAACTGTGTGTCGTACTTTCGCTCCACACTCCCTCTCCACTACGCCGATTTCTTAGCACTTCCACCCTCCTCCCATCTCTCAACAGAGGGATCTTCCCCAGACTTAAACCTTAGAGCCTGCATCACAGTGCAGAGGGCTAAACCGCCATGTGGGGAGTGCTGGCTCGAGCCGGGGCTTCTCCACTTCCGATCCAGCTCCCTGTTAATGAGCCTGGAAAGACCACAGATGATGGCCCGAGTGCTGGGTCCCGGCCACCCGTGTGAGAGACCTAAATAGAATTCCTGGCTCGTGGCATTGGCCCGGCCCGGCCCAGCCCTGGCTGTTGCAGCCATGTGGAGAGTGAACCAGCAGATGGAAGATTCTCTCTGATGCTCAGTCTTTGAAATAAATAAATAGATCTTAAAAAAAAAAAAAAGAGGGGGCTGGCGCTGTGGCGTAGCGGGTAAAGCCGCCACCTGACACCAGTATCCCATATGAGTACCAGAGTTTGTGTCCTGGCTGCTCCACTTCCGATCCAGCTCTCTGCTGTGGCCTGGGAAAGCAGTAGAAGATGGACCAAGGCCTTGGGCCCCTGCACCTGCATGGGAGACCTCGAAGAAGCCCCTGGCTCCTGGCTCCTGGCTTTGGATCGGCGCAGCTCCTGCTGTTGTGGCTCTCTGGGGAGTGAACCAACGGATGGAAGACCTCTCTCTCTCCCTCTGCCTCTCCTTCTCTCTGTGAAACCCTGACTTTCAAATAAATAAAAGATTTGAACCTCCTCATGTCTCTTTCCTTTTTAAAATCCACAGTGGCTTCCCACGGCCAGCTCCAGACCTGCGATGCTCTGACTGCTGACTGTCCACCGATGCTGGGCCCTCGTTTCCTGAGGTGTTGGTGCCAGACTGCTTCTGGGTGGAGTCATTCTGCTTGCCCAGCTCAGAGAACCATTGGTGATCGCTGGTCGTTTTACAAGGCTAGCAGTGTTTTAGGTGTAGGCTCATTCTAGCGGAGTCTGGTCACGACACAGTGGAGAAGGTCTCCGCTCGGCGCCCACAAAGGTCGGGCGGGGTCGTTCTGAGCCTTGCTGAGTGGACACCGTGCCATTTCTCCTGCCGACATCACTTTGACGCGCTGGGGTGGAACTTTCTGTCCACTCTGGGAGATGCCATGCTAGAAGGTCCCGCCTTACCCAGCATAAAGTCCCGCTCTACCTGAATCTGCCACCTGTCTGTAAAGGACTCAGCGTGAGCCCCAATACCGACGCAGGCACCAGGGACACCCCGTGAGGAAGAGCAAACGGAGCTTGTTTTCAGGGTGCGCCACGCCAGCTCTGATGTGCCAGCCACGCCTGAGAGTCACAGCCCTCAGACCCCAGACGCCGCAGGGACGGCGAGAGCACACGCGGCGTCTGAGACCAGGAGACATTCCTGCTACGTGGGGTCCATGCCCTTCTGTGTTCCTGGGCTCAGAAAGCTCCAGCGGTGCTGCATGCCACTGCACCACAAACCAAAATCTCTCCCTGTCTTCCGGCTTTCCACCGGCTACCACCGCCTTCCTTTCCCAGTGATTCCTTCAAGCCCAGCTGGGCTCATCACCCCTCGCAGGGCCCCCGGGTCTCCCTCGGGCTCATGCTTGCTGCGCAGGCACCTTGCCCACCCCTCTCTCCCCAGTGCCGTCTTTCTGGTCCGGGCTGGGCAAAGCCTCATTCAGACCCAGGCTTCTCGAACACGTCTCTGAGAATATTCACACCAGGGCCAAATGACCACAAAGAAGAAAAAAGATAAGGAAGTGGGGTTTCTATAAATGGAACTCATTATGGCTGGTCTTTGTTCTGATACTATGCTTTTCCTACTCTTTTCATGTTAAAATGTCATTTCTGGAGCTGGCACTGTAGCGTAGAGGGTAAAGCCACTCACTGCCTGTGACACTGGCATCCCATACACACGCCAGTTCGCTTCCCATCCAGCCCCCTGCTAATGGCCTGGGGAAAGCTGCGGAAGACGGCCCGAGTGCTTGGGTCCCTGCTGCCCACATGAGAGGCCTGGAAGAAGCTCCTGGCATTAGCCTGGCCCAGTCTTGGACGTGTTGACCACCTGGGGAGTGAACTAGCAGATGGAAGATCTCTTTCTATGGAATTTTCAAATAAATAAATCTTCAAAAAAATATAAAATGTCATTTAAAATTTTTAAATTTATTTGCTTGAAAGACAGAAATACAAAGATCCCCTATTCACTCCCTAAATGCCTGCAACAGCCTGGGCTTGGCCAGGCCCAAGTCAGGAAGCAGGAACTCCGTCCAGATCTCCCACGTGGGTGGCAGGAACCAAGGACTCGAGCCATCACCAGCTGCCTCCCGGAGCTGCATTACCGGGAAGCTGGAACCAGGAGCAGAGCCGGGATTCAGACCCAGGCTGCAGGTATCCCAGGCAGCATCTTAACCGCTGTGCCGCATCCCTACCCCTAAAGTGTCTTCTTAATGGAATGAGGCAATAAAAATACTCAGTGTATTTTGTTGTTGCTGCTGCTGAGAGCCACAGAGAGCTCCCACTTGCTGGTTCACCCCCAAAATGCCCGCAACGGCCAGGGCTGGCCCAAGAGCCAGGGATTCGATCCCAGACTCCCCTTCAATCCCGGGGACACCTGCACCTGTGCCATCACTGTCCTGTCACAGAGCACACACTAGCAAGAAACGGAGATCAGGAGCAGAGCTGGACTCGAAGCCAGCACTTGCAGACGGGACATGGGCATCTTGAGTGGACCATAACTGTGCCAAGTGCCCGCCCCAAAATACTGGGAGTTCCAGGGCTCCGCAGACTCGGCAGAGCGTGAGGCCGGCATACGATGCTGGCGTCCACGTTTATGTGAGTGCCCCAGCCGCCAACCAGCCACCTCCTCCTTCCAGTCCAATTTGCTTTAAGAGCCATTGGGTTTAGACTCAGTGACTTTCCAGGCAAGGGGCTTTGCCCCAGTGGGGCCCTCCTGAGGAGGAAGCTTGCCTTCCACCCGTGTAGAGAGGAGCACGGCCACACAGCAAGCGCGCAACAGAGGCCCTGTGACGAGCAAGAAAGGCAGAGCGAGCCCAGGGGCCTGCGCTGTGACCCGGCGACCCGGGGCCAGTCTGTCCCAGCTGCTCTGCTAGAAGGCACCCAGGAAAGCAGCAGATGGCCCAGGTGCCATGGGGGACGGGGCAGAGTGCTGGGCTCCTGGCTTCCACCTGGCCCAGCCCTGGTACCCGGAGCCACTTGGGAATGGACGATCTTCTGCCGATGGAAGAGCTTTCTATCCATACCTCTCCCTTTCTCTCTCTCTCATTCCCTCTCTCTCTCTCTCCCTCTCCCCCCATTTCTCTGTCACTCTTTCAAATACATAAAATCTTTAAAAACAAAAAGTGAAAATAATAACATGGACCAAAATATTAAAACTTAAGCTATCATTTTATGAGTTGTTTTTAAAACACCTAAGTCAAATTGCTGTTGATCACCAAATATAACCTATTACCTGGGATACCCACATGGGTATTAGCCGTCTACGCCATCTGACTCCGGTCTATCTAAAGCTTACTCTGTAAATGTTTTTCCCTGGGAAAAAACACTGCCAATGGTGAACCAGAAGGTCTTCAGCCAACGAGCCCCACCACTGCACCGCGGGCAGTGCAGTAAGAGGGGGAAAAATCACTCGGTTCTATCAACAGACTCAAAATGCCAAGAATTTTAAGCCCATCCAGCAGAAGTGGATTCCATTCCGCTATCGACTTCCAGAAACACACACTCCGCCTGCCCCAATCCTCCTCAATATTCATGCGTGACACACACCTTGCTCCCTCTACGCAGACTTCCTTCAAGTCAGCAAACATCTCGGCACCCAGCAGCCGTCCCGATGGCTTTGGAGGCACAAGTAAATCTCTTGGAAACCCACGCTCTAGATCAGCTCCCGACTCCAAACGCAGCCTGACAGCTTCATCCCCCACAGACGCATGACTATTTTTAAATGACAAAATCGCGTGGACTTGTCGAGATGGGCAGTGTTGGAGTTCAGACCATTCCCCCACACCCTGCAGGCCAAGGCAGAAATACACACACACACACGCACGGCAAGGCACAGCTCAGCTCTGAGGACAGGGGTGATGCGCCTGCTCCTCTGCCTGTCCCCATGGGTCGCCCACCCCTGACAGCAGCTGTGTGTCTCTGGCAGTCTAAGAAGTTCTTTCTTCAACATCATTCCTGGTTCTCACTGGGGGAAGCTGGTGTGACTCAGAGGCAGCAGCACCTCCCTCCACCCCGCCCCCACTCAACATGGTCCCAGCAGCTTCGAGGCTCTTAACAACCCCTGCGGGGAGCTCTTGTCTGTGCACTGCCTCCTGTCCAGTGTCATGGGATGAGGACCCTGACCATACATGCCACCCTGTCCCTGGGGCCACAGAGGTGCCTATTAAAATGCCTGCTGAATAAATGAATTAGATAATAAGTTTGGTGAGTTTTTTTGCTGTGTGACTCATTGAAATACAAGCACCAAAAAGGCTGAGACTTCAATCTTCTTTTTTTTTTTTTAGTCTTTTTACTTATTTGAAAGGCAGAGTTACAGAGAGAGGGACACACACACACACACACACACACACATCTTCCATCTGCAGGTTCACTCCCCAGATGGCCACTACAGCAGGCGCTGGGTCAGGCCGGAGCCAGCAGCTTCTTTCAGGTCTCGCCATGTGGGTGCGGGAGCCCAAGCACGTGGGCCATCACCCACTGCTTTCCTAGGCACATTAGAAGGGAGCTGGACCAGAAGTGGGGCAGCCAGGACTCGAACTGGTGCCCATATGGGATGCTGGGGTCCTCAGTGGCGGCCATGACACTGGCCCCGGCCTCAGTCTTCCGAGCCGTGATGCTCCTCCCGTAGAGGCAAGGCCCTGCGTGAGTGCGTGCCCAGCAGCTGTTGGGGAGGCGGAGAGAGTGCTGCTCTGTGGAATGCCAGGCACTGCCCGTCTACTCCCGCCCCGTCCATCCTCCACAAGCTGCCCACAGCCTGACAGCCGCTTGTTAGCACATCTGTCTGGCGTAAGGGAAAGGGAGAAATACAGCACCCGTCAAGGAGCTGCCGTAACCCCAGGGCTTCGCAAGTTTTTAGGGGACAAAAGGCTCCTTAATGGAAAAGCCATTAGGACATCTTAAGGAATAATCTCCCAACATGTTAGGCCACTATGTTCCAAGAAAACCTATAATGAAGCACATACTTAATGTTTACATTTGAGTCCTAAGAGTCCACATATGCCACGCAGAGCATGTGGTCCCTGGAGTAGGACAAGAGACGACCGGCCACGCTCGGAGCCCCTTCTCAAAACCACTGCGCTCCTGCTGTGATTCCTCCCCAGCAGCAGGGTTGGAAGGATAAGAAACAAGTCTCTTAAAGCCTACCTCCCCAGGATAAACATTTTGTAGGATTTATTATTTATGAGGTAATTATTTGAAAGGCAGAGTTACAGGGTGGGGCGGGGAGTAGATCTTCCATCTGGGGGTTCACTCCCAAAGAGCTGCAACGGCCAGGACTCTCAGGCCAAATCGAGGAGCTCAGAACCCCACCTGGGTCTCCCACATGGGTGGCAGGGACCCAGTCAAGGCCGACTTCCACTGCTTCCCAGGCTAATAGCAGGGAGCTGGATCAGACGTGGAGCAGCCAGGACTTGAACCAACACTTATACGGGATGCTGGCATCACAGGTGGTGTTTTAACCCGCTGTGCCGCAACACTGCCCCTCAACAGGAAATGTTACATCTCCAGACTCCATTTCTTTTTTTCTTTTTGACAGGCAGAGTGGACAGTGAGAGAGAGACAGACAGAGAGAAAGGTCTTCCTTCCGTTGGTTCACCCTCCAAATGGCCGCTACCACCGGTGCTGTGCCACTCCGAAGCCAGGAGCCAGGTGCTTCTCCTGGTCTCCCATGGGGTGCAGGGCCCAAGCACTTGGGCCATCCTCCACTGCACTCCCGGGCCACAGCAGAGAGCTGGCCTGGAAGAGGAGCAACTGGGACAGAATCCAGCGCCCCGACTGGGACTAGAACCCGGGGTGCTGGCGCCGCAAGGAGGATTAGCCTAGTGAGCCGCGGCACCGGCCAAGAGAAAGTTTTAAATATTGCAGTTACAGTCTCAAAGCCATCAGTTCCCCGGTCAGCTCAGCATTTAATACTGTCTCCCTAAACCTGTCTATTTCTCCTCAAAGACCAGACACAGGGACAGCATTACATGAGCCAGCACTTCACCCCCTTGTCTGCTATCTGGTCCCGGCGAGAGCTTACCCAGTTCTCCACCAGGAACCTTCAGCAGCCTGGAAAGCCGACCCTCTCCCAGGCAGTACCCCCCCCCCCCCCCCCGCTCCCAGCTGTGCAAAACACCCGGGACTCTGTCAGTGGAATCCAGCAGTCTAGAAAGGTTGCCTTTACTTGGGTGAACTTTTAAAGCCACACTCTAACTCCCGTCATTGTAACTGAGGAGCGGTTAAAATGTATCGAATGCCTACAGTGCAACATGACTGCATGTTCTCAGTAAGGTGGGTGTGATCATGCCCCTGGAGCGTAAATGACTTAAATCCATCAATAGGGACAACCCAGGGTTCACGGAGGGCGGGGACCACGTGTCACCTGTGAGTTGGAACACCCTTCCCTAACGGACTGTTAGAACTGATAGTTCTCTTGATGTTAATCAAATTGCAAAGTACTGAGACAAAAGACAAAGTTAAGGCCTGATGGGGGGAAAAGCTAGAATTAAATAACTAGTCTCCAATCTGATCATCAGATGAGACCTAAAAGGAACCAGGCTAAGGACCCAGCAGTTATCGCTAATACCACAGGCCACCTTTTCTCTCCACCAGCTACCCTGTGGCCAGACGACGTGTTGGGAATTTAACGGGTGAAAGACCAAGAGTGAGGGCAAGGCTGGGCAAGCCTACACTGCAGTGTGCACAGCTGGGTAGGAAAACCCCAGACAGCAGTCTTCTAGAACAGGTGCCCTCAGCCTTCCTTTCCATGCGCTGCGTTCTCTAATACCTGGCTTTGTCATACAACCTCCCCTAATGATCTGGCTTAGTGCTATTCACATCATGATTTATTTCAGGTAGACTCGTTATGCTCACTTTAGGGGAGAAAAACCGAGGCGCCGAGAGACTGGGTAACTGCTGAAGGTGAGCCAGCGGTCAGTGGTGGTGGTGAGAACAGGGGCCTCTGAATCGAGCCGCTTCACCAAGACATTTAAATGAGCATCATTTCAAGTCCATGCAGCCTACAATGGGCTCAGACGGTCCCTTAAAGCTTTTCTGAAATAAAACCCACCATGATCGGGCAGTGCTATCCTGGGTCTGAACTCCAGGGGAACACACACAGAGGCGCGCTCACCACACAGGGGCAGGATCACAGCGGAGTATCCGAGATCAACACCCACGGAGATGCCCGTGCACAGGGCAACGGGTAACATGACTGGCATTCACAGCAATAAGGAGAGCAGGCTACAACTACGAATCTCACAGACACGATATTCAAAGAAAGACCCAAGGAAATGCACGCTGTCTGGCACCCTTCATAAAGGTACCAACATCAGCGGACAGGAGGTGACGGGGAGAACACGAGGAAGCTGCCTGCAGGCCTGGCCAGGTTCTCCTTCTATACCTGGGTGCTGATCACCCAGGCGTGCTCGGTGAGCCACACAAACACTCCTAACTCAATCACAAACATCAATGGGCCCAAAGCAGAAGGTCCAAAAAGAACACAGGTCAATGAACTTTTACCACAGGTGCCGAGATGATTCACTGGGGTGGGGTGGAGGTCCAGATGGCACAGTGGAACATCCAGCTGGAATAAATGAGATACACTTACGGGGAAAAAAATAACAGAGCAACAAACCTCAAACCTTACCTCACAACAGACACAAAAACCAACTAGAAATCCAGCAGACTTACATAGAAAAGCTCCTACAGCATACAAACTAAATATCCTTAAAGATGAGACAGACTGAGAGCAAACCATGACAAGAGACTGATAGCCAGAATAAAAGAACTCCTGAAATTCAGTAATCAAACAAGACTAGTGGATTTAAAAACAGCCTTCACCAAGTCAGTCATCAAGTGGCCAGTGAGCACATGAGAACACGCTCTAACACTAACCGGCAGCGCGATGCGAGTGAAAAGATCACTACTGCACGTTCGTCAGTCATGACAATGAAAAACACTGACAGTTCCCAGTGCTGCTGAGCATGTGGAGGTGCCTGTGAAAGTAATAAAATCCAACAGCCACATCTGCCCCAAGACCTACTAATTGCATGGCTAGGCTTGTACTTGAAGAAATGAAAACCTTTGTCCACAAAAACACCTGCACGGGAGAGTTCACATCGGCTTTATTAATAATGCCCCAAAACTACAACCCACGTCCATCAACATGAAATCGACAAGTGATGGCGGAGGTGCAATGCACTTGTCGTTTTTGTTCCTGACTGCCGGTACTTAGTTCCTAAAACCCTTGCAATCTCCAAATCAATCGTAAGTGTCTTTGTATGGTAATGAGAGGCTTGGTGGCTGGGGACCCCAGGTAGCTGCAGGATGAGGGCTGCTCTCCAGAAAAGCTAAGGCATGATTGGAAGGCTGGAACTGTTAGCCTCACCCTCTGGCTTCCAGGAAGGGGATGGGGACCTGAGGTTGAGTCCGATCAACAACGGCCAGTGTTAAATAATTAAGTCTGAAGTGAAGCCTCCAAGAAGCTCCTAGAATGACAGGGTTCAAAAGGCTCCGTGTTGCTGAGCCCATGCAGGTACGGGGAAGACGGCGAGCCGAGACGGCGCGGGAGTTCTGCATCCCTTCCCCAGCCCGTGGCATGTGCATCTCTTCCTCTGTTCCCGAGCTGCAGCTTTCTTAATAACCACTAACAGGAAGCAAAGCGGGTCCCTGAGTACTGCTGGTCGTCCCAGCACATTACTGAAGCTGCAGAAGGAGTTGCTGGAAGCTCCGATTCGCTCATCAGATGTACAGGTGGCAACCTGTGACTTGCAGCTGGAGTGTAAAGCAGGGGTTGTTTGTGGGACTGAGCCTCTAACCTGGGGGTCTGTGCTAACTCTGGGTAGTGTCAGAACTGACCTGGATCACAGGGCGCCCAGGTATCATAGCTGGTCGCTGGTGTGGAGAAGCACACACACATAATATCACCAGCGTTATGACTACAAGCAGTTCAGAATGGTATGTGTACACAATGAATAACAGTAATTAAAAAAAGAATGAATTATGGATACACGCCAACAGCATGGATACATCTAAGAAATGTTTAGAAGCATAAACAGATTATACTGGGAGTGGGCTTTGGCCTAAATGTTAAGGCACCTGCATCCCACATTGGCATATCTGGGTTCGATTCCTAGCTCCAGTTCCTGATAATACAGATCTGGGAGGCACTGTTGTTGGCCCCAGTGACTGGGCTCCTACCATCCATGTGGGAGATCTGGGCTGCATTCCTGGCTCCAGCCGCAGCCCAGCCCAAGCTCTCCAGGCACTTGAGGAGTGAACCAGCAGGTGGGAACTAACTCCCTCCCTCCCGCTGCCTCTCAAACAAACAGGCAAAACTAACCCATAATGATAAAAATTGGATTCCCAGGTGATGGACCCAGGGGTGGTTTGGGAAGCCCTGGGACTTGGTGAGAGTGATGGAAACAGTCTGTGCCTTGAACATGGATGTTCTACACTTCATCAGCTTAGAAACTGAAAGCCAAACAACAAACACCACCTCCGTGCCGGGCAAGAACACGGAGCAACACGGCACGAAGGGTCTGTGCACTTGGTCTGAACACAGCTCTGTTTCTAACATCACTGGGACCGGCAACATACAAGACGAGCAGCTCTATCGCAGAGCACAAGGAAGTCTCACAAATGAATGTCAAAGGCATGCAGGAAACAGGCTAGAGCTCCTGATGGCCAATGCTGGACATTCTGAGCAACGAAACCAAGAAGAACTGGGCTACAGCCCAAGCTGTATCTTAAAACAACAACAACAACAATATTCAGGGACAAGTGTCTGACCTAGAAGCTAAGCAGCCGGTTAGGACGCTCACATCCCATATAGCAGGACCTGATTTAATGCCTACCTCTGACTCCTCATTCCCAATCCTGGGAGGCAGCAATAGTGTCGCGTGGGAGACTGGGATTGAGCTCCTGGCTCCTGGCCTTGGCCTTGGCTCAGCCCAGCCCCAGCCATTGAGGACACTGGGGAGTGAACCAGTGGATGCGAGCTTCCTCTCTCCCCTTGCCTCTCAATTGTTTTAGGGGCTGGCGAGGTAGCTCAGAGGGTTAAGCTCCCACCTGCAATGCCGCATCAGAGCGCCAGTTACGAGTCCCAGCTGCTCCACTTCCGATCCAGCTCCCTGCTAACGTGCCTGAGAAGGCAGTGGTGGACGGCCCAAGTACCTGGCACCACCCGGGAGACAGGATGAAGTTCCTGGCTCCTGTGGCCATCTAGGGAGTGAACCAGCATGCAGAAGACACCTCTCCCCCTTCCCCGTGTCTCCCTCCTCCACCTTTGATGCTCTTCGTAACATACAATAAGGTAAAACTGCTCTAAAAAAGAAAGTTTTAATAAAAAAATCCAAACAAAACAAGTTAGAAAACAGTGTGTACAATGTAATCTTTTTTTTGGGTAAAATTGTGTTTGTGTTTGCCTGTGTGTGTGTACAGAGAACATGTATTTAAAAGTCTGGAAATGATAGAAATCAATGTGGTCTCATTTATCTTCTATTTGGCCAGTTATAATCTTTACATTTCCTAACTGAAAAACAAGAAGGGAAACAGAATCTCACTTTATAAATCAACACCCGACTGGCTCTGTGGAAAGGACTGTAGTGACAGCCAGCGAGGGCCTCCTCTCGGCACGGCACGGCCCGGCACGGCCCCAAGCCCGCTTCCCAGCTTCGCTCTCTCCCTGCGCTCACTGTCCACGTGCCCTGTGGTCCTCAGCACCGGCCAGGTCAGAAGGGTGCCCACGGCGTCAGAGCAGGAGGAGCGGGTGAAAGAGGGCTGTCGACGGTCAACAAAGCAGGAAGCCACCAAGATGCTGAAGCATTTCCTGAGCATGAAACTTCTCAAAAATTAATTCACCGGGGCCAGTGCTGTGGAGTAGCGGGTAAAGCCACCGCCTGCAGTGCCGGCATCCCATATGGGTGCTGGTTCGAGTCCCGGCTGCTCCACTCCCAATCCAGCTCTCTACGAGGGCCTGGGAAAGCAACAGAAGATGGCCCAAGTCCTCGGGCCCCCGCACCCGCATGGGAGACCTGGAAAAATCCTGTCTCTTGGCTTTGGATCAGCACAGTTCCAGCCATTGCAGCCAACCAGAGAGCGAACCAGTGGATGAGAGACCTCTCTCTCTCTCACTCTCTGCCTCTCCTTCTCTCTCTGTATAACTCTGACTTTCAAATAAATAAATAAATCTTAAAAAAAATTAATTCACCAACCAACCAGTTTTCACAAAGCCCTAACAGTGTTCGTTCAATTACTATGCTGTGTTGCTGTCTGATATTTACTGAATCCCAAACTGGCAGCACCAAACTGGCGACCTAATTTCACATTTCCAACCGGAATAAAATGGACAAGTGAGGAGGCTTCCGGACGGACAAGCAGAATGCATGCCACAGTCGGCCCCTACCCCTCAGGACCGACAGAAAAGAGACCCCAGGCTCTGCTCACCCACCGAAAGGGGTCCCTCAGAGGTGAGGGAAAACTCTGCCACAGACGGATGACACAGCCACATGCAGCCAACTGTCATGGTGCAAAGTGGAAGCAACATTCCCGGCACAGCAGACCGGGGAGCTGGGAAGTAGAGCCACAAGTGAGGATCTGGGGCCCTGAGCCCCCGTGTCAGGTGCAGTTGGGTTCTAGGGCACACCCACTCCCCAGCCACGCCCCCACAGTCAGGAACTCAGCACTGGCTCCGCCTCTGTTGAGGGCAGTCTAGAAGTGTGGCTCTGGGCCACAGGGCTCTGTCGCGGGCAGACATGGGGCTGGACGTGGGCCCTGCACCTTGACTGAGAAGCAGGAAGTCACAGCTGCTTTACAGGAAATCAGAGCGTGAAAGAGAAAAACAAACTCAATTAAAATGTTTTCCTCCAAACATGTGGAACTTAGAAAAGCTGACTGCATACCCAGCTACACAGGAAACTTCAACCAACTTCCCAAATTCATAAACAGTCTCCATTCATTCACCAAATGTAATTTTTCAAAAATGCACACCAAATATCCATCCTAAATAAATCCACACATCTGGGAATGTTAAAAGTTTTAAATAACTCTTAGATTACTGAGAGAAACTTGGAATACAAATGAGAATCTAATTAGAATCAAATGGGAACAAAAAATATTCTGCATTAAAATGCACAGGCTTAGATCCATCCAGTAAAAGCCCAGAAACACTGAGAATAGAGCAACCAAGACTTCAGAGCCAGCAGGATAAATAAACAAGAGAAATCCAAATAAAGAAGAAGGAACTAATAAAAGCACTAGCACACATTAATGAGAAACACCAGAGCTAGCAATGAAACCAGAAGCCAGTTCTTTTAGAAGATTAGGATTGGGCGGGGGGGGGGGGGGGGTGGGTGGGTAGAGTGCTGCAGAGTAGCAGCTCAAGTCTCCACCGCTCCACTTCCAATCCAGCTCCCTGCTAATGCGCTGGGAAAGCAGTGGAAGGTGGTCCAGGTGCTTGGGTCCCTGCACCCATGTGGGAGACTGAGAAGAAGCTCCTGGCTCCTGGCTTCAGACTGAATCAGCCCTGGCTGTTGTCCCAATTTGGGTAGTGAACCAGCAGATGGAAGATCTCCCTCTCTCTGTAACTTTGCCTTTCAAATAAATAAAATAAATATTTTTTTAAAAAAAGATTAGTTTTTTAAAAGAAGAAACCATTGTAAATAAGCTCAAGAAAACAGCATAAATAATCCACATGAAGACCAAAGCAGGAAATAAAATAACAAGAAATTATACAAACAACACGCACCACAAGCACAACTTAGACCCATGGCTAGAATGAACAATTTTCTAGGAACATATAAGTTGCCCAAAATCGGCCTAAGTAGTAAAATCTTTACCAGTAACCATAGAAACAGATGGTCATTGAAAGGCTACGTGCAGAGACAAAACACCAAACCCAGACAGCGCTACAGGAAAATGCTCAAGATTTCCAGGCACAGTTACCCTTTATTAAAAAATAAAACAAGAGGCGTCCCCCGAGATTCTGAGGCTGACGCTGAAACCATGCAGCTATGAGCAAGGAAAGCACAGCGAGGACGCGCAGTGAGGCCGCGCAGGGCTCCCGAGGTCTCCTCCGCTCCTAGGCGCGGGCACAGGGACCTGGGCCCATGGCACTGCCGGGCCAAGGCATCAAACGGCAGGTGAGCCAGCTCCACGCCTCTGCGCAGCCTGGAGCCACTGAGGTGTGGCCCAGTGGACCCCTGATGCCTGAATTACCGACTCACTGCGCGTGGCAGCAGCGCAGGATGAAAGCAGCCCCACATTGTTGTCATTCCACACAGAGAAAGTAGCTCCTTACTGCTGCTTCTTTGAAAGTAAATCATGCTGGTCCAAGAAGGCGGGGGTGGGGGGTGGGAGGGACGGGGACAGAGAGAAGGAAGAAAGTCTTAAGATGTAACATCTGGACAAGAATCTCACAGTACTGGCAGAATCTCTGCTCGGAAGAGCTCTTGAAATGATCCTTTTAATAGACATGAGACTAAACTATTTATTGGTGCATTTCCCTCTGTTTATCTTCTTTTTAAACTAGGAAAGAAATAGACATGATAGATTTCTCTTTCAAAAAAGTTTTAGGCTGGGTTATACAGGAAGCAAGGTCCCCAGTTTGGATAGATACAGCTGAGGGTAGGTCAATAACTTTTATTTTTAGGATTTATTTATGGATTTGAAAGGGAGGGAGGGAGGGAGGGAGAGAGGGAGAGAGGGAGAGAGGGAGAGAGAGAGAGAGAGAGAATCTTCCATCTACTGGTTCACTCCCCAGGTGCACACCACAGCCAGGGCAAGGCCAGGCCAAAGCCAGGAGCCAAGGATTCCAGCTGGGCCTCCCACAGGGGTGGCAGAAAGCCAGGGATCTGGGCTACCACCCAATGTCTCTGAGGCACACTAGCAGGGACCTAGACTGGAAGCATGGATTAGCCAGGGCTCAACCAGGCACTCCAGTGTGGAGGTGGGTGTTCAGGTGCTGGCTGAACCCACTGCAGGCAGGTGAATAATCATTAACTGCAAAACTAACAAGCACTCATATTTATTGAAAGCTTATTATGCAGCAAAAACTATCAGCACCCCCTATCGTATCCAACACTCAGGACAGATAAGGAAAGCAAGGCCAGGTGGGAGGAAGTCGCTGGCCCGTGACCACACTGTGAGAGGAAACAGCGTCTGGCTGCCGCGCCGTGCCGCGCGGTTCTGAAAAGGTGTAATTACGGCGACAGATTGACAGACAACATAAGGAAGCCAGAAGGCCCCGAAGAAACATATGTTCTAAAAAGCAAACAAATGTGACTCAAAAAATAAAAAGAGAACTCTGCGAGGCCCCGCCTCTATCTAGAGAATGAAATAGAGAAGTGGAAAGCGGCGGTCCCTCGTTAGACGCGCATTTGCATTTACAACAGCTCCTCAGCCAGGACTCACGTCCAGCCTTCGGCGCAGCGGCACGGCTGCCCACGTCACGGCCAGCCCCTCCCAGTCCTCTCGTCCTCGCCTCTCCAGCCCTGGCGCCCCCGGCCCACGTCCTGTCTCCAACTGGCCCCTGTGGACACTGCATGAAGACGACCTCGTTCGGTCCTGACCTTGTAGGACTGGCTTCTTTCACTTGGCGTCATGTCTTCAAAGGCCACTCACCTCATTCACGCTGTGACCGACGTTAGAATTCACTTCTGGGTAACTGCCAAGTAGTGGTTCCTGGTGAGGACATACTATGCTTGTTTACCCACCATCAGCAGTTACCACATTCTGATTACGGTGAAGGATGCCATGCATGTTCGCGCAACAAGGCTGTGTGTGGATTCTCTCCTGCTGGACTTTCTTGCATGTGCTACCAGAGGCAGAGCTGGCTGGGTCACGTGGCCCAGCACTCCACTTCCAGCTGCGGAGGCTGGGCACTTAGAAAGGTTTGTCTGGCTCACAATCCCGGCGGCCAGAGGTCCATGCCGGATGCTGCCAGCGCCCGTGGCCGCATCACAGCATGGCAGAAAGACGGGAAGAGAAGCAGAAGCAGGCATGTGCTGAAGGGGCCGTGCACAGGGTGGCTTCACTTTCAACCACTCTCACGAGAACTCACTCTTCATTCAGAGACAGCAGCGTAAATCGGCAGGTGACACCCACCACGACCTGACTGCCTCCCACTGTGTCCACCGCCTCTTGACTGGCCACACAGTGGCCCGAGCTGCCAGCACACGGACCTTTGGGAAACACACTCAAGCTAAATCCAGACCACAGCTAAGGGTAATATCTTGTGGGACCATAAGACCGTTAGCCGAGGTGGCTGCACAATCTTACACCATCGCCGGCAACACGGGGGGGGGGGGGGGCTCCACTTCTCCACATCCTCGCCAACACCCACCAGTCTTGCTGATGCCGTGGTTTTGGTTTGCCTGTCTCTTATGACTCTCATCGAGCATCTTAGAGGTGGTGATGGCTACCGGCCTTCCCTGGAGAGATGTCCTTTCAGATCCTTCGCTCATGTTCAAAACTGACGCTCTTGTTTTTATTGTGGAATTGAGAGTTCTTTATATATTCTGGATACGTATGTCCTACCAGACTCACAAGTTGCAAATGTTTTCTGCTATTCTTTGGGTGGCATTTTCACTTTCTTGAAGTATCCTTTGAAGCACAAAAGCTTTTCTTTTTGATGAAATCCAATACATGCACCTTTTCTCTTGTCATTTGTGCTTTTGTTCTTGTACCTAAGGTTCCAGGCCCGGGGCTGGCATGGGGCAGGCTAAGCAGCCCCCGGAGATGCTGGCATCCCATATCAGAGTGACAGTCTGAGTCCCGGCTGATCCACTTGCAATCCAGCTCCTGTGAATGTACCTGAAGATGGCCCAAGTACTTGGACCCCTGTCACCCAGGTGACGGCCAAGGACGCGGCTACCAGACACTGCTCCTGTTAGGAATGAGTGAGCACTCCACCGTGCGGCCAAGACGGGAACTAAGTCACTGAGTCATGACTCCCTGCCTATCCGTGACATCCAGTGGGAATGCTGAGTCCCCGCGCACCTGTTAATCCAGACGGCTCCTTTGACTTTCACGAGGTATTCTTCAATCTCCAGTAGGCTGATATTCAGACCCAAGTCTGTATTGTCTAAGCCTGACTCAATGCACGCCCCCGCCCTGTAAGGCAAGTCTAGAAGCCAGCATCAAGTGCAGACTTGCAGAGCAGCCAGCCGAGGCCACGGACTCGCGCTCTCCAGGTTCGTGGCCAGAGAGAGCAGCCGAACGAGCTCCAGCTGCGACCTGCCAAGCAGAGCTGGTGGCTCCAGTCCCCATACAGACTGAGCCCAAGGCTGGAAGGATGCCACAATACTGACTTGTTGTTTGCTTTCCAAACGTTTTAACTACCACACGAAACTTGCACATACCTATGTGCATGATGTTTCAATACACGTATAAACCGTGTAATGGTGAATCAGGTAAACAGAGGCCGGTGCTGTGGCGTAGCGGGTAAAGCTGCCGCCTGCAGTATGGGCATCCCATATGGGTGCCGGTTCAAGTCTGGCTGCTCCTCTCCTGATCCAGCTCTCTGCTGTGGCCTGGGAAAGCAGCAGAAGTCCTTGGGCCCCTGCACCCACGTGGGAGCTCCTGGCTTCGGAATGGCCCAGCTCTGACCTTTGCAGCCATTTGGGGAGTGAACCAGCGGATGGAACCTCTCTCTCTCTGCCTCTGTTAACTCTGTCTTTCGAATAAATAAATCTCTTTTAAAAATAGTAATATAATAGGCTGGCACCACAGCTCACTTGGCTAATCCTCCACCTGTAGCACTGGCACTCTGGGTTCTAGTCCCTGTCTGGGCGTCGGATTCTGTCCCAGTTGCTCCTCTTCCAGTCCAGCTCTCTGCTGTGGCCCTGGAAGGCAGTGGAGGATGGCCCAAGTGCTTGGGCCCTGCACCCGCCTGGGAGACCAGGAGGAAGCACCTGGCTCCTGGCTTCAGATTGGCACAGCATGCTGGCCGTAGCAGCCATTTTTGGGGTGAACCAATGGAAAAGAAAGACTTTTCTCTCTGTCTGTCTCTCTCACTGTCTAACTCTGCCTGTCAAATATATGTATGTATACATATAATAAATATAAATATAATAAATATAAATATAATAAATATATAATATAATAAATATAATAAACAAACTTAAAAACTCAGGTAAACATATCTATCTCCTCACTTATCCTTTCTTTGGTGAAAACATTCCAAATCTTTTCATCTAGTTTTTTAGAAAATACAAGCAGGGTGCCTTATTTTATCCACAGCCACCCCACTATGCAACAGAACACCTGAATTTCTCTCTCCTGACGTGGTAACCTTCTCCCTACCCACAAATTATTAGGTAGAATGTTGATCAAGTACATTTTAGATTAAAAAAATAAATAACCCTCCCATTAAACTAACTAAAGTCTTGGGCCATGATTTCAAAATTACTGAAATAGTCCCTCAACTAAAATCTCTGCTTCTGATAGTGACTCAAGTCCAGATTGTTCTTAAAACTTTGTCAAAATCCTTCTTGATCCTTCCAGGGCCCCCAAGGCCTACAGATTGCTTTCTCTGGAGCTCAAAGTGCAAAGCCCAGTTTCTCTTGGTCTATTTCCCAACACGGTCATCCAGATACGGTTTCTCAGCAGATCACAGAGACAACAAGCCGAGTGTTATGCCCTGGCCTTCCTGTGTGAAGCTCGCTGTCCCCCTGCTCTGACACCTGACCACTACTTCCTGCACCAGAGTGTGGGCTCCAGGGCACGGCACGACATGGCACGGCATGGCACGACACGCACGGCATGGCGGGCACTAAGCCAGGCCCTGGCGAACAGGGCTCCTTGCTGCGTGCCGTGGCCCCTGCACCAGCTCCTGCATTGCCTCCCCGAACCCTCTGAAGAAACCAAGAGTCCCAGAGAACGCCCGTCCAGGGCTGCACGCACTGGGCCACTGTCTGGTACTGAAATCCCGCTCAGTCTTGGGTTCCAGGTCACTTCTGTCTCCGCCCGATCACTACGGTCAGTAATAGTTATCTGCTCCCTGCAGTATTTCCGGCCTGTGACACACATCTGTACTATCATATCACCAAACGCTAGAGCGCCGGCAGAGGGCTCCCGATTGCTCCCTGCCCGCCCCCCCCCCCCCCCGCCCCAGCACACACACAGCCTCCCCCACTATCAACATCCCACCCCGGGGCCGCACTTGTCACAGGTGACGAACCACGCGGACACAGGCAGAGGTGGCCGTGTCCAGGCACAATGACGTACACGTCCTCCCCCCACTCGCAGTACCATCCAGGGTGCTTTCACCGCTCTGAAACCCGTCTGTGCTCCGCCTGGCCACCCAGGCAACCAGCGATCTCTACTCCATCTCCAGTCTGTCTTCTCCAAACTGGCATCGAGTTGGAGTCACTTAGTATGTTGACCTCTCAAAATGACGCCTTTCCCTTAGACGCCTTACAAATCCATAAGGAAAGACCAAGACTCCCATTAAAACGTGAGCAGATGGGCAGCGGGCAGAGCGGTTAAGCCATCGCCTGGGACACCCAACTCCCACTCTGGGAAGCTGACATGTGAGTCCCAACCCTGCTCCCAATTCCACGTTCTTGCTAACGCACCCTGGGACGCAGCAGTGATAGCTCAGGCAGGTAGGTCTGGGCCACCCACATGGGAGACCCGGATGGAGTTCCCAGCTTCAGCCGAGCCCACCTCTGACTACTGCAGCCATCTGGAGAGTGAGGTTGCAGATGGGAGATATCTCACACCAAATCTCTGTCTCTGTCCCTCTCTATTTCAAATAAATAAAAGCAATTTTTAAAAATTTAATTACTGAGGCTGCAGTTTAACGGCCTGTTCTGAAGCGCCGGCATCCCATATGGGCACCGATTCAAGGCCTGGCTGCTCCACTTCCGATCCAGTTCTCTGTTATGGCCTGGGAAAGCAGTAGAAGATGGTCCAGGTCCTTGGGCCCCTGCACCAGTGTGGGAGGCCCTGGAAGAAGCTCCTGGCTTCGGATCGTTGCAGCTCTGGCCATTGCTGCCAACTGGGGAGTGAAACAGCGGATGGAAGACCTCTCTCTCTCTCTCTCTCTCTCTGTTTAACTCTGACTTTCAAACAAATAAATAAATATCTAAAAAAAATTTTTATAGAGGAGTTGGCATGGTGGCACAGGTTAATCCTCTGCTTGTGGCACTGGCATCCCATATGGGTGCTGGTTCTAGTCCCGGCTGCTCCTCTTCCTATCCAGCTCTCTGCTATGGCCTGGGAAAGCAGTAGAAGGTGGCCCAAGTCTTTGGGCCCCTGTGCCCGCATGGGAGACCCAGAGGAAGCTCCTGGCTCCTGGCTTTGGATCAGCGCAGCTCCAGTCGTTGCGGCCATTTGGGGAATGAACCAAAGGAAGGAAGACCTTTCTCTGTCTCTCCCTCTCACTGTCTGTAACTCTACCTTTCAAATAAATAAATAAAATCTTTAATAAAAAATTTTAGAAAAATATTTATTTATTTGTTTGAAAGGCAGTTAGAGAGAAATAGAGGTCTCCCATCTGCTGGTTCACTTCCCAAATGGCTCCAATGGTAGGCCAGGCCAAAGACAGGAGCCTGGAACTCCATCCAGGTCTCCCAAGCGAGAGACAGGGACACAGTACTTTGGCCACCTTCTGCTGCTTTCCCAGGCACAGTAGCCAGGAGCTGGATCGGAAGCAGAGCAGCCAGAACTGGACTAGAGCCCATACATGATGCCAGCATTACAGGAGGCAGCAAAACCCACAGTACCACAAAGCCAGCCCCCATCAATTAATTTTACATTTTTTAAAATGGCCTAAAGATTCAAACAGACATTTTTTCAAGGAAGATACACAAATGTCCTATACGCTGATAAAACATGTTCAACATCGTTAACTGTCAGGGAAATGCAAAGTATATCTACCACAAAACACCACTTTACAGCCAGACGGCTAAAACAAGATGTAAATGCGCAAGCAAGGGTGTGGGGCCAGGAGCCCTCTGACTCCGAAGGCAGGGGTGCAAGTTAGAAAACAGCTGCACCATTCCGTTCCCAACATCCAGCACACAGACTTCCCGTGGGACGCAGCGACTCCACCTCTACGTAAAATACCCGAGAGGGGCCCGTGCTGTGGTGGAGCAGGTGGAGCCACCATTTGCAGTGCCAGCATCCCACATGGGCGCTGGTTTGAGTCCCGGCTGCTCCACTTCTGATCCAGCTCTCTGCTATTGCACCTGGGAAAGCGGCAGAAGATGGCCCAAGGCCTTGGGCCCCTGCACCCACATGGGAGACCCAGAGGAAGCTCCTGTCCTGGCTTCAATCTGGCCCAGCCCAGGCCATTGCACCCATTTGGGGAGTGAACCAGTGGATGGAAGATTTTCTCTGCCTCTCCCTCTCTGTAACTCTGCCTTTCAAATAAATAGATAAATCTTTAAAAACAAGATCCAAGAGAATTAAAACCCAGGGTCACACAAAGTCTCAGACACTAATGTTCATGGTGGCATTAGTTAGCATCAGATGGACATAATGGGGCAATTCCATACAATGGAGCATTACTCCCCATTAAAAAGCAACAGAATGCTGACACAGGCTACAGTGTGGGTGTCCCACACACATAGTGGGCAAAGGAAGGAAGTCAGATCCTCAAGTCCAAGAACACCTGCTCCCACTAACCAGAGTGCCAGTACCGGTCATCTACAGAGATGGACAGTGGACTTGTGGTAACCAGGGTTTGAGGTCAAGAATAGAGGGTGGGTGACTGCTAAACCACAGGGGGCGTCTTTCTGCAGCAATGAAGAGATTCTGGAATTAGCGCTGGTGTACATCTCTCTGAATATATAAAAACAGGGAATTTAAAGGATGAAACTCTGGGCATGACAGCTATACCTCAACTACCCAATTAAATGCAGCAGTGACCTGAAGACTAATACAAGCCATATTTATTGCATTTAAGACAAGCCCTTCTGTCTTAGCTTTTTCAGGCTACAGAGTTGGTTGTAAGAGTCTCAAATGCCATGTTGCCTGGAATGGCAGGTGTTAAACGCACTCCTTAAACAGAAATAAAAAGACAACAGGCATCTATGTAAGAGGGGGAGAAAACACAGCGCCCGCCCCGCTCCGCTCGCGCGTGCAGTTGAGCTGCACAGACACAAGCGCCCCCCCAAGAGAAGCAAACAGCAGTGCAGGCAGGTCGCTGCTGCTCACCCAGGGCCTCTGTTCCCCTCCCACCTCCTCCCTGAGGCGCCCGCCACGGCTCAGCTCCAGGCCACGCTCATCTCACGCCTGCCGCGTGACAAAAGGCACTGGCATCTCCTTTCTCTGATTCATTTTCACCATGAAATAATTATCTGTTGCACAAATGAATGAAGTAGTCATCACAGAATTCCTCTACGTCTAAACCCCGGCTCAGCACCACCTACCGATATGAATTCCCTTAAACTCCAGAATTGTCTTGTTAAGAGCACAAATCTCCATCTAGCACGCAGCACTGGTGGTTTCTGTCACCCCATCCCGCCCACCTTCTGGTCTCGCGCCCATCCACTCCAGTCAGACTGCTCCGCTCACTGTCCCCGGGCTCCTCCGGGCCCATGGGCACCTCTGCCCCCTCCAGGCCTACTTTCTCCAATCACCTGACCTTTACTGCCCTGTAAAGTTACTTTTTTTATTATTAATTATTTAAATACTTCTCCAAACAGATTTTAAGCTCATCGGAAGCAGAATCCATGGTGAGGGTCTGAAACAATAAACACCGACCTACACTGACCTACAGGATCAAGCCTACACAAGGAGCCGCGCGGGTGGATCACCAGAATTCAGAGAAACAAGGCTACGGGGGGAAGGGTCGGGAAGTCGGTTGGTAGAGGCGAGGCAGACTGTGCCTCACGAGGGAGACCCTCTTATCCCAGGGTCGGGGTTAATCCCTTGCATGTGGGAAGGCAGATCTAGATGCAGATACAAACTGAATCTTTAAAAAAAAAAAAAAAGATTTGTTTTACTTATTTGAAAATTAAAGATTCAGAGAGGCAGAGGCAGAGGTGGGGTGGGAGGGTCTTACATCTGCTGGTTCACTCTCCAGATGGCCACGATGGCCGGAACTATGCCGATCAGGAGCCAGGAGATTCCTCCAGGTATCCCACAGGGGTGCAGGGGCCTAAGGACTTGGGCCATCTTCCACTGGCCACAGCAGAGAGCTGGATCGGAAATGGAGCATCCAGGACTCAAACCAGCACCCATATGGGATGCTGGCACTACAGGTAGCGGCCTCACATGCTACGCACAGCTCCGGCCCCCAAATTGCATCTTAAAAATATGCCTCAATCTTTCAAACTGATCCGTTGTTTTGTCTTCTAAAGCCTTTCAAAACAGTTTTACAGGATTTATCTATTTATCTGAAAGGCACAGTGTCAGAGAGACAGAGAGAGATCGATCTTCTACCTTCTGGTTCATTCTCCAAATAGCTACAAGGGACAGCAATATGCCAGCCCAAAACCAGGAGCCAGAAACTCCCCTCCAGGTTTCCCACACGGGTGGCAGGGGGCCAAACACCTGGGCCACGTGCTGCTGCCTTCCCAGGTACAGCAGCAGGGAGCTGGATTGGAGGTGGAGCAGCCGGGACTCAAACCGGTGCTCACATGAGATGCTGGCATCACAAGTGGTACCACTGTACCACGATGCCAGCTCCAGCCTTAAAAACATTCATGCTGTTCTCCAAACACAGCTGGAGAGCAAACTAGAGCTGACCCACTAACTCAAAGCCTGCGGTGCCAGGGCGAGGAGTCGAAGATTTCTCTCACCAGGAATGGGGTCTTGGATTAACTGTTCTGTCAGTTCATCTTCATGGGTCTCAACTGCTGCGTTTTGGCTCACTTATCTTAAAGCTCCAAATAGACAATGTATGTGTGATATTCATTCTTCATAGTAGGAATATCAGAAATGCTTAAAGCACATGAGCCTATGATACATTTAAAACAAAGAAAAACTCTTTGTAACCACCACCCCTAAAAATAACAACATAAATGTACAGACTGGCAACTACAGAAAAAAACACACACATTTTTGGAGTGGGTATTTAGTCTAGTGGTTAAGGCATCCCACATCAGAATATCTGGGTTCAATTCTAAGGTCCAACTCCTGACTCCAGCTTCCTGCTAACGCAGACCCTGGAAGGCACCAGTGGGAGATCTGGATTGAGTTCCTGGCTCCTAGCTCCAGCCTCAGCCCAGCCATGGCCACTGTGGGCATTTGGAGAGTGACCCAGGGCATGAGAGATCTTTCTATTTTTCTGTTTCTCTACCCCTCAAATAGACTAAACTTAAAAACAACAACAACAAAAAACCGCATCTGACTCCCAGGACCCAACTCAGCCCTCTTGAATCAGAAGTGCTGGGGAGAAGCCTGAGAATCTGCATGTTTTTAAAACAGAAACACATATTTTCACGAACATGAACTAGTAAAGGCCAGTTTGGGAGGGGACGGCGAGCAACAGGAGGAGAAGCGCTGCTGCTTCTATGTGCACACGGTCACCGCAGCTCGTGTCTGTCCTCTGTGGCCCGGGTGCTGGGTGCCATCGAAGGCGTCGGCAGAAGGGGCATTAAAACAAAGCTCTGTAGTGAAGGATCGTCCACTCACGGGTCAGTCACAGCGGCAAACACACGGACCACAGGCTGAGCACCAGAACCTGCAGCGACAGCAGGGCCAGAGGGGGCTTCTCACTGTCAGGACCCCCTCTGACTTCCTCCCACATCAGCGCACACCCCTGACGGTCAGCCTCCCTGCCACACCTCACGGGAGAGGGGAGGAGAGAGGCCCTGTGTTCTCAAACGTGAACTACAGTGGCCCCGGATCGCAGGCTTGCTTTCCACCGTTTCCATTATCTTCAGTCAACTGAGGTCCAAAAACATTCAACAGAAAATTCTGTATCTTAGAGAAATTCCCTTCATAGAATTCTAGTACCGTATACTGCCACAATTTTCCTACTTTATTAGTTATTTCTTTCCATCTTTCACTGGGCCCAATTTAGAAATTAAACTTGATCATAAGTGTGAATATAAAGGAAAAACAGTTAAGTGTAGGGTTCAGTACTATCCACAGCCTCAGGCATCCACTGGGGCTCTTACCCCCACGGACACGGAGGACTACTGTGCCCAGAGCTTACCATTAAACGCTCACTTCTTAATAGAAAAATAAAAAAACCCGAGTGTGGTATGAACAAGCTGTTGGTGAACCTGCATTCAGTTTTAGTTTTCCTTTCCCACCACTAACTGAACAAAAACATTCGATTGAGGCAGGTCCTGTGGTACAGCGTTTAAGTTGCCGCGGGGGACACCCACACCCCGTATCAGCGTGACGAGGTCTGACTCTACCTCCACTTCCAATCCACCTTCCTGCTACTGTGCCCCCTGGGACCACAGGTGATGGCTCAGCACATGAGTCCCTGTCCCTCACACGTAAGACCCGGATGGAGTTCTGGACTCTTGACTTTGGCCTGGCCCAGGTCCAGCTGTTGCAGCCATCTGGGGGATGAACTAGTGATGGACGCTCTCTCTGTCTCTCTACCTTTCAAATAAATGAAAAAAAAAAAAAAACACAATTTTTTAAGCTCAATGAAAATACTTTGGTATTAGAATCTTTTTTTAAAGTAAGTAAAAGTTATAGAAGACAGTAGTTTTTCTATATTACATTACTTTCTCTGCCCTCCCCACAAGGCCATAAAGCAAATTTTAAAATGCTGCACACACAGACTTCTGCAAGAGGTGAGTTCTACAAAGAACTCTTCAACGGCTCTATTCTAGGTCAGGAGTTGGCAAACGGCTGCCTGTGTTGTAAATAAAGTTTTATTGGCACACAGCCACGCTCATCAGTTCACTTAGGACCTAGAGCAACACTGGCAGCGTAGAGTACGCGACAGAGCCCAGGTGGCCCACAAGGCATAACACATCTACTGCCCGGGCCTTTCAGAAGTTTGCCTACACACCCATGAACGTAAGAAAACGTTCCCAAAATGCCACCCCGGCTTCTGACTACTTGCTCCTTTATTAACATGGGGTTGAAACACACACACACACACACACACACACACACACACACCCCAGATCTCCCAAACTAGAAGCAGATGTAAGCACCCGACATTCCATGAGAACACCATGAAGCATTCCTCTCCGACTGCTATGCTGTGGCCTCCTCCCCAAAACCATCTGCAAAGAGCACGCAGCAAATGACAGGAAAGTCCCTGTATATCTGGGAGTCTGGGCTTCTGACAGAAGTGGCTCGGGCACCTCTCCAACGCAGAGAGGCCTCTATGTCCCAAAGGGGCCAGGCCGAGGGCTCCCGGAGCTACGGGATGGGGCCCGGTCCAGTCCACCTGCACATGGGAAGTTCTGCCTCGACACCACTCAAAAGAGAGGAGCGTGTCTGGAACGAGCCTGGGAGCTGCGTCTGTGGTCTAGAGGACTTGAGAAACAGAGAGCTTGCACAAAATGCTCCCTTGCCCACGGCGTGAGGACATATGAAGTCAGAAAACACAGGAAAGCAACTGCCACACAGCATGGTTCTTTGTGGGCCCGGGGGGGGGGCGGCGAGGGAGAGGACCAGCGCAGGCCTCCCACACCAGCAGTCTCCCTTCTTCACGCCCTCAGCACGAAATACCCCGTACCCTGCCCAGCCAGGCCCTAGCCAACGCCTCCATGGCTCCTACCCCGGTCTGAGTTACGATTTTTCCACATCTTCGCACCTAAGACTCAGCGCCTGGAGCTCTCTGAGCTCCACCTCTGCCCCCATTTCTCCAACGGTGGGTGCTGGGTGCAGCCTCCCTCCCCACAACGTCCACCATTGTGGACCATTGTGCCCTGACCATGTCTGCCGTCGCCAGGGTGTGCAGGCTCCAGCGCATCGGTGGGGGCCGGATGTAATCTTCCCGCACTACACCAGGATGGAAGACGTGTACAGATTTTGAAATCTTGGGTCCTGGGTTCAAATTCCAGGTCAACCACTTGCCTAATGGATGGCATGGGGCAAATTACTCAACCTCTCTGGTCCCGGGTCTTCTCCACTGTCCCCTACGGATGTCCTCCTGCTCTCAGAGCCACAGTGGGCATCAGAATAGGCTCTCAATGGGGACAGCTGCTGTGACCGCTTCTAGCTTGTCTTTAAGTCACTCCTAAAACCTCCGCCCCTTCAAGCTGTCCCGCAAAGCGAGAGCAACTTGCCTCCTGCCAGCTTCCCTTAGGAGCGGTCCCAGCTTCTGACGTTCCAGGATTTGTCCACTCGACACACACGGAGACAGACAGAACGGGCTGCAGGAGCAAGCACCTGGGAAGCGGTGCGGTCCACACTTCCTGGATTCTGTACCCGTGAGTTCTCCGACTTGCTCAGTGCACCTGCAGCCCCGGCGTCAGCACTCAAGGCCCTTCCCTGGCCACTTGCAGGTGAGCGCACTGTGCAAACACGGAGGGTCTGCTCTGCAGGCTCCCACTGGGGTCAGACAAGGGGCGCTCCGCCCTCCCGGCTCAGCGGGTCGTGTCCCTGTCCACAGCGGCCTTTGCGGGGCCTGCTGAGAGCCGCTTCTCATGGGTCCATGCTGTGTGCTGTCACGTGGCTGTTTAACATGGCCCCGAGCAGGGCGCTGTGTCCCCACGCCTAAGAAGGTGCTGACGTGCCTTGTGTGTACATTAGAGGAACCCTGTTCGAGCGTGTGTAACAGAGCTGCTGGCTGTGAATTCAGAGTTAACGGAGCAATAATACAGAGTAGAATAGGGTGTCTTTAAACAGAAGCACACACAAAGCAAGGCTATTTATTAATCAGCTGACACACCACGACTGGAAGCAGGCACCTGGCTTCGCATGCCAGTTCCAGCCAGCGCAGACTCTGGGAGGCAGAGTGACAACTGTGGTAATCTGGCCCCTGCCACCCACATGGGGGACCTGGACTGAGTTCCTGGCTCCTGGTTCTGGCCCCAGCAGCCATGGGTCAGCCTCCACTGGCTCGGGCTTGGCAGCGACCTTACAGGGCAGGCCTACCGCAAGTGGCCCGGGCTGCCCAGCCACTGCCTGTGGGAGCTGCTCTTAGCCCCGCCTCAGGGCCCCTCCCACGGTCTCCGTCACCCCATTCATGACGCTCCGTGATGGGGATGAGAGACACAGACATGAGGTGGCAGATGTGGTGCCGCTCAACAGCCGGGGCGGGGGAGGAGGGAGAGAAGGCGGGCGCCACACTGAGCACACATGCTGCGCTGTCTCCCCTCCCCTTGGCCAGGAGGACATGCTTCCGTGTCCCCTGACGGCGGTATGTTCAGGAAATGCTTCCCCAGAATGCACCTCAAAGTCATTCATGAGAGCAAAAGCTGCCGCCAGGCTGGCACCTTGATAACCGGCAGAGTGCCTACTGGCCCCGCAGCTCCGGCTCCAGCGAGGGGACGTGAGGTGCCAGCACCACATACACACACCGACCTTAGTCCTAGGAGAAAGCAGGAGTCTCCCGGAACGTATGCCCAAAATCACTAAACCTCCACAAGCACCGGACTATGACGGCACTACACTACTGCGGGGCCCACAGCACCGCACCAAGCTCTAAGGAGCTGCTGCAGCTTCACGCCTGAAAGTCGCCTGCAGAAATCAGTTTATGACAAGTGATGTACTGCCCTGTCTTTCCTCCTCGTAGTTCCTCTTTGAGAGTTTTTTCCTTAGAAAAATGACCCCACTGTGCAGGCACGGTGGTGCAGTGGGCTAGGCCTCTGCCTGCAGCGCCAGAATACCATATGGGTGCTGGTTTGAGTCCCAGCTGTTCCTCTCCGATCCAGCTCTCTGCTGTGGCCTGGGAAGGCAGCTGAGGCTGGCCTAAGTGCTTGGGCCCTGCACCCACGTGGGAGACCCAGAGGAGGCGCCTGGCTTAGAATTGGCTCAGCACCGGCCGTTGTGGCCATTTGGAGAGTGAACCAGTAGGAAGATCTTTCTCTCTCTCTTTTCTGTCTGGAACTCTACCTCTCAAAAAAAAAAAAAAAAATGAAAGGAAGGAGGAAAAATGACCCTACCATAAAGTCTGTGCTGCTATTTGCAGAGTTGTCTGTATGTGTATTTCCCCCTTAAAATAACTACAAATCCCAGGTTGGATTGAGGTAAGACTCCAATTCTTCACTTATGAATTGATTCTAAGTAGCTCTGCTGAAACTAAAAGTTAGAGTCTAAATATTAAAGATTTAATAGACTTTCTATGTTTTAATATATTACCATGGATTTTCAAAAACAGCAGATAATGAGAGTCAGGTTGTGCATTTCATTAATAACCAGTAGAATTTATGCACAAGAGTAACACTGGCAGATGCTGAGTTGACCTCAAAGTGCAACAACTGCTACCCAAAAGTAACCTGAACACCTCAGGGAAGCACACTCCGAAGATCAGAGTACAAAGACGTCCCCTGAAGCAAGCTCAGTCAGAGGCGTAATGGTTAGCGCTGCCCCTGCGGCACCCCACACGGGCGCTGGTTCACGCCCCAGAGGATCCACTTCCCAGCCAGCTCCCAGCTAACGTGCCTGGAAGAGCAGTGGCCAATGGTCCAGGCACTGCGTCCCTGTCGTCCTCATGGGAGCTCCAGATTAAACTCCTGGCTCCTGGCTTCACACGGCTCAGCTCTGGCTGCTGTGGCCATTTAGGGAGTGAACCGAGGATGGAAGACCTCTCTGTGTGTCCGTGTCTGCCTTTCTGTCACTTTGCCTTTCAAATAAATAACTCTTAAAATAATCATAATAAAAAGAGGGGCCAGTGCTGTGGCGTACTAGGTTAAGCACCTGCCTGCAGTGCTAGCAACCCATATGGGCGCCAGTTTGAGTCCCAGCTGCTCCTCTTTTGATCTGGAACCCAGTTGATGACATGGGAAAGCAGTAGAAGATGGCCCAAGTGCTTGGGCCCCTGCATCTGCATGGGAGACCTGGAGGAAGTTCCTGGCTCCTGGCTTTGGATCAGCCGAGCTCTGGCCATTGTGGCCATTTGGGGAGTGAACCAGCAGATGGAAGACCTTTCTTTCTGTCTCTCCCTCTGCCTCTCGAATAAATAAAATCTTTACAAAAAAGAAAAGGTAGGTGAATAGGACAATGAATCACTTTTAACATCATGAAGAGTTGAAAACAGCTGAGGGGCTGGCACCGCGGCTCACTTGGCTAATCCTCTGCCTGCGGCACCAGCACTCCGGGTTCTAGTCGGGGCACCAGATTCTGTCCCGGTTGCCCCTCTTCCAGTCCAGCTCTCTGCTGTGGCCCGGGAGTGCAGTGGAGGATGGCCCAAGTGCTTGGGCCCTGCACCCCATGGGAGACCAGGATAAGCACCTGGCTCCTGGCTTCGGATCAGCACAGCACGCCGGCCGTAGTGGCCATTTGGGGAGTGAACCAACGGAAGGAAGACCTTTCTCTCTGTCTCTCTTTAACTCTGCCTGTCCAATAAAAAGCAAATAAATAAAAAAAAAAAAAAGAAAAAGAAAAAAGAAAACAGCTGAGTAAGTTTGGAGCAATAGTTATCAACTTAATTTTTTTTTTTTTTTTTGACAGGCAGAGTGGACAGTGAGAGAGAGAGAGACAGACAGAAAGGTCTTCCTTTTGCCGTTGGTTCACCCTCCAATGGCCGCCGCGGATGGCGCGCTGCGGCCGGCGCACTGCGCTCCTCCGATGGCAGGAGCCAGGAGCCAGGTGCTTTTTCCTGGTCTCCCCATGGGGTGCAGGGCCCAAGCACCTGGGCCATCCTCCACTGCACTCCCGGGCCACAGCAGAGGGCTGGCCTGGAAGAGGGGCAACCGGGACAGAATCCGGCGCCCCGACCGGGACTAGAACCCGGTGTGCCGGCGCCGCAAGGCGGAGGATTAGCCTGTTGAGCCACGGCGCCGGCCTTTTTTTTTTTTTTTTTTTTTTTAATTTTTTTTTTTTTTTTTATTTTTTGACAGGCAGAGTGGACAGTGAGAGAGAATCAACTTAATTTTTAAACAATTCTATGGGTAATTTTAAAAACATAGTTTCGGGGCCAGCACTGTGGTATAGTGGGTAAAGCCATTCCCTGCGGTGCTGGCATCCTATATGGACGCTGGTTCGAGTCCCAGCTGCTCCTCTTCTGATGCAGCTCTCTGCTATGGCCTGGGAAAGCAGAAGATGGCCCAAGTGCTTGGGCCCCTGCACCCACGTCGGGAGACCCAGAAGAAGCTCCTGTCAGCTCAGCTCCGGCCACTGCGGCCATTTGGGGAATGAACCCACAGATAGAAGACCTCCCCTGCCCTTTCTCTGCCTCTGCCTTTCTGTAACTCTGCCTTTCAAATAAATCTTTTTTTTATTTTAATTTTTTTTTTATTTTTGACAGGCAGAGTGGACAGTGAGGGAGAGAGACAGAGAGAAAGGTCTTCCTTTGCCGTTGGTTCACCCTCCAATGGCCGCCACGGCTGGCGCGCTGCGGCCGGTGCACCACACTGATCTGATGGCAGGAGCCAGGTGCTTCTCCTGGTTTCCCATGGGGTGCAGGGCCCAAGCACTTGGGCCATCCTCCACTGCACTCCCAGGCCACAGCAGAGAGCTGGACTGGAAGAGGGGCAACCAGGACAGAATCCGGCGCCCCAACCGGGACTAGAACTCGGTGTGCCAGAGCCGCAGGCGGAGGATTAGCCTAATGAGCCACAGCGCCGGCCATCAAATAAATCTTTAACAACAACAGCAACAAGAAAACATAGCTCCAGCTAACTCAATGGACTTAGTCCCTTGAGTTTAATAGAAGCATCAGCACCGAAGGCTAACAGGTGAAAATGAGAGGTGCGGGTGGGCACCTAGCTCATTCCCAAGCCTCTCTCCGTGTCTCCCAAACAGAGACGAGCTCACATTTGATGGGCAATAATGCTGGCACTATTGCATGATGCCACACTGATCTGTTTGTGAGCTTTCAGAGGAAAGAAGTGGAGAGTGGAATGGAAAAACTAGGATAGGAAGGGGAAAGCTGCCTTGGTAGGAAGCTCGGTGTTCTAAGAAGGCCACGGAAGAGCCCGCGTGGGTTTCACCGGCTCCCTCAGCTGGGCTCACTGCCCTGCCCCATCCCTTGCCCACACCGCTGCGAGAGCAGCCCACCGGCTCAGAGCTGCATTTCTGTTTGCATCGTCTCAACCCCAGGACCCATGGACCAGCTCAAGCACTGCCAGAATATCCACTTGACTCTGCTGTGCACTCTTTGTCCTAAGATTGATTTATGAAAAGGTAGTGAGAAACTGTGGCAAAAAAATGACCCAAATGAAAGGTCTCTGCAAGTGACATCCCAGAGGAAAGAACAGGTCATCAAAGAAGAAGGTACCTTTCTGTGAAGGGAGGAGAGAACTTCTACTTTGACTACGGCCTTGTCTAAATAAGATCGGAGTAGGCGAACTCAAAAGGCTTCCACAGCCTTGGCGACTCATGACAAGAGCCTAGGGTGATTACTGACACCATAAACAAGAGTGTTAATTGTTAAATCAACAACAGGAGTCACTGTGCACTTACTCCCCATGTAGGATCTCTGTCCTTAATGTGTTGTACTATGTGAATTAATGCTATAACTAGTATTCAAACAGTACTTTATACCTTGTGTTTCTGTGTGGGTGCAATCTGTTGAAATTTTTACTAAGTATATACTAAATTGATCTTCTGTATGTAAAGATAATTAAAAATGAATCTTGATGAAGAATGGGATGGGAGAGAGAGTGGGAGATGGGATGTTTGTGGTGGGAGGGTGGTTATGGAGGAAAAACCACTATAATCCAAAAGTTGTACTTTTGTAATTTATATTAAATAAAAGTTTTCTTAAAAAAAAAGATAGTGAGAAAAAGAGTATATATATGTATTATATATACATATCCACTGGTTCACTCTCCAAAATGCTGCAATGGCCAGGGCTGGGCTAGGACAAAGCCAAGAGCCAGGCACTCTATTGCTTCTCCCACATGGGCGGCAGAACTCAAGTCCTCCAGCCGTCATCCACAGCTTCCCAGGCACATCAGCAGGGAGCTGGATCAGAAGGAAAGTAGCAGGTCCTGGCATGAGATACTCCCAGATGGGCTGTGGGCATCCCAAGCAGTGGCTGGGCGCACAGTGCCAACGCCGGGCCCCGTCCACCGTCAGTATCCATTTCGGCAGCGGCCAGTCACACTGGCCTGCCTGAAGTCCGAGCGGTTCTCTTTCCTAGGATTTAGCCAGTTACACTGATTTTGATGGATCTGCCATAGTAAATGATGATTTCAGTGCGTGTTTAGGGATTTCACTGTAGCCACGTAGGAGCCCAGCAGAGACACAAGCACTCAAGTTGCCATAACAGAGGACCACGAGCTGAGGGACGGGGCCCACGGAAGTTCACTGTCAGGCGGCTCTGGAGGCCGCAGGCTGCTTCCTCCGGGGCAGGGTTGTGCCTCCGCCCTGCGGACAGTGTTGGGGTTCTCCAGGGCTTCCTGCTGCTCCAGCCCCACCTCTGCCTCCGTATGTACTCGGCGTGCCCGTGAGCAGGTCTGGGGCGAAGTCCCCCTTTGAGAAGGACACCAGGCAGCGGCTGGGTCCACCCCACTCCAGCAGGCCTCCTCTCCCCTGGTTACATCTGCGGTGACCCTCTTTTCAGGCGAGACCGCACGTGGAGCTACTGCGGGTTGGGCTTTCCACACTAACTCTAGAAGGACCCAGTGCCACCCATCAATACAAAGACAGTCCCTGTGCCCTGTCCCTGTCCCCCTGTTGTCAGGGAGACAACAGAAGCTAGGAGAGAGTTCAAATATAATTCTTAGTATTCCTTGGTGTTCAATATTCAAGTTTTTGATATATTTTTTGATATATTTTTTTTTTGATATATTTTTGATTTATTTGTTTTTGATTTATTTGTTTTTGATATATTTTTTCAATATTCAAGTTTTGAACTAAGGGAAAATGCAGAAAAAAAGCATATCATCTCACAATTTGTGAAATTTTGCCAAAGCAGAACTTAAAAGGACATTTGTGATTACATTTTCAGTTTATGTATTTATTTTCATTTTATTTGAAAGGCAGAGAGAGGGAGATCTTCCACCTGCTGGTTCGCTCCCCCACCCGCTGCAACTGGGCAGCCCAGTGTTTAGGTGCCCGTGAGGCGGTGGGGACCAGGTACATGAGCCCTCACTGTGGCGTCCCTGGGGGCACAGCGGCAGGCACTGAGTTCCAAGCAGAATCGGGACTGAATCCACAGCGCTGACAAGGGACGCAGACACCCGACTGCTGCGCCCAACACCTGCCCCTCAGCCAGGAGGACACCAGCAAATCAAAAATCTAAGCCACTTACCTCCAGAAATTTACAAAGGAAGGAAAACACACTGTTTCAGGGAAAACTCTCAGTTCACTGGAGTCCCAGAACATGCAGGGAGCGAGAAGGAACGGAGCAGAGGCAACCACGAAATAGGTCACGACGGAGAATTTTCCAGAATGATGAAAAGCAACAACCTATGAATTGGAAAGTCCCAAGCAGAAGCAACAAAGGGAAATACCCCAGCAACATGACAGCGAAGCCACGGAAAACGAGAGCCAGGGAGAAAGGTCTTCGACGCGGCCACAGGAAAAGGGAGGCTGCTTTCCAAGTGCGGATAATTTCTCAAAAGCAACCGCAGACATCACAGGACAGGGACCGGCTTCCAAAGAAGTGTTAACCTACAGTCCTCTACCAGAAAAAACAGATTTTAAGAATCAAGATGAAGTACAGATCTTTTTGGACAGATTAATAAACCTTAGCCGCCAGTATAATTTTTCATCAAGAGCTGCTTTTACTTAAAACATGCATACAAAAGAGTATTTAGAACCAGTGACATCTGATAAAGTAATTGTATGACATAGCTAAATTTACTATTAGAATAAACAAAATAATCTAAACTCTTTTCCTTCTATCAGGAGTTAAATGTACTCCTCAAATTTTACATATGAGGGAGCTTCAAAAAGTTCATGGAAAAACAGAATTTAAAAAATAAGTTCTTTGGGCCAGCGCCGTGGCTCAACAGGCTAATCCTCCGCCTTGCGGCGCCGGCACACCGGGTTCTAGTCCCGGTCGGGGCGCCGGATTCTGTCCCGGTTGCCCCTCTTCCAGGCCAGCCCTCTGCTGTGGCCCGGGAGTGCAGTGGAGGATGGCCCAGGTGCTTGGGCCCTGCACCCCATGGGGAGACCAGGAAAAGCACCTGGCTCCTGGCTCCTGCCATCGGACGGGTGCGGTGCGCCGGCCGCAGCGCGCCGACCGCGGCGGCCATTGGAGGGTGAACCAACGGCAAAAGGAAGACCTTTCTGTCTGTCTCTCTCTCTCACTGTCCACTCTGCCTGTCAAAAAAAAAAAAAAAAAAAAAGAAAGAAAGAAAAAAAAAATAAGTTCTTTGTGGTACAAAAAATTTTTGAAACCTATGTATTTTTCCATACTATTTGAAAACCCCCTCATAGATAATTACATTCTCTTTAAAAAAAAAAAAAAAAGGTTTATTTGAAAGAATGAGAGAGAGAGTGACAGAGAGAGAGAGAGTGACAGAGAGAGAGAGAGAATCTTCCAACTCCTGGTTCACTCCCCATACGCCCGGGGATGGTCCGTCTGAAGCCAGGGCCCAGTGCCATCTTCCACTGCCTCCCCGGGTGCATTGGCAGGAGCTGGACTGGAAGCAGAGCAGCAGGGACGTGACCAGGTGCTCTGCTACAGGCTGCCGGCGCTGCAGCTCTGGCCCCAATTCTCTCTTCTTCCAGTAAGGTGAGGAAACCGGGGCGGGGGCCGGGGAGACTATAATCTGCAAATCACAAGATGAACGTGTCCTTATGGACACCACAAGGGGCATCCGAGTTAGGAGGACATCTGTCTATGGACGTGAGTGGGCTGCGGGAGAACCTGGTTCCAATCAGAGAAACAAAGATGCCAGGTGGAGCCACAGGCGCTGCCTTGCCTCCGCCATGAACTGACTCCATCTGCTTCACCACCCCGCGCCCCAGGCACAGGCACCCGTCTGCCTAGAACTCCACTGATGGAGAGCAAAGCTGGCAGCTGGGCGGTGCGCTGAGAGGGAGCCGGCGTTCACGCACAGCAGCCAGGGCTGGGCAGGTGTGCATCCGTACCACGTCTGGTGAGGAGAAACGGCAGAATTCGGCTGGTATCGCCCTGTTCTCCCTTTAGCCACACAGCCATCACGGGCAGCCTTCTGACCATCTCCCACCCCTTAGATCTGAGATCCTTCAAGCAGCTGCTCTGCCTCCCTCCTTGGAAGCAGCCCTGGGCCTCTGGAGGAACGGGTGGCAGCCGTCCCTCCCCCTGTGCGGCACAGGCGACCACTGGGAGGGCACTGCCACACACAGGCAAGGAGCGGCCGGGGGACACACGAGAAGACCGTACAGAGGCAGGGGTCTTCCGGGAGCCTGTGGTCCCTGCGTGGTTGGGAGCAAGAGCACAGGCTTGAGCCAGACTAGAAGACCGTACAGAGGCAGGGGTCTTCCGGGAGCCTGTGGTCCCTGCGTGGTTGGGAGCAAGAGCACAGGCTTGAGCCAGACCAGAAGATGCTAGGAATAGGCAAGGCTAAGGAATTGGACTTTGCCCCATAGGCAAGGAGGAGCTAAACAGGACCACCTTCTTAAAAAATAAAAATTAAAAAAAAAAATCCCTGCAAACTCTGGCACTGGAGAAGAGGAGGAGGAACGGGGAGAGGCAGGAGGCTGAGCCCCAGGCATTGCAACCATCTGGGGAGTGAAACAGAGATGGGAGATCTCTCTCTGTAACTCTGACCTTCAAATAAAAAAATAAAAATCTTAAAAAAAAAATAAAAAGTGGAGCAGCTGGGACTGGAACCAGCTCCCATTTGGGATGCTGATATCCCAGGCGGTGGCTTAACCTGCTGAGCTACAGAGCTGGCCCAGTTTATCCGCTTTCTATGGTGACAACTCGTTTCCCAGGATAGAAAGAAAAGAGGCCACATCGCATACGCTGGTGAAACCACCAATGCCTCTCACGTCATTCTAACACGCAGCTAAGACCGGGAGAATTCCCACTCTCTCAGATTTTCCCTTCTCCATTTGATCATATCTCCACTGATCTTAGGACCTCAGTGGAAAAAGTAAAACAAAACAAACAACTGCAAAGCAAATGCCTGGCCACAGGGTGACACCTACATGTCTCTTTTGATGATGTAAACCAAGGGGTCCAGTGTTGTGGCATAGTGGGTAAACCCACCGCCTGCATCGGGCCAGCATCCCATGTGGGCACTGGTTGGAGTCCTGGCTGCCCCATTTCCCATCCAGCTCCCTGCTAGTATGCCTGGGAAAGCAGCAGGAGACAGCCCAAGTGCTTGGACTCCTGCCCCTACATTGGAGACCTGATGCAGCTCCTGGTTCCTGGCTTCATCTTGACTCAGCCCAGGCTGTTGGTGGCCATTCTGGGAGTGAACCAATGGGTGGAAGACCTTCCTGTGTATCTCCCACCACCCTGCCACTGTAACTCTGCCTTGCAAATAAATAAAAATAAATCTTTATTAAAAAAAAAAAAGAGGCTGGTGCCACAGCTCACTAGGCTAATCCTCCGCCTATGGTGATAGCTCCCTGGGTTCTAGTCCTGCTTGGGGCGCTGGTTCTGTCCTGGTTGCTCCTCTTCCAGTCAAGCTCTCTGCTGTGGCCCCGGAGGGCAGTGGAGGATGGCCCAGGTCCTTGGGCCCTGCACCTGCATGGGAGACCAGGAGAAGTACCTGGCTCCTGGGTTCAGATCGGCACAGCGCCGGCCGTAGTGGCCATTGGGGGGGGGGGGGTGAACCAACAGAAGGAAGACCTTTCTCTCTGTCTCTCTAATTCTGCCTGTCCAAAAAAAAAAAAAAAAAAAAGAGGAGCCAGCGCTATGGCATAGCAGGTAAAACCGCAGCCTGTAATGCCAGCATCCCATACAGGTGCCAGTTCAAGTCCCAGTTGCTCCACTTCTGATCCAACTCTCTGCTATGGCCTGGGAAAGCAGTGGAAGATGGCCCAGGTGTTTGGGCCCCTGCACCCATGAGGGAGACCTGGAAGAAGCTACTGACTCCTGGTTTCAGATTTGCTCATCTACAGCCATTGTGGCCCTTTGGGAAGTGACCCAGGGCATGGAAGACTACCCCCCTTTCTCTGCCTCTGCCTCTCTAACTCTGCCTTTCAAATAAATAAATCTTGAAAAGAATGAAGTTAAAGCACCTCACACCATACACAAACATTAACTCAAAATAGATATCTCATAAAATAAATGAGATAAAATTGTACAACTCTCAGAACAAAACATAGGAATGAGTGTTCATGTATACTGACAAAAGAAAATCAATCGACAAATTGTGCTTTACTAAAATGCACCTGTTGTGTTTAAGAGGACAGCATCGAGTGAAAAGACAAACCAGAGAATGGGAGGAAATATCTGTAAATCATGCATCTGGATAACAAACAGAAAGCAAACACCACAGCAAGTCAACAATAACATGACAGCCCATCTTAAACATGGGAAGAGGATCTGAAGAGACATTTTGTTCAAAGGAATATGTACAGATCTTCTACCGCTGGTTCACTCACCAAATAGCCACAACAGCCAGGGCTGGGCCAGCCGAAGCCAGGAGCTTCCCCCGGGTCTCCCACATGGGTGCAGGGGCCCAAGCACTTGGGCCATCTTCCACTGCTTTCCCAGGCCAATAGCAAGGAGCTGGATCAGAAGCGGAGCAGCTGGGACTCAAACCATCACCCATATGGGATGCTGGCACTACAGGCAGTGGCTTTACCGGCAAAGCCACAGCACCAGCCTCTATGTGTCTCTCTAAAGAGAGTACCCTCCTGGTGTCTGTCAACCAGATGGGGGTCGTGTGAACAGGCTACGCTTTCCTCTATAAACAACTGGCTTAAAATTATTTGGAAAAATAAACTAGAAAATCATCATAAAGGATTGATGAACCACAACACAGATACATGTCTATGAAAGAGTCTACCCTGAAATAATGCCAACGTGCTATATGGTTTCCTTAATATACAGTCAGATCTATTTCAAAACTGTCAAGTTCATCTCTTCATTTGATCCACAGTCCTTGTTTTTAAAAAATCTGGGCCTTTCACACATCTGGAATAAATAACATGGAAGAGAAAAACTACACAGCCTGCAACAACTTAATCAGTCGGAATAGAATGGAAGTGCAGGCTTTCATTTCCTGCGGTCGGAGCTTTGAAGCAAATTATGCTCGAAACTGAAAGAGATTCTGTCCTTTGTTTTAAGCAACTGGCCCACTAGCATTACTCAGAACTGAGGCTTCCAGTGAACACTCAGCATTCACTGGTGTGTGCTGAGGGTGACACCGGTCAGGCGGAGGAAACCTAGGAAGTTAGCATGGGAAAGATGTGGCCGAGAGCCACCAGAACTTGACCTCAGTTTAAACACACAATTCTGGGAGCCAGCGCCGTGGCTCACTTGGTTAATCCTCCACCTGCGGAGCCAGCATCCCACATGGGCGCTGGGTTCTAGTCCCGGCTGCTCCTCTTCCAGGCCAGCTCTCTGCTGTGGCCTGGGAAGGCAGTGGAGGATGGCCCAAGTGCTTGGGCCCTGCACCCACATGGGAGACCAGGCAGAAGCACCTGGCTCCTGGCTTCGGATCGGCATAGCGCACCGGCCATGAAGGCCATTTGGGGAGTGAACCAACAGAAGGAAGACCTTTCTCTTTCTCTTTCTCTCTTTCTCTCTCTCTCTCTCTCTCTGTCTGTCTGTCTGTCTAACTCTGCCTGTCAAAAAAACAACAAAAAACCACACACACACAATTCCAAGTGTGGGCCCCACATCACAGAAACACATCCAGTTCCCTTGGGCCACAACTGGAAAGGAGTATTAGAGTATTAGAGTGAAAGTCCTATCTCTGTCAAAGCAACTATGGACTCAGAGGAACCTAAATTAATATAAGCAACATTCTATCAATAACCAAACCACACTTGAAGGATAGAGGAAGGAAGATGATTAGAGAGGAAAGTAACACATACACATCCCATGGAGTAACAAGATATCTGGAGCTAACGAGAGATACAAAATAACCTCTATCAAACTGTTAGACCCAGACCCAGGAAAGAGAGGCTCAGAGAGAAACAGAGCACACTACCCTGTAAAGTGACTTCGAGAATTGTTTTCTAAAGAGAAAAGGATGAACAGTCTTTGTTTACACTCCACTTTTTCACTCTTTTCACGTTAGCACTCAGTATATTTGCTACATGGCCCTGGCTGACTTCACTTCCTGCTGGTGCAGACGGTAAGAAGAGCCAGGGGGAGTTCAAGTCATTGGCTTCCTGCCACCCACGTGGAGACCTGGAGTGAGTTCCCCAATCCAGCTCCAGCCCAGGCACAGCCCCAGATAAAGGCTCGCTAATGCACTCAGTCTCTCTCTCTCTGCCTCTCAAATGAAACACAGAAATACAATTTTTATTTATATTTTAAAGATTTATTTATTTATTTGAAAGGCAGGGAGAGAAGGGAGAGAGACAGAGACAGAGAGAGAAGAGGAGGAGGAATGAAAAGAGGAGGAGGAGGAGGAAGAAAAGGAAAAAGAAGAGACAGAGAGAAAGAGAAATCTTCCATCTGCTGGCTTACTCTCCCAAAAGGCCACCATGGTTGGGGCTGGGTGAGGCTGCAGCCAGGATGCTGGCATCTGGGGCTCCCACGTGGGTGCAGGGGCCTAACCACTTGCGCCATCTTCCACTGCTTTCCCAGGCACGCCAGCAGGAAGCTGGATTGGAAATAGAGCATCTGGGACTTAAACAGGTGCACATATGGGATGCTGAAGTTGCAGGTGGCAGCTTTACCCACCGTGCCACAATGCCAGCCCCGATTAATAAAATTTTTTAAAAAGAACTCAGCACAATTTTCTGAAAAGCTACCAATGACCTTGATTCCTGGTAAGTAGCGATGATGTCATCCAGGTCTGAAGAAAGCACGGGGTGTGGGGGGGGAGCCATCAATGGAAGGAGGCGGTCTCTACTCCTTTGAAAACTGGGAAGCCGTGTTCCTGACTCCTGCTTGGAGCAGAGACTTAAGCACCCCACAAGAGAGTGCGCAGTTAAAGTTCAACCTGAAACACCATGACTATATGTGCAATCAATCTTTTGTAAATGGAGACAGGAATTCTACATGTGAAGAGTCAGACACTTCAATCTCAACGTGGGAGAAGAGGTTCATACAGAAATACAAAATATCTCCATGTCTAGGCAAGTTTAAAGACTTTTAATATATTATGTTGCACACTGGAAATTTTAAAAGACAACAATAGGAGGCAGGTATTTGGTCACTGCTTGGGACATTTCTCACGGGGGTGCCAGGGTTCGAGTCCTGGCTCCACTGACGATTCCAATCTCCTGCCAACGTGCACTCCGGAAGGCAGCAGGTGACGGCTGCAGTACTTGGGTCCCTGCTGCCCCTGTGGGAAACCAGGGATCAGCTCCCAGTTCCCAGACTCCGCCCCCACCTTGGCACCCATGGGAATTTGGGGCACGAACCAGCAGATGGGATATCTGTCTCTCTCTACGGCTTTCAAATAAATAAAAAAATAATTTCCAAGAAGAAAAGGCAAGATAAGTTGGTCACATATGAACACTTGAAGTACGAATATTTTACTTAAAACTGCACTCTATACAAAAATGGGGAAAACACAAACCTATAAAAAGTAATTATGAATTTTTATATTTATACACATTCCAAAATCTCACTAACATTTTGATAGAATTGTCTCAATATTTTTCTGTTCTTTGTACATATTAAGACTGTCTCGGGCTGGCATTGTAGCATAGCAGGTAAAGCTGCCGCCTACAATGCTGGCGTCCCACATGGGTTCAAGTCCTGGTTGCTCCTCTTCCAATCCAGCTCCCTGATGATGGCCTGTGTGCAACAGACAATGACTCAAGTGTTTGAGCCCCTGCTACCCACATGGGAGACCTAGATGAAGCCCCTAGTGCCTGGCTTCGACATGGCCCAGCGCTGGCCATTGCAGCCATCTGGGGAGTGACCCAGCGGATGGAAGATCTCTCTCATCCCTCCTCTGACTTTCAAAATAAATAAGTAAATTTTTAAAAGCATAATATCCTCTATATCTCTTAAAAGAGTTTTGAAAGAGAACTTACTATTTGATAATCCTATCAATACTGTGGCAAAGTTCTGCTATGTGTCAGGGTTTGTGTGTGTGTGTGTGTGTGTGTGTGTGTGTGTGTGTGTGTGATTACTCTTAGATGCACCTGGCTAAAGAAACCAAGTGACAGGAAGGTCAAGGTCTCATGAAAATGCATTAATTGTGCAAGGACTATATCTCGCTCTAGTTTGCAGAGGTGATGCTTACAAATGGTGAGTTATCAGTTAATGGTTAGAGTTTCAGTTAATGGTTAGAGTTTCAGTTTTTGGGCGACCTTTAAAGTTTTGGAAATAGACAGTGGTGATGGCTGCACAACATTTTGAAAGTAATAATGCCAATGGATTGTATCTTTATTTAAAATGACAGGTTTTAGTATACATGTATTTGCCAGTTTTAAAAAATGAATTCTGTAATATACCAAGAACCATTAACTTAATTTCTGTACTTAAAAAGAGTAAATTGTATGGAATGTGAAATATATCTTAACAAAGCTGTTGGAAAAATTTGAGAGTGTACTCTCCTAAAACACTGGCACTGTCGACACTGCTGAGGGCGTGGGACGCGGGAACAGACACTGATGACTGTCAAACACCAGATTCAAGGGCAGAGGCTGGGGCACAATGGGTTAAGCCTCCCCTGCGACACTCACATCCCACGGTCAAGTCCCGGCTGCTCCGCTTCCAACCAAGCTCCCTGCTAACATTCCTGGGAAGCAGTGGATGACGGCCCACGCAGTTGAGCTCCTGACACCCAAATAGGAAACCCAGATGGAGCTCCCGGTTCCTGGCTTTAGCCTAGCCCAGCCCAGCTGTTGTGGCCTTTTGGGGAGCGAACCAGTGATGGAAGATATACCACTCTGCCTTTCAAATAAATAAATAAATCTTTAAAAAAAGAATAATACTGCATGATTCACAAGAGATGGACACTGAATGTGAAGATGTTTTAGGGATTCTTTAATTTATTTTTTATACTTTTCAATTTGTATGCACAAGCATAATGCATAATAAAATCCCTACTAAAATAAACGGGTCTTTCAAAATATGAATAAGAACTATAGACACTCAGGGGCTGGAATGCTGGCACGGTGGGGAAAGCTGCTGCATGCAACACCCGCGCCTCGTATGGGCGCCGGTTCCCTGCACAGCTGCTCCACTCAATTCAGCTCCCTGCTGATGGCCTGGGAGAGCAGCAGAGGAAGGCCCCCAGTGCTGGGCCCCCGCCACCCATGTGTATGGGCACCGGTTCCCTGCACAGCTGCTCCACTTCAACTCAGCTCCCTGCTGATGGCCTGGGAGAGCAGCAGAGGAAGGCCCCCAGGTGCTGGGCCCCCACCACCCATGTGGGAGACCTGGCTCCTGGCTGCAGCCTTGCTCAACACTGGCCATTGTGGCCACCTAGGGAGTAAACCAGCGGAGGGAAGATTGATATCTATCTATCTATGTCTTTCCATCTCTTCCTCTATCTCTGCCTCTCCCTCTCTCTCTCTAATTCTTTTAAATAAAGAAAAACTATTTTTTCAAAAAGCAGCTACACAAAATTAGAAAGCATCATCATTTAGTTCAGCATTTTTCCTCTCCCAGTGATGTATGTAACTGTACATCTCAGAACTTATGTGGTTTTAGACCCGAGTCGAGACAGCATAAAGGGAGAGGAAATGTGGACATGCGTTGTACTTCCAAACCACCTACCCACACACACACACACACAGCACTCACAGAGCCGTATGCAGGAGCCTCTGCGCACACACACGCCAGCCTCTTCCCCAAGCTTCCGGGAAAGTCAAACACACATGTTCACTCTAGCAGAATTTTTTGTAAAGTTACAAAAGACATTGGGGACGAGTATTTTAAATGAATAGCATGTTGTCAATTAAATGTGTTTGCCGCTGCACTTATTAAAGTAATCGCACTGTCTGCATGGTAAGGGATGACACAGCAGAAACTGGATACAGATATTATGTCAATTACTCATCTGAATCCATGACTCAGAGTATTTTAAATATACATATGGAAACCAGAATCTTCTCACCCAGACTTTACAAATGAGAAACTTGTGCCAAGACGTGACAAGCAGAAATCTTAAAAAGCTTCACAGATTTCAGTCTTCCATTTAAAGCAGGAGCTATTTTGTCGATGCTTTTATGTAATCCCGAGAAACGCAGCAACACTCGAACAGCACTCTCTGGCTTGGACGATGGTGAGTGCTTGTCCCATCAGTGACAGACACGTGCTGCGTGACCACAAGTTCAAAGGTGAAATTCACGTATTAACGGAGAGAGTCACCGGTAACTTTGAGATGGGTATCTCTGGATACATAACTTTTCAGCTGGCAGGAGAGTATTCTAAAACTTAATATTTTTACAGTTCACAACAGAGGTAACATATACACTTCACAGAAATTAGAATAAACAAATAATAAAAAAGCATCTGCAATCTCACCACACAGGTATAAGAATTTCTACTGTTTTGGTCACACGGAGCCTTCCAGACCTTTTTTTAAGGTTTTGTTTATTTATTTGAAAGGCAGAGTTTCAGCCTGCTCATCCACACAGCAGGCCCCGCACCGATGTCTGACGTGACTATCCTCCTGTCATTCCCCTTATCGGGATGTGCGATCAAGGTCCTCGGGGTGAGACGTCCTTAGAGCAGACGGGGCGGGGCTGCAGCGCCCCCCCCCCCCCGCAGATCCTACTGCTAAGCATGCACACTGCTTCCTGGTGTGTCGTCACACACCAGGCACGGCAGGAATGCCCAGGGTCACACGCCGCCCCGCTGCTGGCCAACCACCCAGCCCTGTGCTTCCGGGCCTCTTGGGCTACCTGGGTGCCGGCTCTTCTCAGGTTTGGTGTCCAGTCTCCTAGCCCTTCTAGGTGCTGCCACCAGCCTTCCAACAAAGCCTCTTATTCTTCAGTTAGCTAAGGTCTGTTTCCATTGTTATAACCAAAACACACTGCTGGTAGACCAGTTATCATTGTCTTGGACTACCTCGCATCAGTTCAAAACTGCCTCATTCAAAGTCTGTGAAACACGCACAGGTGTGTGTGTGGACACACACGTGCACACATATACATACATGGACGGCAAGCCACACAACCAGCAGGCCATCACAAGCTGCTGCGACCCAGGAGGGAGGCAGGCAGCAGCGCCAAGGGCGGGGGCTCTCGGACAGGCGCCGTCAGCCCAGTGCGCAGCCTGCTGCGGGGCCCACGCACTGCCGAGCCCGAGGTGCCATCATTTCACTGATGCCAAATTGCACAGAGACACTGCGCAAACACGCATCCAGGCTTTCTCAGAGGTAAAAACCAAAGACCAATACTGACACTGCTACCACGCTGCTCACTCGCACTTCTGGACTACTCTACGATACGCCAGACGGTGTCAGGACAACTTTGCACGGTCCCACGTCACTCTCACTGTTCACCTGCAAGGGGCCCTCTCACTGTCCATGTGCAGTACATGAGGAAACCACGCAACGCAGACTGAGTAATGCGCCCACGGTCACTCAGCTAAGGATCTGACCCCAGCAATCTAGCTTCAGAATCTGTGCAGTTAACCACCACGTCCACCCGCCAACATTTTGAGTTCTAATCAGGAAAAGTTGTCATCATTGTGCGGCACCTAAGGGTCTACACGGCAAGGGGACATCTACCCCATGGGTGGACTCTGATGGATGCTTCCTGTGCCACGGCAGCTTCTCGCACCACACAGTGACTTCACACTCCCCTTCCTCCAACAAACACCAAGCACTGCCCTACTTCTAAGGCTCTGCTTGTGCTGCTTCCATTCTTTAAAACGCCCTCTCTCCCAGGCCGGGGAGGCATTCAGCCTAGTGGTTAAGATACCGGTCAGGATGCCACGTCCCTCATCAGAGTGCCTGGGTTCCACTCCTGGCTGCAGCTCTGACTCCAGCTTCCTGCTAACACAGCCCCTGGGAGGCAGCAGTGCTGGCTCAAGTAGCTGGCTCCTTGGCACCCACAGGGGAGACCTGGATGGGGTTCCTGGCTGCCCGCCCTGGCCCCATCGACCATGCAGGTATCTGGAGAGTGAACCCGCAGATAAGCATGCTGCCTCTCAACATTTGTACAAGTCAATAAACCAAATGCTCTCTTGACCCACCACCCATCTCCTTACTTCTGACCAATTATGCAAGGTCCCGTTCAGATGCCACACCCTCTACCCTCAGCCCCTCTCCAACCCCTCAGCTGGAGTGACTGCCCCTCCCCTGCACTCCCATGGTTCTGCTGGCCCCAGCAGAGCAGGGGTTGCAATCGACGACTTTCCTCCCCACTTGTCCCTTCCCAGTGTAAGGTTCTAGAACACAGCGACCACACTCATAAATCCTCTTCTTGGTATCCTCTACTGCACAGAAGGAAAAAAAAAGTGATACTAGGCAGTGGCTGCTGGCTAATGGCTGCTCAAGTTAAGAGCCAGCGCGTTGGCTTCTCCACCGAGATTCAAGTATCCAAAGATCTAGAAGAATTCAGCCCAGCATTGAACTCCCGAGTCCCACGTGACTCGATCTAAAAGCCTACTGCAAGACACACTGGCCTTTGTGGAAGCTCGATTCATTTCAACAGGTCCTTGTATGGTCTGAAAGTGCAGTGTGCAAACGAAGGAGGACAGTTTTTGGAAATCTATTTTAAAAATCTGGTAAATACTGGGAACACAGGGTCACAAAACCACAAGGGAAAAGGCCTAAACTCTGGCTGCCACCACTGCCAGTGGTGACGGCAATCAGACAGGTGGCAGCCTCGCACTTTATTCCATGGCCTTCCGGAACCTTCTTTCCCTTCCAGGGGCTTCCTCCAGGGAGCTAGGGGTTACACCAGTGCAGAGAAGCTCTTTGTTTCTGAGTTACCTGCTCATAACTGGGCTTATCCCCAGCAGCAGTGCAGGGACAATGAAATGTCCCCAGCAAGTGTGAAGTGTGGTGGAAGGAGGCCAAGCGTGGTCCTGTTGTTAACCAGGGAGGTAGCAGCCTGTGTCCTGTGATCTGGTGACGGCACATTCCTACGTCACCAAAAGGAGCCTGATTTAACAAAGGGGCCTCACATCCACCCCACCTGCAGAGGGAAGGGTGGGAATGAGATCTGCACATCAGCTCCCCTGCCCACACGGGGCCTCACAAGAGGCGCACGGGGCATCAGGAAGCAGGCCTTCTCTCGGGAGGAGCAGCTTCCACTGAAAACCACCCAGGGGCTGGTGTCGCGGCGCAGCAGGCAAAGCCACTGCCTGCAGCGAGGCCAGAAGCTCGCGTCAGAGCGCCAGCGCCAGTCCCTCCGCTCCCGATCCAGCTCCCTGCTAACACACCTGGGGAGCACAGACGGCCCCGCCACCCAGGTGTGAGAGCCGGATGCAGCTCCAGGCTCCTTGGCTTCGGCCTGGCCCAGCCCCGGCTGCTGCAGCCATTTGGGGAGTGAACCAGCGGGAGAAAGCTCGTTCTCTCTCTCCCTCCCTCTCCCTCTATGTTGCTCTGCCTCAAATAAATAAACAAATCTTTAAAAATGTAAAACTGACACTAAGACATCTCTGATTGGGCTGATTCCTTATGATTCAGACTCAGCACTTCCTGGAAATCCCTAACCCAACACAACTAACAAACACAAAGACACACAGAGGAAGCTGGTGTCCCCCTCCAAATACCCCCTGCAAACCGCCTCTCGGCCCTATCTGCAGGACGGCCTGGGACCAAACAGCACACAGCCACAGGCCCATGGCAGCCTCCCCAAAGCCAAGTTCAAAGTGGCACTGAGTGGCATTCCCAGGGAAAGGGAGTTGCCCTTAATGACATCATCTCACTCTTGCTGTCCTGAGTATCGGTAACAAAACCAGGGTAGAGAGATACATTCTTATTCACCTCCACAGCAAACCTATGTGCCCCTACACATACCTGTCCCCGAAAAGGTGACAGTATTTATCCTGAAAGTGCGGAAGGATGGAGAGCGAGGTGGCTGGCCTCGTCTACCTCTGTGACAACACTTCCAAGGGCCATTCTTTTGCAAGATTCATTCATGGCAGACATCTCCAACCTCACCAACAGCTTTAAGAAAACCTAATGAAAGTCACGCCCCACTCATGACCCACGGGACACTGGGCCATTGTAGCTGTGCAGCCTGAGCAGCTGGCTCATACCAGGCATTCCCTGTTACGCCCTTGCACTCAAGGCTAACAGGATCACTCATCTTGAAAAGAATCACGCCTTTATTAAAAAGGAACAGCAATTAAGACAGAAAAACATGCTATAACGATGCGCTGTATGTACAGTGTATGTCTGTATGTACATCCTGTGAAGGCGTGTATGCTGAAGATCTGGTGTTTACATGTTTGTATAAACACATATGTGGCCTGAGATGGCAGGTCCTTCTGTTAACCTCAGTCCTAAACTTCAGCCTCTCCCGGTCCAGCTGCCACCCCTGGTGACCTCAGAGGGAGCACAGGCCAACATCCGCAAGGTTAACTTTCAGGATTTCCAAGAACAGAACTACACCAGAACAGGTAGCAGAACACCAGCCAGGTGTGTTGCATGTAAAGTGACCTTACCAATCAAACCAGGGCAATGGGTTTGGTGGAAGTAGAAAGTGTGGTCACTCCTGAATATGCCCACTAGCTAAAACTTTTTCTAGTTCGAAGAGATATTTTTACTGTTCCACAAACACCAAAACATGCAATAATTCACCTCCCAGGAGGCGTACTGTCTGATTATGGCGGCATGTTGGAGCGGCCAAGACTTGGGGTCCATTGGGCCTCCAAGGAGCTAACGCAGGACTGGACAGCATTGCTGCTCATGTGGATGTGGAGCGGGAACAGCCGCATTGCCCATGAGGCGCACTGTTTTCCCTCTGGTCACTAGACACATGGCTGCACACCTACAGTGATACAAACCCCTCACCTAGGGGGAAGCGAAGAACCACGGACGGGATTCGCTATCTACAAGAGTCACATGGCCGCGGCCTGTGGTGCCAGCATCCCATATGAGTGCCGGCTCAAGTCCCAGCTGTACCTCTTCCAATCCAGCTCTCTGTTTATGGCCTGGCAAAGTGGTGGACGATCACCCAACTCCTTGGGCCCCAGCACCCATGTAGGAGACCCAGAAGAAGTTCCTGGCCCCTGGCTTCAGCCTGGCCCAGTGCAAGCTGTTGTGGCCAGAGGAGTGAACCAGCAGACGGAAGATTTCTGTCTTTCCTACTCTGTGCAACTTTGGCTTTCAAATAAGTAAATCAGTAATGCAGGAAAGATTAATCTCACCTAGCATGACGGTAGGACTTCACCACATTGGAAGTTGGCCTGTCTGGAAATAACCTGCTATGGGAACAGCAGGATTTATTCTTGCAGTTATTTCTCCACACTCTGCCCTCTCCAAGCCCACTCAGCTACACTCTACGCTACAGCGTGGGTGCAGAGTTCTACAAACTGCTCTCCCAGAGCCCGAGTAGCTGCCTCCCTGCTGACTTCGGCCAAGAGGAAGTCCCGGAGACAGCCTGAGCAGAAGAGGAGAGGGGCCTCCTCCCTGCCCTCGGCTCGCTGCAGCCTCGCTACAGCAGCAGCACACGCCAGCTCCAGCTCCCACCTTCTCCGACACACCGCGCACCACCTGGCCACCCCCACCCAAGGGCTGTCATCATTAGCTGACCCCTCTCAGGTGGCCTGGCACCCACCAGGGCACAAACCTTCCCCGGGAGTCCAGGCACTCACACACAAGCTCCCCTGTGTGTTCTGCTGGCCTTTGAGCCTCTGTGTAACCCAATCCCTCATTCAGCCTCCCGTCTGAAAACCTGGAGTCGCTTACTTTTCTGAATGGACTCTGACCGAATCACCAAACACAGAAAAAAGCATTGGATAAATTCAGTGTCCACTCTTGGTTTCTAACATGACAAAGCACACATATTTCAACCCAAAAGCTAATGCAGCGTTTCAGGGAGAAATCTAGAAGCATTTTCAAAGTCAAGAGCAGCCAAGGAGAGCGCCAGCAGCACTTCTAAAGCTGCTGAAGAGGGCTTGGGAGATGCTACCAACTCACGGGAGCAAAGAAGGAGCTGGACGTGAAAAGGTGAGTAAACACATTTGTGTGTAAACAGATGACGTGATCATTTACCAGGTTTTTGCATTTTCCATTAACAGTTCAAAGATGCAATGAAATAGGGGAAAAATGCAATTCCTATGGATAAACTAAAGAAATAAAGAAAGCTTTGTATGTGGAGAGTTGGATACAGGAGAAAACCTAAGTTCTTGGATAAAAAAAGATTCATCGGAGTTGGCAAATTCAAGAGGCTTCCATAGCCTTGGCAGCTCATGACAAGAGCCTCGGGTGATTACTGACATCATAAATAAGAGTGCCAATTGTTAAATCAACAACAGGAGTCACTGTGCACCTGCTCCCCATGCAGGATCTCAGTCCTTAATGTGTTGTACTATGAGAATTAAAGGTAAAACTACTACCCAAACAGTACTCTGTACTTTGTGTGTCTGTGTGGGTGTAGTATGTTGAAATCTTTACTTAGTATATACTAAGTCGATCTTCTGTATATAAAGATAATTGAAAATGAATCATGATGAAGAATGGGATGGGAGAGGGAGTGGGAGATGGGATGGTTGCGGATGCAAGGGAGGTTATGGGGGGGGAGCCAATATAATTCAAAAAGCTGGACTTTGGAAATTTATATTTATTAAATAAAAGTTTTTAAAAAAAGATACATCAGTATTTCGCAAACTAACCTAGAGAACTCAACGCATTTCTTTCAAGTGTCACCAGGAGGAGCAGGCGTTGTGATGCAGGAGCTACGGGCTGCCCACACTGAATGTGACTTCCACTCCCGATCCAGCTTCCTGCTGATGCGCACCCTGGGGGCACCCACACAGGAGCCCTGGACTCAGTTCCAGGTTCCTGGTTTCCGCGTGGCCCACCACTGGCTGTTGTGGCCATTTGGGGAGTGAACAAGAGAACAGAAAACCTCTGTTGTGTGTGTGTTGTGTGTGCACGTGCGCGCGTACGTGAAAACACCTTTCAAATGAATAACACTTAAATGGGATTTTCCTTGAGGAAAAGACAGGGAATTAAGTATCAACAGACAGCTCACAGAAAATAAATATTAATGGCCCCTGAATATCTCAAAAGAAAATGTAAAACATCTGCATATGGAAATCTGGTCATTTCTATCACAGTTTTTTTTTTTTTTTTAAAGATTTACTGTACTTATTTGAAAGGCAGTTACAGAGAGAGGAAAAGAGAGAAAGAGAGAGAGATCTTCCATCCGCTAGTTCACTCTTCAATGGCTACAATGACCCGGGGCTAGGCCAGGCCGAAGCCAGGAACCAGGAGCTTCATCCTGGTCTTCCTCGTAAGTTCAGGGGCCCAAGCGCTTGGGCCATCCTACACTGCTCTCCCAGGTGCATCATCAGGGAGCTGGTTTGGAAGTGGAGCAGCTGGGACTCCAACTGGTGCCCATATAGGAAGCTGGAACTGCGGGCGGAGGCTTAACCCGCTAGGGCACCACATCAGCCCCCAATCACAGCTTTAAAATGTATATTCCTACTGGGCCAGAACTGTGGAACAGTGAGCTAAGCCAATGCCTGTGGCGCTGGCATCCTATATAGGTGCCAGTTCATGTCCTGGCTGCTCCTCTTCCGATCCAGCTCTCTGTTATGGCCTGGGAAAGCAGGAGAAGACGGCCCAAGTCCTTGTGCCCCTGTACATGCATGGGAGACCTGGAAGAAGCTCCTGGCTCCGGATCAGCCCGGCTCCGATGTTGAGGACATTTGAGGAGTGAACCAGCAGATGGAAGACCTTTCACTCTGTCCTTCTGTTACTCTCTCTCTCAAACAAATAAAGTCTTTTTAAAAATGTATATGCCTTTTAACTCAGCAGTCTTACTTTGGGTATGCAGTTAACGACAAACTGGTCTGTGCATAAAGACACAGGCACGGGTTCCTCAGCGCATTAGATAAGAACAAGAACCTGGAAGCAACCCAAGTGGTGCAGCAACACAGGACTGCTTTGAGTGGATTCTGGGACACCCACAGAATCCTGTGTCATTATAAAAAAGGATGGGAGAGATCCTCAAGCAAGCAGTGAGTGACAAAGTCAAAATGCAAAATGGTATACACAGGGTGTTGTGTTTGTGCAGGAGGCGGGGAGCTAAGTATAGATGTATTTATTTGTTATTTGTATTTTGAAAACTACTGAGAGGATAAACAAGATGCTATCAAAAAGCTTCCACGATGACCTACAGGGACAGAGGGGAATGGATGAATGAGGCAAAGGCAGGTCCATATGGGTGCCGGTTCGAGTCCCAGCTGCTCCACTTCCAATCCAGCTCTCTGCTGTGGCCTGGGAAAGCAGTAGAAGATGGCCCGAGTCCTTGGGCCCCTGCACCTGTGTAGGAGACAAGAAGCAGCTCCTGGCTCTGGCTTCAGATCGGCACAGCTCCTGCTATTGCAGCCATCTGGGAAGTGAACCAGCGGATGGAAGACCTCTCTCACTCTCTGCCTCTCCTTCCCTCTCTCTGTAACTCTGACTTTCAAGTAAAATAAATAAATCTTAAAAAAAAAAAAAAAGAATTAGCAGGCAAGTGTCAGAGTAAGGAACTCCCAAAGCCTGTCATCCATTAAAAACAATAACCGATTAAAATCATCAACTTTTCTCAGAACTCTAGGAAATAATAAAAAGCTTATTGCAAGCAAGGAAACATTTCATCAAGAATGAAGAACTAATGTCAGTACACGTCAGTTTAGAGGGACTTAATGTGACCCTGGTCCTACCCCACTCCCCAGCCGCAGAGACAACAGCCGGCATTACCAGCCCAGGCGCTGGCAGAGGAGGGAGCGAACAGCCTTCTTCTCAAGGAGTGGAGGAGTGCTTTCCATCTGTCTGGTGGTTCCCAGAAGGTCTGGCTCAGAGGAGCTGCCTTGCTTTTGCCTAACTCAGAGCTCTCCCAGGGCTGAGACCGATGCCCAGAGGGACAGGGTTTGCTGCAAACACTTAGAGGCCAATGCTAGTGGTGCAAGGGACAATCCCTGGGGCCGAGGGCAGGATGACTCAGGAGGAAGGGCCCATGAATGCGACTTCAGTGACCGTGGCGCCTGATGAGCTCCCACACGCTCCAGGGGATGGAGAACGCCACGTGCACGCGTTAAGACCTGGGAAGGCCTGAGCCCCCTCAGGCGGAGCTGCAGACCAGACGCTGCTGTGAACACCGGATGGGTGCTGACGGCAGCCCCAGCACTCACAGCCCGTGTGCAAATCCCAGGCAGACTCTGCGCGCTCGCTCCTACGCCTAACAGGAACCTCTGACCACCACTCAGCGGCCACTAAGCTAGAGGATGAGAGACAATGCCTCACCAGCCAGAAAAGATCAATACACACGAAGCATAAGAAGCACACCAACGAAAGTCCTGCGGTTGAAAAGTACAATAACTGAAACAAAAACAGGAAAGTTCACTAGAGCGCTTCAACAGCAACCTCCATGGGCAGAAAAGCACCAACAAACCTGGGGGGGGGATCACTTACTATTGCCAGCTTGAAGAAAAGAAAGAAGAAAGGATGGTAAAAATAATAATAATAATAATAACCCACCATCCCTGTGGGATACCATCCAGTGCAACAATACATGCAAAATGGAAATTCTAGAATGAGACAGTGAAAGAGAAAGAAAGAATATTTAAAGAAATGACTCAAAACTTCCCTAACATGATGAAAGCATGAATTTATACATCTAAGAATCCAATGAATTTCAAGTAGGATAAACTCAAAAGAGATTTAAATAGGGACATGTTATAATTAATCTCATCTGACATTATAATTAAACTCATATGGCTGAGAGAAAGAGAATCTTTCAAAGAGAAAAAAAGCAACTAACCATACAGAGGGAATCCTCAGCAAGATTCACATCTGACATCTCATCAGAAGCCAGAGGCCGGAGACGGAGGGATGATAGATTCCAATTACTACAAGAAAAACGATGCCAACCAAAACATTCTCTGTGTAGCAAGACTATCCTTCAAAAATGAAGGAGAAATTAAGATATTACAAGACAAAAAAAAACCAAGAGGGTTTGTAGACTGAAGACCTCCCCTACAAGGGATGCCAACAAGGCCTTTCAGGCTGAATGAAAGGAAACTAGACCGCAGCTCTAGCCACAGAAAGAAACAGAGTACTGATTGCTAAAAAGGTGATTTCTTTCTAACTCTTCTTTTTAAAATATGATGTAAAGATTTTATTTATTTATTTGAGAGAGTTACAGACAGACGGAGAGAAAGGTCTTCCAACCCTGGGTCTCTCTCCCATTGGCCACAACAGCCAGAACGGAGCTGATGCAAAGCCAAGAGCCAGAGCTTCTTCCACATCCCCCCGGCGGGTGCAGGGGCCCAGACACTCAGACCATCTCCCACCGCTCTCCCAGGCCACAAGCAGAGAGCTGGATAAGAGGAGCAGCCGGGACACAAACCAGCGCCCATATGGGATGCCAGAGCCACAGGCAGAGGCCTAGCCTACTATGCCACAGGACCAGCCCCTAAAATGATTTAATATACAACTGCATAAATAATATCATAAACCTTTGCGATCAGCTCACATACATAAAGATGTAGTTTGTAACAATTACAAGATAAAGGGGTGGACACAGATGCAAAGGAGCAGTTTTTATACACTATTGAAACTAGGCTGGTGTGAAGCCAACCACATTGTTCCAAAACAAGATGCACATTGGGATCTGAAGGGCAATCACTAAGAACATTGTTTAAAAACTCATAATAAAAGAGATGGAGAGCAAATCAAAGCAGTATGCTAGAAAACAGCACGTCAATACAGCCAAGGCAGGAACTGAAGAACGCAGAAATCCATAGGAAGACATACCAAGAGCGGAGCATTCTTCCTTATCAGCACTCACAGACATGTAAAGAGGTTAAGCGCTAATTACAACAGAGGAATTGACAGAACTGATAACAAGACAGGCTCCAACTCTATCCTGTCTGCAAGAGATTCTTTTTAGATCCAAACACACAAGTAGGTTAAAGTTAAAAGGATGGAATGCACAGTAACAACAGCTGAAGTGGTATATCAGTCCCAGACAAAACAGACTTGAAGACAGAAGTTGTTACAAGGAAAAAGAAAGGTCGCACAAGTAAATGATGGTAGAAGAGTTCATCTTGGAGCTGACATTGTGCTATAAATGTTAAGCTGCCGTCTGCCATGCCGGCATCCCATATTAGACTGCTGGTTCCAGTCCTGGTGGCTCTGCTTCTGATGCAACTCCTTGCTAATGTGCCTGGGAAAGCAGTGAAAATGGCCCGGTACCTGAGCCCCTGCTACCCACCTGGGAGATCCAGATGGAGCTCTGGCTCCTGGCTTCAGACTGGCCCGCCAGTCACTGCTGCCATTTGAGGAGTGAACCAGCAGATAGAATATTTTTTTTTCTCTCTCTCTTCCTTTCTCACTCTGCCTATCAAATAAATTAATCTTCTTTAAAAATCAATCTTAAAACAAGAGTTGATTCTTTAAGACGATGTAACAATTAGAAATCTAGGTACACCTACCTAATAACAGAGCCCTATGAATACGAAGGAAAAAGCTGACAGAACTGAGAGAGAAATGGACAGTTCTTCAATATTTGTTTCAAACATCAGTACCCCACTTTTATTTTTTTTAAAGATTTATTTTATTTATTTGAAAGAGTTACAGAGAGAGGTAGAGACAGAGAGAGAGGTCTTCCATCCGCTGGTTCACTCTCCAGATGGTCACAACGGTCGGAGCTGCACCGATCCAAAGCCAGGACCCAGGAGCTTCTTCTGGGTCTCCCACACGGGCCCCAATATCCCACTTTTAATAACAGATCAACAAAGAAACAGAAACTTAAACAATACTACAAACTAACTCTACCTAACAGACATATATAGAACACTTCACCCAACAACAGCAGGAAAGAGTCTTTTCAAGTAGGCATGGAACATTCTCCAGCATATATACTTGTTACAAAACAAGTTTCAACAGATGTTAAAAGACTGAAATCATACAAAGTATTTTCTCTGACCACAGAGGAATGAAATTAGAAAGCAAAACAGATGGAAACCCAGAATTCACAAATATGTGAAGTTACACAATACACACTTAAACAATCTATGGGTCAAAAAAAGAAAAGAAAGTTAGACAATACTTGGAGACTAAAAATGAACTCACAGTGTATCAAAATGCATGAGATGTAGCAAACGCAGCTCAGACAGGAAAATTCATAGCTGTAAGTGCCTGCACTAAAAGGAGAGAGAGCTCAAATAATTAACCTAATCTTACATCTAAAGGAATTAGAAAAAAAAATTAAACCCAAAGCAAGAAGGAAGGAAACAATAAAAGTTAGAGTAGAGGTAAAGGGGATCAACAGAACCAAAAGTTGGTCCTGGGAAAAGATCAACGAAGTTTTAGCTGGATTTTGGGTTTGCACCAACAACCTTTAGCTAAACTAACCAGAGGGAACAAAAGGAAGATTCCGGTCACTAAGATAAGCAGTGACGTGGGGACATCACGTGTCCCATCACGTGGGGACCTTACAATAATGATAATGAATATAAGAACACTCTGAACAGCCGTACGCCGGCAAATCAGGTAACCTAGATAAGAGTCAAGGGCTTTAAAGCACACGTACCACCAAAACTGACTCAAGAAGAAACTGCAAACTGGGACAGATCAACAAGAGACCGATTCAGCCATCAAAAAACTTCCAAAAATGAAGAAGTCCAAGACGAGGTGGCTTCACTGCTGAGTTTTACCAAATCTTTTTTTTTAAACAAAAATCCTTCAAAAACTCTACCAAAAACAGAAGAGGAGGAAACAATTCCAACCTCCTTCTGTGAAGCCAGTATCACACTGAAATCAAAGTCAAACACATCCCTTATGAATACAGACGCACAGTCCTCAGCAAAATACTAACAGATTATAGACTACGACTGAGGGATTTCCCAGGAATGGAAGGTTGGCTTAATATACAAACGACTACCCACGTAATGCACCCCACTAACAGAATAAAGGGAGGAAAACACTCATCATCAACTGAATTGATGCAGTCAAAAGTTCCATGACAAAGGGGCCTCTGCCTGCGGTGCCAGCTTCTATATGGGCACAGGTTCAAGTCTCAGCCACTCCACTTCCCATCCAGCTCTCTGCTGTGGCCTGGGAAAGCAGCAGAGAATGGCCCAAGTCCTTGGGCCCCTGCACCTGCGTGGGAGACCCAGAAGCAGTTGTTGGCTCCTGGCTTTGGATTGATGCAGCTCCAGCCATTGGGGCCATCTGGGGAGTGAACTAGAAGATGGATGACCTCTCTCTCTCTCTCTCTCTCTGCCTCTCTTTCTCTTTCTTTAAATCTTATATAAAAAAAAAAAGTTCCATGATAAAATATTGACTCCCTAGGAACAGAAGGGAACTTCCTCAGCTAGAGGGCATTTATGAAAAACCCACAGCTAATATCATACTTACTAGTGAAAGACTGAGGGTTTCCCCACTAGCAGCAGGAACAAAACCATCATGTCTGTTCTTGCCAAATAAGAAGGCATGCAGTCAGAAAGAAAGCAGTAAAACTATCTCTAAACACAACAAAATCTCATGTATAGAAAAACCTACAGCTTCCATATAGAAGCTACGGGAGCTAATGAATAAGCCCTGCTACACTGACCACAGCATCAACACACGACCATCAGTTGTGTTTCTACACACTAGCAATCGTGAGCTCCCAAGGAAATTAAGAAAATGCTATTTATGTAATATCAAAAAGAAAAATGGCCAGTGCTGTGGCGCAGTAAGTTAAGCCTCTGCCTGCGGCACCAGCACCCCATATGGCCGTCAGAGTCCTGGTCCAAGTAGAAGATGACCCAAGTCCTTGGACCCCTGCACCCACATGGGAGACCTGGAAGAAGCTCCTGGCTCCTGGCTTTGGATCAGTACAGCTCTGGCCGTGTGGCCATTTGGGGAGTGAACCAGCAGGTAGAAGACCTCTCTCTCTGTCTCTCTGCCTCTAACTCTGTCTTTCAAATAAATAAAAACGACAATAAGATACCACTTCATATCCATTATGGTAGCTACAATATTAACAAAAAAAAAAATCCAAAAGACCAAATTTCACGAACAATGGCGATAAGAAACGTCGGCTCAGCTAGGATGTGGAGGGGTAGTGAAATGAAGCCGCAGTGAAGAACAGCTTGGCAGTTCCTGAAATGTGAAGACAGAGTTCCATAGGCCCCAGCTTTTCCTCTCCAGGTAGATATCCACACACACTGAAAACACACGCTCACACAGACACCTGCCCGAGTGTCGAGAGCAGCACTCTTCCTAACAGCCAAAATGCAGACACAACCCAAATGTCAATCAGTGCATGAATGCATGAACCAAATGTGGCAGAGCCATACAATGAAATATTATCCAACCCAGAAGGCAGTGGAATGTGGACCTCCACATCCATATTACAACCTGGGTGAGACTTGGAAGCATGACGCCCAGTGAAAGACACCAGGCATGAGACCACCTACTGTATGATTCCATTTTCATGAAATGTCCAGAATAGGCAAATTCACAGATCCGCGGGTGCCAGGGCTAGGGTTGGGAGGAGAACTGCTCACCGGGGATTGGGTTTCTTTTTAGGGCTATGAAAACAACCATCCCCGTTGGGAATGGGAGCCAGTGCTGAGGTACAGCAGGTTAAGCTGTCGCCTGCGACGCTGCCATCCCGTAAGAGTGCCAGTTTGAATCCCGACTGCTGCGCTTCCAATGCAGTACCCTGCTAATGTGTCTGGGAAAGCAGTGGAAGATGGCCCGGGTGCTTGGATGGATTTCCAGGCTCCCAGCTTCAGCTTGGCCCATTTCAACCATTTGGTAGTGACCGAGTAGATGGAAGATCTTTTTTTTTTTTTTTTGACAGGCAGAATTAGAGAGAAAGGTCTTCCTTCCATTGGTTCACCCCCCAAATGGCCACTACAGCCAGCTGCGTCGATGCAGAGCCAGGAGCCAGGTGCTTCTCCTGGTCTCCCATGCGGGTGCAGGGCCCAAGTACTTGAGCCATCCTCCACTGCCTTCCCAGGCCACAGCAGAGAGCTGGAATGGAAGAGGAGCAACTAGGACAGAACTGGCACCCCAACTGGGACTAGAACCTGGGGTGCCGGTGCCACAGGCAGACGATTAGCCTAGTGAGCCACGGTGTGGGCCAGGAAGATCTCATTTTTAACGCTGCCTTTCAATTAGTAAATAAAAATTTTTGGTTGGCGCTGTGGCTCACTAGGCTAATCCTCTGTCTGCAGTGAGTAGATGGCTGCAGAGAAGGATGGCCCAAGTACATGGGTCCCTCCACTCACATGGGAGACCGAGAAGAAGCACCTAGCTCCTGGCTTCAGATTGGTGCAGCACCAGCCGTAATGGCCATTAGGGGTGTGAACCAATGGAAGGAAGACCTTTCTCTCTGTCTCTCTCTCACTGTCTATAACTCTCTGTCTCTCTCACTGTAACTCTGCCTGGGAAAAAAAAAATTTTTTTAAAAAGTGGGAAGTACTGAAAACCACTGGATTACACGCTTTTTAAAAATATTTTAGTTTTTTATTTGAGAGGTAGAGTTACAGATGGAGGGAGAGACATAAAGGTCTTCCTTCTCTTGGTTCATTCCCCAAATGTCTGCAACCGCCAGAGCTGCGCCAATCCAAAGCCAGGAGCCAGATGCCTTTTCCTGGTCTCCCATGCAGGTGCATGGGCCCAAGGACTTGGGCCACCTTCTACTGCTCTCCCAGGTCACAGCACAGAGCTGGATTGGAAGAGGAGCAGCCGGGACTCAAATTGTCCCATATGGGGTGCCAGCGCCGAAGGTGGAGGATTAACCTACTGTGCCACAGTGCCAGCCCCGCTACGTGGTTTTTATGTGATGTGAATTTTACCTTGCTTTACCAAAACACAACTAACAGCCCCATTTTCTACCGATATGGGAAGATCTACATAGTGTGCTCCCCCTTAGCAGGGGGCGGGTGGAGGAAGAATACCTAAGTATTTAGGTAACACACCTTTGCAGTAGGCTCTGGGGAAGACAATTTGCAGGCAGCTGTGAAGAGACTTCCTTCACAGAGAAGCCATCTTGCACAGTTTCAGTGTTGAGCCGTGTGTGTTACCACCATCACCCCCACCCACGCCAAAGCAAATTAACCTTTTGAAAAGAGTAAATATTTAAATAAAAGGGCAGTTATAAAACAAAAATATGCTCATGGGAAGGCTGTGGACCCATGGTGGGGGCAAACACACCAGGAAGGACATTCTTTGTGTTTATATAACTGTGGCAGATATTGGAGTGAATTTTTAATAGAATTAGGCAGTTCCCAAAGATAAGATTAGGTAAATGGCATGATGCTCACACATCAAACTGGAAGGATGCTGGAGGATGTGACAACAGCAAGCCATCCAGGGGTGGGCAGAAAACCCGCCCAGGTGCCTCCATTGTCCCTGCTCCTTCCACTCCACTGGGGTCTGGGGTCTGCAAGCGCTAACAGGTAAGGGAGCTCTCTATATTGAAAGGAGCCCACAGGCCATTTCCAGGACTCAAAGAGAAGGAGAGATGTGCGAAACACCCACATGTACAGACCAGCACCCCACTTTCAACTCTCCCAGGGCTGGCATCGCAGCACGGTGGGTTAAGCCGCTGCTTGCAATGCAGTGCCCCTGTGGGAGTGCTGGTTTGGGTCCTGGTCACTCCACTTCTAACCCAGCTCTCTGCTAATGTGCCTACAAAGGCTGGGGAAGGTGATCAAAGTACTTGGGCCCCTGCCAGCTATGTTGGAGAACCAGGTGGAGTTCCTGGCTCCGGGCTTTGGCCTGGCCCAAACCGGGCTCCTGTGGCCATGTGCGGAGTGAACCAGAGGATGGAAGATGTCTTTCTCATTCTGCCTCTCCTGTCTCTCTTTCAAATAAATAAAACAAATAATAAAACATTCCCTCTTGACTTTGAAGATCTTCCAAGTACGTCACCAACTTTCCAAACCAAATCTGTGGAGCTGGCGCTGTGGCACAGTGGGTCAGGCCTCTGTCCACGGTGCAGGCATCCCACATGAGTGCAAGTTCAAGTCCTGCTGCTCCACTTCCCGTCCAGCTCCCTGCTAATGTGCCTGGGAAAGCAGCAGAAGATGGCCCACGTCCTTGGGCCCCTGCACCCATGCGGGAGACCCGGAGGAAGCTCCTGGCCCCTGGCTTCGGATCGGCACAGCTCTGGCTGTTGCGGCTATCTGGGGAGTGCACCAGTGAATGGACGACTTCTCTGTCTGTAAGCATGCCTCTCAAATAAATAAATAAATCTTTAAACAAACCAACCAACTGATGTGCAGGTTTCCTTACAAGTCTCTTGGTCACAAGCCGCAGACAAAAGTGCCGTCACCTCCCGTCACTGTCACCACCCGCAACCCTAACAAGGCCACTTGTTTCTCCCTCTACCCCCAGACCCGAGTTCCTGCTTCTGTCAGATGTACCAGATCTTCCCTCCTCATCTTTAAGGTTCATTCTAGAAGCTGCAAGTGATTCTGTCCACAATGGCAGACCCTCCCAAAGCAGGTGGGAGTGAGGGCCAGGCCTTCCTGCCCCATCTTTATTTCTAGAGCTGAATAAAAAAATAAAAAACTGGAAGTTCCGTTTAGGTTCTGCAGTCTGTGACTTAATTTAAGGAAGTATTCTACGAAACCTCTGAAGGGACTCTAAATTTAGACTCAAGTCTTTCACCAGCCCTGCCAGGCTCTGCAGCTCGGGAACCCACATGCTGCGCAGTGTAGTGGCGAGGGGAAAACCAGCCTTAAAATACACATCAATGTGTCAGCACTCAGGAAGTGGAGCTGACACCATTCGGCCCAAAGAAGTCGTCTCCTGGCATCGCCAACATCTTAATTCTTGAGAACAGGGTACAAAAGACCGACAGACACTGCTAGGGAAAGGCGCGGTGAAATCAGGAAGACGGGTTTTCTCGACCAGATTTCTATTAAGCGAGGAACACACTGCTCCACATACCAGGTGTCTGCAACCATCCAATCAGGCGTCAAGATGCTGAAGTCCACACACGGTCTATGACAGAGTTCCCGAACACCGAGTCAGAAGGGAGGGGACAGTTCCAGGACCCCCCCCCCCAAAATGTGTCAACGCACACCTGGACCTCTGAGATGACAAGAACCAAAGCCACCTGAGATGAATGCCAGTTAGCGGGGAGATGGTGCTCCTTGTCTGTTTTTAATCTCCAAGAGCAAGGCTGATCCATTTAAAGGCTAATCTTACCCAACGTGCATTCCCACAATAAAATTAAAATATTACATATAATTCTCAAATTAACGTTTAACAGAGCTATTCCACTTCTGCTTCTGTTTCGCAAGCCACGTCTGTAGGCCGCGCCCAGCAGATACTGTGAAGAGAGGGAAAGCTCAGCAGATACTGTGAAGAGAGGGAAAGCAGGGAGCGCTAGTTGCTCTGCTCCTGAAGGCTTGCAGCCTCCTCTTCTCCCCTCCCCCACCCGCTGGGAAACCTGCCCAGATTCTTCTCGGGCTGAGTGTGGAAGCCCGGCCTGATAAACACCCAGCCCAGGAAATGCTTTGGATCGTAGACCACTTAGAGTACTTAGTTTGTCCTTTCCCAAGAGGTCTCTCTTCAAACTCGGCTTGATAGGCGGCTTGGCAGTCTCACACTTTCACGACAGCCTCCTGGAACATTGCTGGGAGACAGAACCATCGCCCTGGATGCTCTGCAAGCGCTGGAGGACGCATGCGCCCGGGGCGGCTCCTCCAACCCAGGGCAACTGTTCACACAGAGCTCCAGCAGCACTCCCCACAGAAGTCAGGGAGCCGCGGGACGGCCGTGCCACCGCGGTCGCTGCTTGGCGGTCGCTGCTTGGCGCTGTTAGCATCCACAAAAAGCACCGGAACATCCTGTCTTCAGTACTTTCCTTGCCTCTGTGCTACTCGAAGGCTGACCCGGCTGCACTCACATCAACCACACCATGGGGCGATGACTTACAGGATCACTTTCACCTGACATTTCTCGTGTCTTGCACGACCACTGGTATCGCAGTTGGATGCCGCTCCAATGTCTCTAGGACCCACAGGTCCCTACTCTCACAAATTCTTGCCTAAACTTGGACTTTGAACTTCATGAGTTCAAAGACTGATGCAGTAAAACCACAGATGCTCCGTCTCCTACAGTGAACATACAGCAAAGTGCTAGCACAGACAAGGATGGTGTCAAGGCCAAACAGCAACAGCCCAGGGGTACACCAGAGCCTTCAGACTTCGGCAAGTACCAAAACCACGCATTTGTTCTGCAGAGTTCAAAAATATACATGCAATAAGTAAGAAGGCAATGTTTATTCTGATCTTTAGCAAACAATCAATAGGGGGTGTAGGCCAAGCTGTAGATGGCAAAAAAAATAAATATCAAGGTTGGTAAGAGCGGGTGGAGGCAGACATCTGCAGAACAGAAGTTCTCTTTCCCTGTTATATGGTTATTCATCTGTGTCCCAAGAAGGCGGAGCCACTTCCCCTGCGTGCAACCACCCTCAAGCTGTCACCTTCCTGGAAGGAGGACGCAACGCGGGTGCTCCCAACGGAATGGTGCTGAGCACTTAGATCTGGAGTCGAGAACTGGATTCAGAAACGAGATTCTCTCTTTCCATCAACGTGCAAAGAAGACACGGAACATCCCAAGGCAGCTCAGAGCAGACTCTCAGTGAAGCCTTAGGCTAGCTGGTCCCTGCCCTGTGCTGGCAGCAGGTGGGTGCTGAGTGACTTCACCGATCCCTTGCAACAGTCCGGACACACAGGGGTGGTCTGAGGCTGAAGATGAAGCCAGGATATGGCCAAGGCCGCCAGTATGTGGCAGAACTGGGCTGTCTGCCTCCAGTGTACGTCTCCAAAACAAGGACAAGACTATGGTCCATCCGTGAGTCCCTGGAGCATGGCAAATACAGCTCAGGACAAGTGCTTAGCACAATTCCTGCCTGGCAAACAGAAAAGGCCTCGATGATTGACAGATAGGTTTGCTATTACTTCCAAAGCCACCAGTGCTGAGCTGACTGAGCTCTAAACCCCCCAGTCTAACCAGAGCATTAGCATATTCACCTTAGAATACTAGGGAGCTGTCCATGACCCTGACCCAGTTCCGCTTTTGAAAGGCCAAAGAACAGAAGGGGCACTCCACAGAATGTCGCAACTCTGGAACCGTAAAGCCGGCCCTTGGTAGAATCTCCTTCTGGAGCAGCTGTGGAGACTCCACGCTCTGGGTGCGAGGGGTGCACAGCTCCAGCACGAGCGATCCAGGGCAGAACTAAGTGGAGGGAGAGCAGCTAGAAGCTTCCCCAGGACCCGCCTCCCTCTTTCCTGTGCACTTGCGTTCCGACCTGCTTTGCCCAGGGTACCTGCTTCTAAGTAGAAGTGGGCCCAGGGTCAAAGGGAAAAAGCAACGACACAAATATCAAGTGAGGAGCCACGGTGGGCTGCAAGACTGTCTGCGACCCAGCAAGACACTGGAGTCTGTCCTCGGGCAGAGGGCCCACTGCGCCCGGCTGAGGGCCGAGTGCCCTTCATCTGTACCTCCCGCCCCCGGACTCCTTACCTTCCCCTGCTCAGACTCGCCCTGCACCCCCTCCCCAGGCCGACTCTAACTCTGCAGAAAGGGCAAACGAGGTGGTTCCCGGCCCTGGCCTCTACCCCCTTCCCAATGCCCCATGCCACTGCCGGACAACCTAGCACACAGGAGTTACTCAATCAGTGATTTTTATAAAAGGAACTTAGTCAACTTAGTCCCAATGAAGGAGCCTTGTAAAACACCCTAGAAAAGCCGTCAGGAACACAGTCACGCCACTTCCTGCCTGCTGGAGAAGCCTCCTTCACACCCTTCCTAGACGGTGCTCTTTGTCCCCAGGAGCAGCCACCACCGCTGACCCTGCAGAGCCTTGCCAGCACTTTGCGTGGCTGCAAGGTGGCAGAGCCAGGACTGGCACCCAGGCTGCTGGCCTCGAGCTCCTGACCTTAGCTGGGGCTAAGTGGGTCCCGTGCTGCTCTCTGGGCCTGCAACAATGAGCCCTTTCTACACAGCAAGCCTCCAAAATCAGAATCCACCTCTCCCCATCCAACCTCCGACTCGTGTCACCACCGCTCCCAGACTCCTGGGCCTCCCGCAGACGTCGCCTGCTCCCTGATCCTCCACCTGCCTGCGCCTCTGCCTCTCACCTGACCTTCAAGATGGCCACACCTCCCTCCACCAGGCCTCTGCTGTGCTGTCACCTCTGAATCCCTCTTGCATCCAGATCTTTCCAAAGGCCTTTCAAATCTGGCCACCCCACAGCCTCGCCGGCCTGCAAGGAGCTCCCCTTTCGTCTGCACTTCTGTTGTCACGTAGCTGCTCCTACTGAATGCCACTTCCCTGTGTGCTGCGGGGCTCCTGGGAGCAAGGACTGGCCTCTCTCTCCATCCCAAGATACCTGTGATCCCGAATCACACTCAACAGTGAGTACAGCGAGTGTGGATGGCCTCGGTACGTATCTTCCTTTAGAAATAACTGGACAAGAAAATTAATATTAAATTCTAATGCAAAAATTATAAGTGCTAAGGTTAAACAATCAAGACTCATTGAAATAATTTTTCCTTTATGACTTAATAAGGATATATTCCCTTTAAAAATACGTAAATTTGTATAGCACTACACTAGGATAAAGTACATTTATCTGATATTTGCTTATTTACAATAAAACTATTCTCTAATTAGGTGTTCTTTCGTACTTTAACAAACTTTAAAATGATCTGAACTGGGTTCATTCAAAGTACTGGGCACTTCGCAGGCCAGGGCAGGCGTTCCGTGCAGCAGTTGAGCCAGCCCCTGGATGGCCTCTCCATGTAAAAGTCCCTGGTTGGAGCTGACTCCATCTCCAATCCAGCGTTCCGCTGATGCACACTGGGAGGCAGCAGGTGACAGCTCAAGAACTTGGGTTCCCGCACCCTTGTGGGAGGCCCAGATTAAGCTCCCAGTCCCGGGCTTTAGCCTGGCCCAGCCTCAGACACTGCAGACATTTTGGTCATAAACCAGAGGGTATAAGATCGATCTCTGTCTCTCTGTATTTCAAATAAATTAAATAAACCAATCTCTTTAAAAAAAAAAAGGAAACAGGCCATGTCAGTGAGTCAGGAGACAGTGGTATAAAATACAAACTGATAACTTCCTGTTCAGTACAGGCTGGGGCTCGGGGGAGGGGAGGAAGAGGCATCCTTCCTCCACGCACTCACTCAGGGACCCAGGCCGCTCAATGCTCCATCCTGTGACACATGGCCTCAGGGCGCTCCACTCCACGGCAGGGCTGGAGGCCCTGAATGCTTCAGCCCCCAGCGGGACCTACGCGGCTTCCCACAGCGCCCTACCCAGGCTAGGCACAGGGTCCCTCCTAACGGCCAGCAGGCGGGGTGGGGCCATGCTGCGAGCCAGTGCCTGTGGAAGAGGCGGCTCAACAGGCAGACAGACGGAGCCAGCTCTGGGTGAAATAAGCGCGGCGTATGCCAGGGGCACCGGAGGTTATCATCCGGGTTACCAGAGAACAGACAGGGAGGGAGCCCTGAGAATGGTGGCGACAGGAACGCTCCGGAAGAATGCTTGGGAAAGGAGTGATGTGAGCTAGAGCCACTCCCTTCCTTCCCTGCAGGCCAGGGGTCGGGTCCGACAAGGGGCCGGGAAGACTGGAGACACAAGCACGCGCTGCCTATTTGCAAGCGCCAACCGGAATATGTGTTAGGCTACCATGTGTGCACTGTGAATTAATGAGATTTTTCTGTTCTGAACTCAGTCCAATCTATTCTAATACAAGCACCCTCAAATCCTTGACTCATACTGCTGGAAACGAAACACCTGGAGTAACAGTGACACAATCACATCTTTGGTGAGGCTGTGCTGACTGCCTACTCTAGAAATAAAGAACGCTACTGCGCAGGTGACAGACAAGCGCACCAGGTGACAAGCTGTCTCCACGCGGGCTCCCTCGCCTCCTTTTCCAATTTAGGTACCATCTTCTAAAACAAGGCTCCTTCTCTAAAATAACATCCATGTTTTTGTACTGTTAAGCTGAGCCCTCTACAAAATACAGTAAATAACCCTTCCTTGGTTTCCAAAACAGAAAACACTGCTGTTTGAGAATGTACCGGAACGTGGAACGCACTTTACAAAATTAGAATCAGGACCTCCAAATACTATTGAAATACTCCGTGTGCCAGAAGTACCAGAGGCACTCATATGTTCTTCTGTGGTGTGGTTTAAAAAAAAAAAAAAGATTTATTTATTTATTTGAAAGAGTTACACAGGGACAGAAGGAGAGACAGAGAGAGTGAGCGAGCGAGAGGTCTTCTATCCACTGATTCACTCCCTAATTGGCCTCAACTGCCAGGAGCTGCCTCCAGGTCTCCCATACACGTGCAGGGTCTAAGGGCTTGGGCCATCTTTCACTTCTTTCTCAGGCCATAGCAGAGAACGAGATTGGAAGTGGAGCAGCCAGGACTTGAACCGGTGCCCACATGAGATGACAGCAATGTGATGGCAGCTTTACCCCCTACGCCACAGCTTGGCCCCTCTGGACTTAAACAAAAGCAGCTGCCGACACACAGCTAATGAGGTGAGCCAAAAACAATGTAACAGGTAAACGCAGTAAGTCCTCCAAAAGACTTCCATAATCCGGTTCAATACTACTAGCAAAAAAAAGCTCTTAAAAAACAAAAAAAGGCCAAGCTTGGATTATCCCGATCACAACATTCTAAAAGGCGGGCTCCTAGGAGAAACAGCATCCTGTCAAGGCTACATGATATCCTTAAGGGTTTTATTTCTAAATCTATGCTAAGCACATTCCGTAGCAACTTTCAGTACACCTACACCAAGTTGGTATTTAAATAGCCTGTGACCATCACTCAAGCTCGACAATGAACTTCAGTGGAAAGTCAACCACCACCCACTGCTTTCAAATCTCAACATTACACTTTTTAAACTGAATACACTTGGATGGTGAATCAAAGGTGTTTCCCTATGCAGGCTTTCTGCCAGTAACTGCTAGTTTAAAGGGTACAGACACTACTGTTTAACCTGCCTTTTGCTTCCAAAGTGGTTCATTCAACCAAAACTAATGATTAAAAAAATCACATTTTTCCTAAATTACCAAGGAAAAACAAATAACCAAAGTTACCAAGTTATCTTAGGTCTTGTATAATTCATTATGTAAACCTATAGAATGAATCAGTGATTATTAAAATTTCCAACTTGAAAACAAATATAAATTTCAGACCAAAACAAAAAAGAAAAGAACTTTATAGATCACACTGCATTAGGCTTACAAAAGACAGATGGCTTTAATTTATTGGTATGCAGACAATTCCCAGGACTTTCAGGACAGGGGCAGTCACCACACCGGAGATCAGTGATTCCAAGACACATCTCCTTACATTTTTACAGCTGGAAAATCTCCACGAGCCGCACACTGTGGTGTGATCCGTGTTACTGCGTGACTCCCCCATGAGCCAGGTGCTGTGGTGTGGTCCATCTTACTGTACGACTCCCCCCATGAACCAGGTGCTGTGGTGTGGTCCGTGTTACTGCGTGACTCCCCATGAACCAGGTACTGTGGTGTTGTCCATGTTACTGCGTGACTCCCCATGAACCAGGTGCTGTGGTGTGATCCGTGTTACTGCGTGACTCCCCCATGAGCTGCACACTGTGGTGTGAACCGTGTTCGTGTGTAACTTTCAAGCAAAGCCATTTTGGATTCTGGGAGGTAAGACGATGCTAACACTAACGTGTACTAAACACTTTGTAGGTACCAGACAGCGCTTCATGAAGTACCAACACCCTGACATGCCTCCAATTATTCCCCTGTATCTCTAAAAAGCAAAGCAAAGAGCCCACTTGTCTACAGGCACAGGTGGCACAGTGCAGCCCTCAGCCTGCGCAAGGCGGCCTGACAGCGCCAACGGGTCCTGTGAGCGCAGCCAAGCGTCTTACCAGAGTGTGAACGCAGAGCTCCGCACATAAAGCAGACATTAATCCAAAGCATTTGTTACAGGAAAACGTTAGGAGTCCTTTATCTCATGATAATTATATTCGTGCAAAGACACTGAATTATTTTCTCTTCCAATACTTCCTGAAATTAATTTTCAAGCAATTAACATGGATTTCTATTTCTTAAAAATTCCCTACAATCTCTAGAGAAATCATGGAAGGACATATTCCTAAAACCTGTATCTGAATTTCATTTAAATTTTACTATTAAAATACTTCCAAATAAAACAACTGCACACAGCAATCCAGGAACATTCCATGGTACAAGCTGACAATGAAACTTACTGGGGTAAATTCACATGGACAGTTACCAACTCAACCCTTGGCAAAAATCCTTGACACTGTCCTAAGAACACACCCTTTGCTACATACTAGAGAGGTTACACTTCTTTTTCAGAAACGCAGTAAGTGGAAGCTTTACTGTCCTTACTAAGTATACAGACAGAGCTAGTATCAGACAGCTGGTGTGACCAGCTCTCTGCTCAGTTGTCTTCCAGTCCCGTCTCTATCACCAGCTTCCAGGATGCACCTTCACTTCACTGTCTGGCCAATCCATTCCACCAGCCTGGCCCTGATGGCTGCTTCAGAGATAAGACTTGACCCAAACCAGGCCAATCATACAACAAGATTTAACTCCAGGCCTGGGCTGCTCAGAAAGCCCACTTTAACCTTTCTGCTAGAATTAACACCAGGAGCAAACAGCCATGGGGGCTGCAGCAGCTTCCTCCCAGGAGCAAGGAGAGGCGAGCAGGGTGTGAGGTCACCGTCCCACCTGGCACCATCTTTGGTCCCACTGGCACCATCTTCGCATTTTCCAGTTAATTAACTGAAGAAAATTCTACTGGGCCAATTTAAGGTAGCTTTCTGTTCCTTACATCTGAGAGCGACTTGCTTTTTAAAAAATGATAATAAAATGGTATCAGGACAAGCGGTATTAAAAATAGAAGACAGAACCAGAAATGCAAATTGGCTGAAGAAAGGAAGCAAGGCAAAAGCCAACAGGCGCCTCCCTGGCCCAGCCCGAGAAGGTAACTATCCGTATTTTCTCAGAGAGAAATAATCAGACAGGGGCCTGAGGTTGCCTTCAAGACTACAGGGAGGACCAGGGGACCTGGGACAAGAGTCACAACACCCAAGTGCCCTGCCTACTTGTCCTGGAAAGAGAAGTGAAGAGGGTGGGTGTGTCTTTGCTCCAAGGGGCCTTCTTGCTACACACTGCAACCCAGGGAAACCAAGGGGCACGGAGACAGGGAGCGAAAGGGTGGGCTGCACAGGGGGTAAGACTGTGGGGTGGGAGAACAAGAGGACCCCACTGCCCAGGCCGCTCCCAAACCTTGTCAGGCGTGCTCAGCCTGCAAATGGTGCACCTGTCGAGCCTGCAGAGCGCAGGCCATGATGTCTCCCATCCACGCAGCTATTGCCAACAGCCCCTGGGGAGGCTCAGGAGAAGGCCAGGAAACCAAAGACTCTGAAACTGGGCCAGGTCCTGCACTTGAGAAAATGCTGGGCTTCCCGTCGGAGCCCCTGGCATCGCCCAGACACCCAGGAGAAGGCAGGCTAGGCCCTCAGGCGTCACCTGGTCAAAGAAACCCCAAGCCCAGTGGACAGCAGCCCGTGGCTGCCCAGTGCCCAGGCTCCCGACTCGCACAACGCTGCCCAATGCAGCCACAGCCACAGCCACAGCACAGGCCCAGTCACTAAGGAGCTCATTAAGTCATTCATCCAGCGCCTGCGAGCACCACGTGCCAAGCAGCGCTCTGCCAGTGTGAAAACACTGCACACACGCAAACATGGCACTCAGGACTGGTGAGAGCTAAATAAGCCGTCCGTCTCCTGGTTTTGCTATTACATCGTGGGTACACACGATGCTGTAGAGGGGAAAGGCTGGGGGGTACAGCGGACCTCCCTGTGCATTCTTCTTCAGCCTTCTAGGAATCTGCAATGGCTTCAAAATTCTAAAGCTGCTATTTAAAGTTTCGATTGAAGAAAAGTAAAAGTAGAAAAAGAACAATGTGACACCAAGCCACGCCCACTGAAACGGTTAAAATAAGAGAAAACACCAAGGTTGGCAAAAATATGGAGCAACTGAACTCTCACGCATTGCTGGTGGGAATGGAAACTCGTACAACCACACTGGCACAGAGTTTGGCAAGGTTTGATAAAGTTGAACACAGGTCTACCCTATGACGAAGCAAGTCTTGTCTTTTTTAAGATTTATTTGTTTTTATTTGAAAGAGTCATGGAGAGACAGAGACAGACAGAAGTCTTCTACCTGCTGGTTCACTCCCCCGAAGGCCCCAATAGCCAGCACTGGGCCAGGCCAAAGTCAGGAGTCAAGAGCTTCCTCCAGGTCTCCCACATGGGTGGCAGGAGCCCAAGCACTGGGCCACCTTCTACTGCTTTTCCGAGCCCATAGCAGGAATGGGAAGCGGAGCGGCTGGAATGCAAACCAGCGCCCATACGGGATGCGGGCATGGCAAGGGGAGGCTTCACCTGCTTTGCCACAACACCAGCCCCTCACCCAGCAATTCTACTCCTAAGTATGGATCCACCAGAACTGTACACACTCACTCACCCAAAGACACCCACACAAATGTCAGTTCCTAAAAGCCAAAATCAGAGAGCACCCAGTTACCCATCAACAGGCAGAGGGATTACAGCATCGCCACCCAAGGGAACACTGACCAACAGAGAGGACACAATCAACAATACAGACGGATCTCACATAACGTTGGACAAAACAGGCCAACTAGGAGACAGCGCTTGGCACAGCGGTTAAGATGCCACTTGGGCCGGCGCCGTGGCTCAACAGGCTAATCCTCCACCTTGCGGCGCCGGCACACCGGGTTCTAGTCCCGGTCGGGGCACCGGATTCTGTCCCGGTTGCCCCTCTTCCAGGCCAGCCCTCTGCTGTGGCCCGGGAGTGCAGTGGAGGATGGCCCAGGTGCTTGGGCCCTGCACCCCATGGGAGACCAGGAAAAGCACCTGGCTCCTGGCTCCTGCCATCGGATGAGCGCGGTGCGCCGGCTGCAGCACGCCGTCAGCGGCGGCCATTGGAGGGTGAACCAACGGCAACGGAAGACCTTTCTCTCTGTATCTCTCTCTCTCATTGTCCACTCTGCCTGTCAAAAAAAAAAAAAAAAAAAGATGCCACTTGGGATACCCACACCCCATATTAGAGGACGCAGGTTCATCTCCCTGCTCCACTTCAACTCCAGCTTCCTGCTAACGCCCACCCTGAGGGTGTTTCAACAAGTAAGTCTTTCGCGGCTCACTTGGCTAATCCTCCACCTGCAGCGTTCTAGTCCCAGTTGGGGCACCGGTTCTGTCCCGGGAAGGTAGTGGAGGATGGTCCAAATGCTTGGGCCCTGCACCCACATGGGAGACCTGGAGGAAGCACCTGGCTCCGGGCTTCAGATCGGTGCAGCACACTGGCCGTAGCAGCCACTTAGGGGGGGTGAACCAACGGAAGGAAGACCTTTCTCTCTGTCTCTCTCTCACTGTTTAACTCTGCCTATCAAAAAATAAATAAATAAGTTAGTCTTTCAAATAAATAAGCCAATCAGAGGAGCATACATGGTATGGTTCCATTAACATCAACCTCAAATCAGGGTTTCACAAGTCAGGACAGTGATTAGCATTGGGGCTGAGAGGGTGGAAATGGGGCAGCAGAAACTCCCAGTTTATGGGGCTTTCCAGTCCCAGTAACATTCCACTTCTTGATCTAGATCCAGGTTTCTCCGCCACTTTTCCTACAGGTGACTATTGATTATTATAAACCATTCGGATCCGTTACAGCTGGATGAAGCCTCTGGAGTATTTCTGTACCGCGCAGGAGACGCTATCAACTTAGGACAGACAAAACAACGCTTTTCCCTGCTGTACAATGTGCTTTTAGGGAATAAAACAAGCTGCATGCTAATTTTTTAACTTAGAAATAAAAATATACACCCTAAAAAAGCCCTTTCTGATCTTGGCTTCATATTTTGGCTCCAGGGAGGAATTCTGTACGCGAATCCTTTGGAAACGACAAAGCACTGCACACATCCAAGGCCTCGGTAACACTGACATGTATGAACAGGCGTCACGAAATTCTCAACCAGCCATTTGTAAGTAACATTTGTCGAAATCCAATCAAGTAAAACTTTGGGATTTTTTTTTTTAACCTAAAGATCTAAGAGGAAACATAAAAAGCCAACTACTGCAAAGGGTTCCCACTCTTTGTACTTTTACAGAATCGGATATCAATATTTCTTTTTTAGGCACTGTTAAAATTAAGAACAAGCCTTTAAAAAGTTCACAGCACACATATTGATTTGCAAATGTACTAATTACTACTGGCTTAGGCAAGTGAGCTTCCTCACCTCCGCTTCAGGGGTGAGATTATTTTACAAAAGCAGTCCAAGGTAACACCAAATGACACTCCAAGTAAATTATATAAGCCGGCACTATTATCCACTATCAAGGCCCCAGTGTTTCAAAGAACTCGCTCTTTGACCTGGGTCTTAGGGGTTAGCTCCAAATTCCTACACTTGATCTTGGCCAAAAGGCCAAGCAGCGGTTACCAGCTCTGAGTTCCTGAAGGGGGAAGGGGTCATGGGGGTCTTATGCTAATGCTTCAAGGAGCCTTTTTGGGGAGGAGCTCTCAGTATCAGATTAAACGCAGCCTGTGGGAAAGGGAGTTTGCTCAGAGCTACAGGGCAAGTGTGAAAGGAGTGGATCCTGCAGCAGCCAGGAGCCGTCCTGGGGAGGAAGTGCCAGAAACCGGGCGCAGCACGAGATGCCGGCTGCGCGTGCTCTCGGTACAGTTATTTTCAATTTGCAGAACATCGGCATTTTAAAGCAATTACTGTTCACGATTAACATACCAGTTGCTCCGAGAAACCCTTTTCTTCTTAGGAGCCCTAGGTTCTTTTTTGTTTTTAACATTTTTAATTATTGAAAAGCAATATATACTCAAGGAGGTCAGAGGAGGAAAGAGATTAAACAACATAAAAGGAATCCAATGTAGTCTCAGTACCCCCTTCTCTCTCTCTCTCTCCCTCACACAAACACACACACACACACACACACACACACACCCCTGCTTCTCCTCCCCCAGGCTCCCAGTTCCTCCCCAGAGGGACTCACAATATTTCCAACACTCACTATCCTTCCACTGAGAGCCTACAGAGAGAGCCCACCTATAAACCTTGCGCTTGCTGTTCTACTTATTGCGCACACAGTACACACACTATCCACTTTTCCATATCAGAATTCTTCCCCACTTGGGGCTGCATCTTGGAGAATGCTCCGCCTCAGGTCTCAGAGTAAGCACGGCGCCTTGCTCTTGTGGACAGCCACGCGTCCTTGGGGTCACAGGGTAATCTGCTTACCTACTGCTCGCTGACGCACATGTGGCTTGATTTCAGTCTTCAAACAATGCTGCAATCATTTTGCACAGAAGACTTTGAATAGATATGCAAGTACATCCGTAAGGAAGAAACCCCAGGGGCAGAACCGCTGGGTCCAAGGGCACAGACATTCATCTTACCATGATCTATCCGCTCTCCATCGCTACTGCGCCATGTACCTTCCCGAGAGCCCCTGCTCGGCCATTCCCTAGTGAGCGCTCAATGGTTTCAGAACTCTTTGGTCTGCCCATCTGAGAGATGAAGAAGTGTTTCATCCTGAGTTCTGACTTGTATTTTATTTAGTACGAGTAGGGCTGATTGTCAATTTCAAATAAATTTTTAAAGGAAAGAAAATGGATATGTAAGGAGAAATAGAGCTGTGTCTTTTCACATATTTAAAAATCCATTTTCATTTTCTTTTCTGTGACTTGCTCCTATTCTTTGCCTATTAGGTTACTGGTCTTCTAAAATTAATTTAGAAAGCTCTTCGTATGTTAAGAAAATCAGGCTGGGGCTGGCGCTGTGTCATAGTGGGTAAAGCTACCGCCTGCAGTGCCCGCATGCCATATGGGCGCCAGTTCGAGTCCCAGCTGCTCCACTTCCAATCCCGCTTTCTGCTGTGGCCTGGAAAAGCAGAAGATGGCCCTAGTCCTTGGGCCCCTGCACCCACATGGAAGACCCAGAAGAAGCTCCTGGCTCCTGATCGGCACAGCTCTGGCCACTGTGGCCAACTGGGGAGTAAACCAGAGGATGGAAGATATTCATTCTCTCTCTCTCTCTCTCTCTCTCTGCCTCTCCTTTCAGAGTAAGTCTGATTTCCAAATAAATAAATAAATCTTTAAAAAAAAGAAAGAAAACCAGACTTTTCATTTTTTTCATTAAAACTGCTTTCCCTAGTCTGCGACTGCACATTGATTTTATCCTATTTTTACAGGAAGAAATTTCCTATCCGGCTACTTTACTAAGTGCTTTACTGTCTGTAAGCGTTTTCGTTGCTCTTCGCTCCGTGGTCACCTCGCCGTGAACAGCAGCAGGGTGGCCGCCCGCACTCTGACATCTTACGTGACTGTGTGCGTCCCGGACGGCTCCCGGACGGCTCCAGGCTTGAGCAGGAGAAGGTTTGCAACACTAGTTCTCTCAGGAAGGTCTCTGCGCTCACACAGAATGTGACAATCCATTCCTGAGCACTGCTGTGCCAGGATCAGCAGTCGGTTCCATGGATGTTCTTCCATGTCAACGTACAGCGCTAGCTTTATCATTTACATGGTTACTTAGGCATAAGAAATAACAGCAACCCATGACTCTGTACTTCCAGCATGCTAGTCTATAAATAATTCATAAGCACTCATTAAAATACTGAATCCATCTTCATCAGGTCTTGGGCAGTATAAAAGCAAGCAGGTATCTCACAGCACAGCCAGGAAGGCAGAGTCGTGCAAAGATCGCGATTCCACGCACAGCCTCCGCCTCTCACTGAGGTTGCTTCTGTAGTGAGAAATGAAATCCAGACCTTCTGATTCCTACTCCAGCATCTAAGCCCCAGGAAAGCACCCAGGCGGGGAAAGCAGGCTGCCGCCCGACAGCTTCGCAGCCTCAACCGCGGGCATCCCGAGAGCAAGCTCCAAGCTGCAGACATCTGAGACGCAGCTCCCAGCAGCCGCGGAGCAGGTTCAGGCTCAGGGCCGCATGGCGGGGCCGACATTCCTCAGCCAATTAGGATTCCTGTCTGCGAAGTGCACGCAGCTGGAAGGGCAGAGCGGGCCCAGCACCAGAGGCACGGATGGAGCATCACGCAAGCCTTGTTTTAAAACAATAAAAGCGTTTCTTCCCTTTAATCCAGAAATGTGCAAACAACATTCCACTTAGTTTAAATATTTAAATGGATTCAATTGCATCTGGAGACCCAATCCTAACTCTAACATTGAAGAGGATGTGCCCCGTCCGCTTGCTAGGCGCCTTTGTTTTTAAACACGGCTCTATTGGAGCGGGAAGGGCCTCCCAGAGTGCCTAGGATCGCAAGGCCATTCCAAGCTGGGAGCTTTCTCTAGGAAATTCACTCAAAAACAGCAAGCCAAGCAGTCATTTAAGTCAGGGACAAAGCCAGATTCTTCACATTCCTTATTTGTTTAAAGATACTTAACTTCTACAACGGTTTTGAGATTACAAATATGTGAATCCTAAATGAAGAGTCCTTAAGCCTTTCTCCACTGGATAATCAGAGCAATGTAAGGATATCAAAACACTTCATCCGTCTGAACTTTCTGAACCACACAATAAAATGTGCTATTTGGCAAGTACTCATAAAAGTGTTACAAAACAGCCAGACTAATTACCCGGATCGTTGGGTTTATGTTGAAATATTATGGGTCAGTGTTTCCTTACTTCTTTCTTTTTTTCTGAATTCATGAGAAAATACCTCACCAGTAACTCAGCCTCCAGAACTTCCCCTCAACCAAACCAAGAAAACTAACATTTGTAGAAGAGAAAGAAAAACCCGAGATTCAGAACCAACTTCCTGGGGCCGGCGCCATGGCTCACTTGGTTAATCCTCCGCATGCGGAGCCAGCATCCCACACGGGCGCCGGGTTCTAGTCCCGGCTGCTCCTCTTCCAGGCCAGCTCTCTGCTGTGGCCCAGGAGGGCAGTGGAGGATGGCCCACGTGCTTGGGCCCTGCACCCGCATGGGAGACCAGGAGGAAGCACCTGGCTCCTGGCTTTGGATTGGCGCAGCATCGGCCATGGTGGCCATTTGGGGAGTGAACCAACAGAAGGAAGACCTGTGTGTGTGTGTGTGTGTGTGTGTGTGTGTCTTACTGTCTAACTCTGTCAAATTAAAAAAAAAAAAACTTTCTTAGTTACAAACAACGGTGTTCTGAACTCTTAGAGTAAAAAATTCTGGTCTGATACATCACAACTACTTTGAAAACACATATGGAAATAAAGTCTATGACAGATTTCATGTTTTGGGGCTGGGCTGTGGTGTAGTGGGTGAAGTCGCTGCCTGCAGTGCTGGCATCCCATATGGGCACAGAGTTCCAGCTGCTCCACTTCCAATCCAGCTCTCTGCTATGACCTGGGAAAGCAGAAGAGAATGACCCAAGTCCTTGGGCCCCTGCACCTGCGTGGGAGACCCGGAGGAAGCTCCTGGCTCCTGGCTTCAGATCGGTGCAGCTCTGGCCACTGCAGCCAACTGGAGAGTGAACCAGCAGATAGAAGACCTCTCCTTCTCTGTGTAACTCTGACTTTCAAATAAATAAATGAATCTTAAAAAACAGATTGAATGTTTCAAGTCACTTAGGCAGGTCAGTAAGATTACAAGGAGAAAAGGATTTTGAGGGTGGAAAGGTTTTTTTTTTTTTTTTAAAGACAACAGAAATGTGATCAAATCACAAAATCGCTGACAGAACCTGCACTGGCACTGGGCAGAATGTGATTCCGCTGAAAGTATAAAACGGCGACTTGAGGCTTGCCACAGCGTTAGAACCAACCCATCCTACACCTGATCTTAGCCAGAGGGCCAGGAAGCAGAACTAACCCATCCTACATCTTTAGATAATCCGGTTCAAAGACGTGCCTAGGCTGTACCCTCCTCCATTTAACCAGAGCCTTGAGAAAACTGTCCTACCCACTGGCTATCAACTAATCACTACTCCACCTCACCCCAGCAACCAGGTTACAGTTGTTGAAACAAAAGTCCTGCCTGGGGGCTGGCACTGTGGCAGGTAGAGTTAGAGAAAGTGAGAAAGAGAGACAGAGAGAAAGGTCTTCCTTCCATTGCTTCACTCCTCAAATGGCCACCATGGCCGGGGCTGCGCCGATCCAAAGCCAGGAGCCAGGTGCTTCCTCCTGGTCTCCCATGTGGGTGCAGGCCCCAAGCACTTGGGCCATCCTCCACTGCCCTCCCGGGCCACAGCAGAGAGCTGGCCTGGAAGAGGAGCAGCCAGGACTAGAACCCGGCGCCTATATGGGATGCTGGCTCCGCAGGCGGAGGATCAACCAAGTGAGCCACGGCACCTGCCCTCTTTGAATCAACTGTTTGATCACCTGTTACTGATCAATTAAAAACAGCCATTATTAACACCATGTCTCTCCCATGTTTGTTAGCAAAGCCAAGACACAAGGCGGTGTGACACAGCTTGTGCTAACTTCCAAGACAGCCGCACATCTCCACGTACTGTCAGGGAAGGCCTCCTTCCTTTTCTGTACGTGCCTGTGAATCCTGCTCTTCGCAATACAGCCAGCGAGCATTTCAAGGCAGGACAGCACGCGGTGTTCCACCTGCTGCTGCACAGACGAACAGAATTTCATTTTCCTGAAGAGCACTGTGGAACCCTCAGGGCTCAGAATCCCGTTTTTTTGCCCCAAATGGCCTAAATAATGTAACTGGAATTCATCTCTATACCATGTGAGAAGTTTTTGCAAATCTTGCTTGAATTTTACATCAAAATGTTTCCAAAATATCTGATTTGCCAGTGAACTCTAAAACGGCTCCAAAATAATGCTCTAAGACACTGGATTTTGCACATATTTTGCCCCTAAGCCTACAGAAACCACTTAAAAACTATTTTCCTACTAAAATATCACAATAGCACTCAATGAATAACATTATCTTTTAAAGATTTATTTATTTTTTGAAAGAGTTATAGAAAGAGGGAACGACACAGAGGTCTTTCATCCACTAGTCCACTCCCCAGATGGCCGCAACGGCCAGCACAGGCCAGGCCGAAGCCAGGAGCCTGGAGCTTCATCTGGGTCTCCCACATGAGTATCAGGGGCCCAAACACATGTGCCATCTTCCACTGCTCTTCCCAGGCCATTAGCAGAGAGCTGCATCGGAAGTGGAGCAGCAGGGACTCAAACCAGTGTCCATTTGCATGCCAGAGTTGAGGGCCGCAGCCTTACCAACTACACAACAATGCCAGCCCCAAAATAACATGATTTCAAATATAAAGACTCAAACAGTGGCTGGCATTGTGGCTCGGAGGTTCAAGTGCTGCTTCAGACCCCGAATGCTGTATCAGAGCGCCAGGTCAAGTCTGGGCCACTCCACTCCCAACCCAACCTCCTGCTCATTCACCCTGGAGGCAGCCAGTGATGGCTCAAGCGCTGGGGCCCCTGCTGGAGAGCCAGCTCCGGGCTTCAGCCTGGCCCGTCCCGAGCTGTTGCGGTCATTCGGGGAAGTGCATCGGCACAATCTCTCCCTCTCTCACTCCCTTCCTCTCCGTTTTCCAAGGGGGATGAAAACAAACATTTTTATTTCCATTTTTAAAAAGGACATTCTTCTGTTTAGACCAGATTTCTAGAGCAGTTCAGCATATTACCCACAAGTTTTTTATTTAAAAAAAAAAGTCCCACAGGAAAAAACACTCATAAACAATACATGATATGAATGCAAGGCACAAATCAAACTCAAGTGCCATGCTTGAACACAGATTTCTGAACTCCAGGACTGCCAACAGAAAGGATACAGGCCCAACCACGATGTGAAATCAGTGGACAGACTGACAGAGCCTGTGAAAAGGAGATCGAAGGACGTCACAGTGGCCGGACTCTCACGGGCCCCCAGAGGGGTGAAAGTGTCCCCTGTCTCGGGACCACACATTCCCCACTCGGAATCCAAGGCTCTAGTCACCACCAGACACGGCTGTGGACCGACCGCTCCAAATGCTCCCTTCTAGTTCCAGCGTCTTCCTTCTTTCCAATGAATTGTGCTCTGTGTGGCATTCGCAGGCTGGTTAGAATATCCTCCATTGTGAAAAGTCACTATGTTCAAATATCAAACACGGAAATGAGATCTTTGAAACCCATAACTTAATTACTCAACTCTTTGAAAGATCATTGTTATCCACAAATGCCATTAGCGAGATTTCAAATTCCCCTGAAAACAAAAGACCAGACCAAAACCTATTCCATCTTCAACACAACACCAAGTTCCAGCGTTTCCAGCCAAGGTCAGGCTGGGAAGACGACAGCACCATTACACCCTTCCGCCGCGAGGGAGACCACACTCAAACCTCTGGTCACCCGGGAGCACGGCTGCACGTGGCACACGCCTCGTTCCTGAGCCCAGCAACAACCTGGGAGGAGAGACCAGGGCCCCGCCCGGCCGGGCTCACACACGCACCTGACACACCTGCCTCGGATACACCGATTGCATCTCCACCCAACTCCCCAAATCAAGTCCCTCTGCTGTTTAACAGCACAAACCACTGCGACGCCAATTACAGACCACGTTGCAGACCAGAACCAAGCGGGAGTGGCCAGTGACTGCGACTGTCTGCGACCACCGAGGTGGCAAGGCGCGCGCTGCCTCCACGCGGGACAGGTGCTCCCCCTCGGCCCCCGCGCCGGCGGGCGCCCCTGCTTGTCCACAGAGCCAGGGTCAGCGTTGGGCCTAACCGTTCCCTGATCTCACGCCGCTGTGCGAAGGTTTCTAAACTCAAACCAGAAAGAGGGCTCGTGCAACCGCTCTGAACTTTTCAAAGTAAAACGGACTTTGAGGGAGGAAGAAAATCCCCCAAGGTCGTTTTCACAGATTTGACCGACGACAGCTGGGCCTCAAAAGCGGGCGTTCCGACCCCTGAACCCCGACCCGGGGGTCCTCGCACAGAGACCCGCGGGCCCACCCCGGCGGGGACCCCACTCCGCAGGGCCGGGGTCCGGGGAGCCCCGCAGGGTGCGGACAGACGCCGGGGGCCGGCGACGGAGGGAGGCGTCCACGCCCCCGCGGCCCCCAAGCCGCCGCCGGGCGAGGACACAGCGGGAGGAACCGCGGAGCCCGCGCCGCGGCCGGGTGGGCGCGCGGGCAGCGGGGGTCAAGTGCAATGCAGCGGAGCCGGTGGGGGGGACCTAGGCGGGCGCAGGCCGCGGCCCCCGTCTCGGGACCTGGCGGGAAGTGAGAAGGAACCGGGAGACCCGGCTGAGGACCCGAGGCCCCAGGAAGAAAAGGGTGGCGGCCGGGAGACCCCAGCGAGGGGGCGGGGCCAGCACAAAATGCGGGGCGGGGGGCGGGACCGGGGGGGGAGGCCGGCGGTGGGGGGATGAGGAAGGGGCTGGGATCCAGGGGGAGGGGGAGGAGGGGAGAGGAGGTGGAGGAGGGGGCGAGAAACGGGCGCTGGGGGCCAGGGGCCAGGGGCCAGGGACAGGAAGGCCGGGCCGCGGCCGGGCCGGGGGTGGGCGGCGAGGTGGGGGCAGACGCCGGGGGCGCGGGGCCCGGGGGTGGGCGGCGAGGTGGGGGCAGACGCCGGGGGCGCGGGGCCCGGGGAGTCGGGGGGCGCGCGGAGGGGGCGGGGCCGGGCCGCGGCGAGGGGGCGGGGCCGGCCGGGAGCGGCGAGGGGCGCACGCCGGGGGGGCGGGGGGAGACGAGGTCCCGGGACAACGGCCGGCGCGGGGGAGGGCGCCCCCGAGGGGGCTCCGGGGGCCCGAGGGGGCGCCCGCGGCGCGCGTGGGCCTCCCGCCCGCCCTACCTGTCAGACGGATCTTGATGCTGGAGCCGTTTCTGCGCGTCCCGGGGTTCGACATCTCCCGCCAACGATCGGGCAGCCGCGGATCCAGCGCCGCCGCCGCCCCCCGGCCCGGCCCGGCCCGGCCCCGCCGCCGCCGCCTCAAGGTTACGGCTCCGGGCTGGGCGCCGGGGTCCGAGCCGGGACACAAACTCCGCGGCCCAGGCGTCCGGGCGGCGGAGCCCAGGGGATCGGCGCTCGGCCCGGCGCCCGGACCCTCGTGGCT